>CM062818.1:409195681-409795681 GCA_031772625.1 Pinus tabuliformis | reverse complement strand
CAAAGTGAAATTTTCAGCTTGAAGGTGTGGAAACCTCTCCTAGGGTTTCCATGCTATGTTTTCATTTCTTCACTCTGTGAGCTAATTGGCACACATCTAAACTATTTTCCCCACATTTCGTACCCTTCCTCACACTAATATACATTTCCACTATCATTTCTAACCCTTCTCATTCATCCTCATGGCTTCTAGGGAAAATCCTATACCCCACACTATGTTTTCAGCAGAAAGGGTAGCGTAGACTATGTAAAATTATTTGTTCCCTTTCTCATGCCCGTTCCCCTCATTTCCTTTGTTTTCCCACAAACCCTTGCCTATTGCTACACTTTTGACACTTTCGTAGGCTAGGACTAGTTTTTCCACTTTTGCACCCTTTCCCCCCACCAATTCCCTAAAATTTGACTTCCCTACACTCCCTAAGATCTATCCCTAGCCCCCTAAAGTTTCCCAATAATTTAGGAGCCCCCTAACCTCTTCATCTCCCTTCATTCTTGAAACTGCCCTAAATCCCATGTTTTCTATCACTAAACCCTAATTTCCTTTCCTATTGAGATAGGGTTACATAATGGAGGCAGAGACTAGATGCACTGATCAGAGGAAGTGTAAAGGAGGGAAAATTTCTAGGTATGATCCCATTTCAGCACATAGCATCATGTCTCCACCATTTCTCAAGAAATCATTCCAATAGACAAATCATTTGTTGCAAATAGGGAGAGTTTTGCTTCAAAGAATGTTTATGACCAAACGAAGATGAATTTTACAAAGGTGAAATATTTTTTAGTCAATAATAAACCAAGTAACAAAAACATTCTTTATTTTATACACAAGAGTTATCATTTGGGAGAAATGCCCAAAATACAATTGCTATAGGAGAGTTACTACAATTCTGGAGTGACCTTTGGAGAATGCATGTCTATCAGTATTAGAGATGCCATTTTGCATGGTTAAGTACTCTATTGACAACTATACTTCCTACACTTTCCAATGGTACCTTAATATATTAATTTGGATCTCAGGAAGGGAGTAAAAAATTCCATGCAAGATGGAGCTATGTTTTCAATGCATTTTTGCTGCACTTCTGGGAGTAGTCGAGGAAAAATGCATTTTTCTCAGTCATGAAATGTCCACATGACTTTTTTGATGAGTCAAATGATAAATAGAAATAAACATATTTCCAATGAGCCATCCATATGTTGATTTGGAGCATGGAAACCCCTCCAAAAGTCACTTGCAAGTTGCATGCTACGTTTCTACCAGTTTCGCTATGTTTTTGCCTAGAAGTCACTTTTCTCAATTTGCTGAGCTAGTTTTGAGATTTCTTGATGTAGTTACTTATGTTTGATGTAATTATTATGTATTGAAGTGTGATTATGATTGATAGGGTAAGAGAATACTAGATTCATTCTTGTAAAGGTGTTCATGGTCAAATGAATCAGTTTAAGGCCACTTTCGGAGTTTGTTTTAATGTCCCTAGACATTAGGGTTTGTTGAGAAATTCACGTAATCAATTCCTAAACTGAAGGAATCGACCCCGAGAGATGGGGAATGATTATTTGGTCTATATGTATCTAGTTTTTAGTTAGATTCAGGATTGGACATCATTGAGTAGAACTCTTGGATCTTGTACTTCATCACTTTTTTACAAGAAATCAAAGGACAGTTGCAACTATTATTCAGCAATTCTTATGTTGTGATTTGGTGATAATGTTTTCTCTCTATTATAGTTTTATATGAATGATAGTTTCATCTTCTTTCCATATCTATGTTTTTTATTGACATTCCTAAGAGTTTTTAAACATAATTGTTAAGTTTAAGCTCTATTTTGTTAGGAATTTCATGTTTATGTCACCTATCTTCTCATAAATGAATTCATGATTTCCATGCTCATTTCATATTTGATTTTCCACCCTACATTGCATCAACAAAATACCAAAACATCACAAAGGAATACCTACCCTGCTCCTTTATATCGCTTGCAACTGAAACGTTTGATCTTTGACCTAGTTCCTTGATTTTCCCTCCTCATCCAGGAAAACCATAAATTTCAAAACCCTTGAGCTGAAATATCTAGCCTAACATATTTTCCCACTCTAGTCATATTTGGTTGTGAGCTCATATAGAGATCCCTCTTTAGTTTGCGAGGGCTAGCACCCTAAGTGGTCTAAGGTTACCTCTGATCTCCTTTCTCAGTCTAGGGATGTTATGGAGGATAACATTTTGGCGTCGTTGTTGGGGAACACAAGATCATATCTTCCCTAGGAAAGAATGACAAGGATAAAATATAATTGCTAATTGTGAAGAGTGATCAGACACAAGAAAGGTTGTGCATCTTTCACTTAGCAACTTGAGTGTCGAAGAATCCAAAGGTTTAGAATTTTCATGGCGACTCCATTGTTCAAAAACTGGTAGTTTGAACAACTTCTTGGTAACTTAACTATTTTCAAGATGGATTCAACCACTCAAAGGTATGCTCCTATGAATCAGCTCACATTCTTGGTTTTCCAAATCGAATTCGTTGCATAGATTGGAAAACTATTTTTTCCAAGATCATAGATGGAAACAAGGATGGAGCTATTCTGCATCTAATAAAATTTCAATGGCATATACATAAGCTCGAGATCAGGTTTCATGAGGATTGTTTGATGAAAATGTTTACAGATACCCTAGAAGGAAAAGAAAGATGATGGTATGAAGGATTGAAGCCAGGTAGCTTATTCTCTCTTAAAGAATTCACACAACATCCTTTGAGTTTTATGGAAAATCTCATCATTCATTCTTGTTGCTCGAATATTGTTGTGAATCTTGTGAAAACTTCATTCAATACCTTGAAGAGACTTTTGGTGATGAAGAATGTCTAATTTATGAGATCATAGAGGCCCTTTATAAATTTTCTTCCCAACAGAAAATAACAGATATTAGCTACTTTGATATAAAGGATAATTCACAAGACACATCAACTCCTTCTTTGCTTGAAAATGAAATAGATTTGCATCCTAACAGTTAAGAAGAAACTGGTCCAAGTTAGAATCCTAAAATTGCATGTACAAAAAAACTTAAGAAGTGAACCATCTTATGGCAATGATCATCTACTTTTGCAAGGAAATAGGGAACAAGAAGTCTTTTTTCTTGATTGTTGTGACAGTAAAATTGATATCATTCATGTTGAAGCACATAAGGAATAAAATATACATGAATTGGTTGCTACATTTAAAGTTTTCCATGAGCATCCAAAAACCTATCTTGTAGATGAGAGTTATTAAGAGAGTCATTCACTTGTTTTTTTAGATTGTTCTTTCTCTAAGTTTTTGTTTCAAGATTAGGTTTGTGAAGATCAAGATGAGATTTTTGATGAAATGTATAAAAAAGGATATCTAGAAACTCACCACTCATATGTCTCTCCAGCTCATCCATTTTCTGAAGCAATATTATAAGGGAAATTCATGCAAATCATAATTTTGAATTGGCATGTGTGAAGGTTTCGGACAATGTAATTATGGCAGACAATAATCATCGAACATTGCAAGCAGATTATGAAGACGAGAGAACTGATAAAGGAGAGGTTGTTTTAGAGCCTCTTTCACATGATGATCTTCCTCCAGATTCAACAAATGAAGAGTGTGCTCATATTTCTTTTGACTTTAAAGATACGATAATGTTCCATATTATTATAGACCCTATTGCAAATTTGTTGCAGCCATTTGGAAAGATGAATTTTCTTGTATATATGAATCATGAGCACATGGTCAGTGGACACTTGGAATGGCCAATCTTTTGTGTTTTCTGCCTACTCAAGGAAAGTACGAGTAGAATTCAAATATGTAGCCATTTGCTATATTGGTTACAATGGAGGGATCATTTCACATGATTGTATATATATATATATATATATATATATATATATATATATATATATATATATATATATATATATATATATATATATATATATATATATATTCAGCAAGTGGGTGATTATCATCACGATTTGAAGCCCGAGGTGAAGGTTCTAAGATCCTGATTGTCTACTACCACATGTAAGTAAGTTTAGTTAGTAGTCAAGTTTTTTAGTTAAGTCAAGTTAGTTTCATTTTTTCTTAAGTTTTTTCTGTCAATTTTCAGTTTTGCGTTTGGTCTTTTTGTTTTTTACTCCATGCCCAATGGATGAGGCTACCTGGTCTACAGTGTTCTTAGCACCTCCTAAAGGATCTACCATCCACATCTATAGCAAATGTTAGTGTTTATCAGTCATGTCAGTCACCAGTGATCAAATATGCTCTTTCAAAGTTTTTTTTGCTAGGGTCTTAGGTCAAATTTTTATGGTCTCATTAGGTCTTCAAATACAAATTTGATCAGTGGTTGGTGTGTCTAGGTCAGTGCTACTCCCTTCAATATTCATGGTTATCATCATTCATCATGGTCATGTCATTCTTGGTCATGAAATGGTTAAAGTGTTAGCATATAAGTCTTGGTCTAGGGTTCTGACCGTGTTGTCATTACTATGTCCAAATTCAAAGCATAGAGCCATCATTGTTATGAGTCTTAAGTCTTCATACCAAGGGAAATAACATGTTAGGAAATAAAGGTAATATAAGGTATTAAGCACCATTTATGAAGATATTACTGCAAAAGGAAGGATATATTGCCATTGTTTGACATATACAAGAAAAGGTGTTTTTGTAAGTTTTAAAGACATTTCAAACATGTTTTTTCATCATTCATATGTACAAAGACTGAAATTGATCATCCATAGCCTAAAATACTCATTAAACATCGAATATCACTCTTATTGTGCATCTCAAACCCTCTCACTGTGTTTTGTGCCCTCTCACTACGTTTTTGTGCTCTACACTGTGTTTTCTACAGAACATCAGTGTGACGCAAAGGAACATCTCCCAACACTCTCTATAGAAGGTGAAGCCCTCTCATGCTCAATACAAGTAAGTTCAAAGAAAACATCCCCTCAGGAAAGTGAAATTTCTAGTTTAAAGGTGTGGAACCCTCTCCTAGGGTTTCCACACTATGTTTTCAGGTTTTCACTCTGTGAGTTAATTGGCACATAGCTAAACTAGTTTCCCCACATTTACTACCCTTCCTCACACAAACATGCATTTCCCTTATCATTTATAACCCTTATCATTCCTCCCCATAGATTTTATGGAAAATCCTAGACCCCATGCTACGTTTTCAGCAGAAAGGGTAGCGTGGATTGTGTAAAAATTATTTTCTACCTTTCCCATCACTCCCTATGTTATTTTTCATTTCCCTAAGCCTCCCAACACATCTAACTACCACATAAGTCCTCCCCTAATATTTTCCCATGCCCGTTCCCCTCATTTCCATTACTTTCCCACAAACCCTAGCCTATTACTACACTTTTGACACTTTCCTAGGCTAGGATAGTTTTTTCTACTTTGAAACCCTTTCTCCTCACCCATTCCCTAAAATTTAACTTCCCTACACTCGCTAACATGTATCCCTAACATGATAAATTTTCCCAAGAATTTAGGAGCCACCTAGCCTCTTCATCTCCCTTCATTTCTAAAACTGCCCTACTTCCCCTGTTTTCTAGCACTAAACCCTAATTCCCTTTCCTAGTGAGCTAGGGTTACATAATGGATGCAGAAACCAAACCCAATGATCAGAGGAATTATAAAGGAGGGAAATTTTCTAGGTATGAGCCCATTTCCTCACATAGCATCATGTATCCAACATTTCCCAAGACATCATTCCAAGAGACAAATCATTTGTTGCACATAGGGATAGTTTTTCTTCAAAGTATGTTTCTGACGAAAAGGAGAGGATTTTTAGAAATTTGAAAGCATGTTTAGTAAATCATATACCAAGGAACAAAAACATCCTTCAATTTATAAACAGGTTTTACGATTTGGGAGAAATTCCCAAAATACAGTGGCTACAGGTGAGTAAATGCACTTCTGGAGTGACCTTGGGAGAATGCATTTTTCTGAGTGTTGGAGAGGAAATTTTGCATGATTAAGTACTCTATTTACATATATAAATCATAATATTTGTAATGTACCTACAAATATGCATTCGTAAGCTAAGGAAGGAAGTGAAAATTGTCCTGCAAGATGGTGATGTGCTTTTGCTGCGGATTTGATGCACTTATGGGAGTAGTCTTGGAAAAATAATTTTTTCTTTGTCATGGTGTGTTCACAAGACTTGACTGATGAGTTAAATTATAACTAGACATTGAAATATTTCTAATGAGACATCAATATCCTAATTTGGAGCACATGAACCCCTCCAAAATTCACTTGAAATATGTATGCTACGTTTTTGGTAGTTTCGCTACATTTTTGCCTGGAAGTCACTTTTCTCAATTTGCTCAACAAGTTACGAGCTTTCTTGATGTAATTACTTACTTTTTTATGTAATTACGATGTATTTAAGTGTAATTATGCTTTATAGGGTAATAAAATACTATATTCATGCTTGTAAGGGTGTTCATGGACAAATGAATCAGCTCAAGGCCAATTTGGGAGTTTGTTTTAACCTCCCCAGACATTAGGGTTTGTTGAGAACTTCATGTAATCAGCTCCTAAGCTGAAGGGTTTGACCCTTAGAGAGGGGAAATGCTTATTTTGTCTATATGTATCTAGTTTTCATTTAGATTCAAGGTTGGACATTAGTGAGAAGAACTCTTTGAGCTTGTACTTCATCACTTTTTAATGGAAATCAAAGCACAATTGCAACTATTATTCAAGAATTCACCTGTTGTGATTTTGTGATAATGTTTTCTCCCTGTTATAGTTTTATGTGAATGATAATTTCATCTTCTTTCCATATCTATGTTTTTCAGTGAATTTGCTAGGAGATTTCAAACAAAATTCTTAAGTTTAAGCTCTGTTTTTTTAGGAATTTCATGTTTATGTCACTTATCTTCTCATAAAAGAATTCATGCTTGCCATGCTGATTTTAACCTTTTCTTTTCCACCATACACTACATTGACCCCAAAGTATCACAAATGCATACCTGCCCTACTCCTTTATATATTTTGCAACTGAAACCTTTGATCTTTGACTGAGCTCCCTAATTTTCCCTCCTGATCCAACAAAACCATAAATTTCAAAACCCTTGAGCTGACATATCTAGCCTAACATATTTTCCCACTCCATTCATATTTGGTTGTGAGATCATAAAGTGATCCCTCTTTGGTTTGGCAGGGCCAGCTGCTAAACCCTAGGCAATCTAAGGTTACCTCTTTCGATCTCCTTTCTCATCCTTAGGATATTGTGGAGGATAACATAAGGTATGGTCCCTTTGAGATACTAGGAAAGGTGGGTGATAATACCTATAGATTCAGTATGCAACCATATATGTGCATTTAATGAGTTGTGAATGTAGATAATTTGAAACTCTATGGGCCTTCCATGCTAGATCAAGATGAGGAACAAGTTTTACTTTCTGTGGACGATTTGGCACTAGATGCTCATGCATATTTGATAGAAGATTCAATTTTGTAGAAGAGGTATAAACCTACAACACAGGGGTAACATGAGCTTTGGTAGATTGGCTTAAAGGGAAAACTTCTAGGAAAACTTAAATGGTACACCAAAGAGAAGGTGGAGGAAAAATTTCCTCACATCATTCAATAAATGATTTTGGGGACTGAAACCCTCCCAAAATGGGGAGGTGCGATCTGAAATGGATCATTATATGACAATGCGACGTTGGGTGAAGAGATAATATTTGTTACAGTGTGACCATGGTTGACCATGATTGAACCAAAAAGTATTATAAACCCAAAAACTAAAGGATTAATATTATAAACGCAAAGTATATAAACCCTAAAGGGATTGATATTATAAACCCAAGGGATTAATACTAAAAATGCAAGGGAATAAAAAACCAATGGATTGACAATATAAACACAAGGGAATAAAATTAAACCCAAAGGGATTAATATTACAAACACAAGGTACATAAACCCTAAGACAAATATTATAAACACAAGGGAATAATATTAAACCAAAGGGATAAATATTATAAACCCAAGGAATATAAACCCTAAGATAAATATTATAGATTACTAACATAAATATTTGTCAGATGTGACATTAGAATATGGTTGACCATGATTGATTTTCACATATACACAGATAAACCCTAAAATAAAAATAGTTAACCATGATTTACCATCATTGATTTTCATATTGAGATGATGTTTTTCATAATCTAACGTTAGACCATGGTTCATCATGGTTGATTTTCATATTGAGACAATCTTTGTCACATTGTGACGTTAGACCATTGTTGACCATTGATGACCATGATTGTAAACCAAAGGGAAATATATGAAACCCTATGAATAATATTATACCATAGGAATATGCACCAAATAAACCTAAGGGGTTGATATTATAAACTGAAGTGAATAATAAACCCAAGGGATTAATACTAAAACCCAAAGGTATTATAAACCCAAGGGAATAATATTAAACCCAATGAATTAATATTATAAATGAAAGGTATATAAACTCTAAAGGGAATGATATTATAAACCCAAGGGATTAATACTAAAAACCTAAGGGATTAAAAAACCAATGGATTGATAATATAAACACAACATAATAATATTGAACCCAAGGGATTATATTATAAACCCAAGGTACATAAACCCTAAGATAAATATTATAAACGCAAGATAACAATAAACGCAGGGCAATCATTTTAAACCCAAGGGATAAATGTTATAAAACAAAGGTACCCCTATGATAAATATTATAAACCCTAAGATAAATATTTTCACAATGCGATGTTGGAATATGGTTGACCATGATTCATTTTCATATTGACATAATGTTGTCACAATGAGATGTTGGACCATGGTTGACCATGGATAACCATGATTGAACCCAAAGGTATTATAAACCCAAGAAAATAATATTAAACCCAAGGGATCAATGTTATAAATGCAAGGTATATAAACCTTAAAGGGATTGATATTATAAACCCAAGGGATTAAAACAAAAAACCCAACGGACTAATACAAAAAACCCAAGGGATTAAAATGCCAATGGATTGATAATATAAACCCAAGGGAATAATATTAAACCCAAGGATTAATATTATAAACCCAAGGTATATAAAACCTAAGATAAATGGTATAAACCCTTTGGAATAATAAACCCTAGGGATTATAAACCCAAGGGAATAATATTAAAGCCAAGGGACAAATATTATAAACCCAAGGATTATAAATCCTAAGATAAATATTTGTCGCAATGTGAAATTGGAATATGATTGGCAATGCTTGATTTTGATATTGAGATAATGTTTGTCACAATGTAACATTAGACAATGACTAATCATCGTTGACCATGATTGATCTCCATATTGAGACAATATATGTCACAATGCGATGTTGGACCATAGTTGACAATGGATGGCCATGGTTGTGACAATGTGACATTAGACCAAGAGACAGTATTTGTCACAATGTGAACATGGTTGACCATGGTTGACTATGATTGACCATGTTTAACCATGGTTGAGACAAACTTTGTCACAATGAAATGTTAGAACATGATTGACCATGGTTGATTTTCATATCGAGAAAATCTTTATTACGATGTGGCTTTGGACCATAGTTGACCATGATTATAAACCCAATGGATTTATATTAAAAACATAAATATTAATATTATAAACCCTATGAATAATATCATACCCTAGAAATATGAAGCCATAGATTAATAAACCCCATAAATTATTTAATGGCTCCATCCCCCTCGATGCACTCAATAAACTTTAATAAATTAATATAAGTTAATACAAATTATTTGGTGGTGATTAACTATGTGATTAGATTAATCAGAGGTTGATTACAATGATTAGCACGGATATTTTCACTCACAGTCTTTATTACTCATACTAGGACCATTGGACGTAGGACATGTGTTTGTTTCTCAGAAATCACACTCCCGCCTTGGTTAATGACCTAAAAACCCTATTCTCTCGATCATTTGTGCATTGTTCTATTGGAGGTCGAGGGTTTCACTATTCGGTTCTTCTGGTGCAATTTCACTTTGTGATTATGCTGTAATTGTTGTTTTTGCTTAGTCTTGACCTGGATATCTGCTCGACTCCATTGGTTGGTAAGGAAACACTATTCTTTCTTATTTTTCTCTTTTTCTTCTGCCTCAATGCTTGATTTACCCTGTCACTCTATGGAAACACGATTGTCTTGGAAAATTTTCAATTTCTCTATGTATAGTCTTAGTTGTTTGTTTCACTTAACTGGAGTGATTGTTCCTTCTCTCGGTTTCTTTAGTTCAATCGCTCTAGAATTTCACTGGTCATACTACTTTGTTGCATTGGTAGGTTGTGGTCTTGGGGGTCTATAGCTTCGGCTTCTTCCATAGTGATAAAGGTAAGCTACTGTTCTATGCCATCATTGTTCTCCACTCATTACACTATTGTCTGACTCATTTGCTCCTTTGTGAGCAGAGGGACCCTTGGGTGACCGCAACCTCGGTGCTCTATCTCTTCACTGGTAAGTCTCGAACACTACGCTTCCGGTATTTTGTTTCCTCGGCTCTTATTTTCCTTCTACATAACACTTACACTCTGTTTCGGTGGTGTTGTTGCAGATGGGTTAGTTCGAGAGGACCTGGCTTCTTCTATGTCGTGTGCTGGCAAGACTCAGGTAGGGTCGTTCCTTATTGACTTCTTTCATTTGCTTGCCTCTATCATTGCTGGCTTAAACATGACTTGGGTAGTTATTAGGCACAGTATCTTCTCTTTGTCCGGCGTAATGTAACTAATGTCCTTAGGCATGCATTATTACATTTTTTGGGTTGTGGCTATAGGGTTTATAAGCTAGGGTATTTCAAACCATTTTCTATTACACACTTATAGGACTTGAACAGTGTTATTTTCAGTATGGAATGTAATGTATTTTTAGCAGAGATTATATGATTACTCTTGTGAATATAAGTAAGGATTCCATTCCCAGGAAATACCTATGTTTTTGGTTTTCTTTTTTTGTCCTTACTATATAGAACTAGTGTGTTGTCCAAAGTCTTCCTTCCTTCACTTTGTTATGTGTTTGCTTTAAAGAAACAAATATGCTCTGTAGAACAGAAATTAAAGAACTTGCTTCTACTGCATTAACCAACCCAAGATGAAAAACTATAGTTGGACAACTGTGGGATGTTAAATTTAACTTCTGTGTGCTCAAAGATTTCTATTATTTTTCTCCTTTCCAAAAAGTCGAACCTGTTACAATGCATTCTGTCTGCTTTTGAATGATTTTGGAAAATAGTTTCACTTAACTGCTGTTAGTTACATTTGATGGTTTGTTTTCAGTTCTAAAGCTGTTTATTTTTCCTACTCTATTATCTATAAAGGACAACATGATAAATGAAAACAATTAATTACAACAGTTTATTTAATTCAACTTTTATCTTCCTAAATACTACTTCCCTAAGAAATTAAAATAATAAAAGAAATGAATTAAAGTATTCACTTGAAATTTCCTCCTCAATCCTCTCAGACTAGATGACCTCCTGTCATGATGATCCCCTTCAACTAGATGCTCCTGCATTAGGCTCTCGGGGTAATAAAAAGTCATGGCTCTATTCCATGAGCTCCTCCATAGAATAACCTGCCTTCTGTATCTGTGCTGTGTCGAGCCACGAACTTTCCTCAATAGGAAAGTTTGTCCACTTGACAAGGTACTGCAGATACTCCTTCCTGCAAGTTCGCTTGGCCACCTGTGTGTCGAGAATCTTCTTGATCTCATGGGGTTGAGCCGAAGGCATTTGCCTCATCCAAGAAATTCCTTCAACTTGGGTGTCCCAATCTGGCCGTACCACATTGTCATCTTCATGGTTGGAAGTATATGGGAACAGGTCTGCCACATTGAAAATAGGTGATATGCCTATATCTAGTGGCAACTGTATTTCATAAGCATTCGCTGAGAATTTACGCAGAATTTTACAGGGACCAATCTTCTTAAATTTCAGCTTATTATATGTGCCCTTAGGAAACCGTTCTTTGCGTAAGTGTGTAAAGACTTCATCCCCTAAATTAAACTGCACTTCTCATCACTTTTAATTTGCCTACTGTTTGTATTTCTGACTGTTGTCCTACAACTTTGATTTCACCTGCTCGTGTAGATCATTCATTGCTTAGGCGAAATATTCCCCATCAGCACTTCTCTTTTCCAATTTTCCCAGATCCTGCAACTCATGTACTCTGCAAGGATGCATGCCATATAGGATTTGAAATGGACCGTGCCCAGTGCTACATTTCGGTGAATTTTTATAAGCGAATTCTTCTTGAGAAAGCAGTCGATCCCATAACCATGAGTTTTCTCCATTCAGGCTCCGTAGCAGGTTCCCCAAACTCTTATTCACCAGTTCCTTTTTCCCGTTAGTCTACAGGTGATATGCAAAGATGACATTCAATTGTGTATCCAATTTCCTCCACAGGGTGTGCCAAAAGTGTCTTGTGAATTTCAAGTCGCTGTCGAAAATAATAGATCTAGGTAGGCTGTGCAGTCTAACAATCTCAGTGAAAAACAGGTGAGCTACTTGAGTGGCATCACTGGTTTTATACAAGGGATGAAATGCGCCTTTTTGAGAACCTGTCTACCACCATCATCACCGAGTCGTAGCCTCATTGCGTTCTTGGCAATCCTAAGACAAAGTCAATGCTGACTGAGTCCCATGACCTACTTGGAATAGGCAGTGGTGTGTAAAGTCCTATGTTTTGACTGTGTCCTTTCGCTAATTGGTAGACTTTACACCTACTCACATATCGCTGCACATCCCTTCGCATTCTTGGCTAGTAATAAAACTGTCTGGGCTATTCTAAAGTTCTTTCTATGCCAAAATGTCTGGCTAGACCTCTACTATGCTTCTCTTGAATAATATTTTCTCTCATCAAACAATCAGGAATACATAACTATCCCCCTTTAAACAGTAACTTCTCCTGTAAATTGTAGACCAAACATGGATTATTGTTCCTCAGCAAGGGATTCTGATAGGCTTCATAAGCCTCTTTGAAATCTGCATCGGTCTGATACAAGTCATTCAAATGCTCAATGCCCAACACTTGTATTGTACTTTCTTGTAAGAGCAAGGCTCTTCTAATCAACGCATCTACCACCTTGTTGGCCTGCCCACTGATGTGTTTCAACACAAAGGTGAGACTCTGCAAATATTCGACCCTCTTGGCATGCTTGTGGTTCATGTAGGTTTTAACCCTGTACAGAAATTACCTGCATACGAATTCTAAAACACAGAAAATAAACAATGCGAGAGCATAACACATAAAACACATATACACAGAGATTTTCCCCTAGATCCCAAAACCGGGACTACCACCTTGATTTTTCATTATATTCCTTTCAATGTTACAATACATATTTATACATGCTGAAGCATCCAATACCATGGACCGAAAACCATAGGTAGGTTCGCCCAACCTAATATAGGGTTAAAAAAAAAAACTTTCCCGGGGCGCTGCCCCAAACCCCGTAGAGGGGGGCTACCCTCCCCCCTCAAACCCCCCCCCGCTGCGCAATCCGCGCAACAAATGGGGGACTCCGCCCCCGCTCTAACCCCCCGGTTCACTACGTGGGTTATTCGTGGAAATAATATAACACAACCCAACAATCTCCCACTTGTTGTTTTCTTTCCACACGGGGCCACAGGAGAGCTTAGTCATTTTTCCAACCCTGAAATGCCCATTGTTTCTCTACACCAAGAGAACTTCTCAGAGCTCACATATTTTGTCAATGCATCTGTAGTATTCTTCAAAATTTCCACCTTTACCAGCAACACCTTTTTGTCTTCTATCATATCCCTCACAAAGTGATACTGAACATCAATGTGCTTTGTCTTTGAATGATAAGTAGGGTTCTTTGCCAAGAAAATTGCACTTTGGTTGTCACAGTCTATTCTTATAGCTCCCTGTACTAAACCCATACTTGAACACAATCTCTGCAACCAAATTGCTTCCTTGCTTGCATGAGTGGCTGCCATTTATTCTGCCTCTGTAGTTGATAGTGCCACTACAGATTGTTTCTTACTCTTCCAACTGACTCCACCTCCAAATAGGTTAAACACATACCCACTTGTAGATATTCTCTGATCCAGATCTCCAGCCCAGTCTTCATCAATAAAGCCACGAATATCCAAAACTCTGTCCAATCCTGGTCTTCCTTGGTAGCACAAACCATAATCACTAGTGCCATGCAAATACCTGAAAACCCGCTTCACTGCTGTCCAGTGCTCCTTCCCTGGTTTTGACATAAACCTGCTCAGTACTCCCACTGCATGTGCAATGTCTGGTCTAGTACAGACCATTGTATACATCAGGCTACCAACTACATTTGCATATGGAACATGGGACATGTCCTCTTCCTCTTCTTGTGTCTTGGGACACTGTTCAGCAGATAACCTCACACCTATAGGAATAGGAACCTTCACTGGTTTACTATCCTGCATATTAAACCTCTGCAATATTGTCTCGACATACATCCTCTGGTTTAACCAGAGCTTCCTCCTTTCCCGATCTCTTTTAATTTCCATGCCCAAAATATAGTTTGCAGCACCAATATCTTTCATGTCGAATTTGGAGGAAAATTGGGTCTTCAAATCCTAGATAATTTCTTTGTCATTTCCAACCAGCAACATATCATCCACATACAAGACTAGATAAATAACACGGTCACCAATTAATTTAAAATACACATAGTGATCTGCTTTGCTTCTAGTGAAGCCAAGTCCCCGTATAAATGTATCAAATTTTTTATACCACATCCTTGGTGACTGTTTTAACCCATACAAAGACTTATTTAACTTGCATACTAGTTCTTTCTTACCCTTCACCGCAAAGCCTTCGGGTTGCTTCATGTAGATTTCCTCTTCCAAATCCTTGTGAAGAAATTTTGTCTTCACATCCATCTGTTCTACCTCAAAATCAAAAGCAGCAACAGCAGATAAAAGTAATCTAATAGAAGTTACCTTGGCAACAGGAGAAAAAATATCACTAAAATCAATTCCCGACACTTGGGAATATACTTTTGCTACCAATCAAACTTTGTATTTCTCCACCTTCCCTTCTTTATTTGTCTTCTTTTTAAACACCCATTTGCTGTCAATGGGTTTCCTTCCAGCTGGCAACTCCACCATATCCCAAGCCTCATTTTTGTGCAAAGATGCCATTTCATCAACCATGGCCTCTTTCTAGAGCTTTCCATCCTCTGAATCTACTGCTTCCTTCACAGTTCTGGGATCATCATCAGTAACAGAAAAAGAAAAATTTGAACATAAAGTAGAAGGACTATACCTTTCTGGCTGCCTTCTTTCTCGAACTGATCTTCTCATAGCCGTAGTTTGTGGATCTTCATCTTCTGATTCCTCCTCTGCTGCAGAGTCTGATTCTTCCTGCTTTAGTTCAAACTCTATCTTCTCAGGTTCCTTTGGTTGGACTTCATGTTTAATAACATCTTTTACCTCTCTGAACACCACATCTCGGTTGTACACAACCTTCCGTTTGACTGGGTTCCAAAGCTTATAACCTTTTAAACCATCCTTATACCCAATAAAGATGCACTTTTCAGATTTACTATCCAACTTGGTTCGTTTCTCCTTTGGAACATGTACATATGCATCACATCCAAATACCCTTAGATGTGAAAGAGAGGGTTTCTTACCAGTCCATACTTCTTTTGGAGTCTTATCCTCCAACGGTGATGAAGGTGACCTGTTGACCAAGTAACATGTAGTATCCACCGCCTCTACCCAGAATTCTTGTCCTAACCCAGAACCACTAAGCATGCTTCTTGCCCTTCCCATCAACGTCTTGTTCATTCTTTTTGCGACTCCATTTTTCTGAGGTGTATATGGAGTAGTCTTCTGCCGTGCCATACCACACTTCTTACAGAATTCTTCAAATTCCTTGCTGCAAAACTCTCCACCATTATCTGTCCTCAGCACCTTTATCTTCTTCTTTGTCTGATTTTCCACCAGAGCCTTAAATTCTTTAAACCTGTCAAAGACTTCAGATTTCTTCTTAATGAAATATATCCATGTATTCCTTGAGAAGTCATCTATAAATAATACATAGTACACAGACTTACCCAGTGATGGAACTTTCACAGGTCTAAACACATCACTGTGCACAAGCTCTAATATCTGTTTTGCCCTCTTAGCACCAGAGGGGAAACTCACCCGATTCTACTTTCGATATACACAATTTTCACACAAATCAAAATCCAGAGAGCTATTTCTCATACCTTCTACCATACCTTTACCATGAAGTATTCGAAGGTGCTTCTCTCCAATATGTCCAAGCCTTTGATGCCACAGAATGGTCTTCTCTCCAGAGACCACTAGATTTTCAGCTCCACTTTCAGGAACCACAGAACTATTGCACCCATCAACAACAGTGCTACCTTGCAGCTTGTACAAAGTTCCAAACCGAACTCCCCTCATCAATACCAGTGCTCCCCGAACCATCTTGCAGGTATCCTTCTCGAACACTGTTTTTACAGCTACATCATCCAACTTGCTTACAGAAATCAGATTTTTTTTCCAATGCAGGAATATGCAGAACATCTGGAAGTGTTCTAACCCTTCCATCTTGCAACTTCAACTTTACTTTTCCGTGACCAATGATTCTAGCCTTCCTATCATCTCCTAACAAGACATCACCACCATCATATTTCTGATACTCGCAGAACCACTCTCTATGGGGAGTGAAGTGAAAGGATGCACCTGAGTCAATCAACCATTCCTCATGATCTACATGTGTACTTAAAGAAGCCAAGTACACATCCCCACCTTCATCTGAGGTGGTTTTTTCCTCTGCAGAAGGAGCATCATCAGATCCCTTTCCTTTATCAGGAGCTTTAGATTTATAGTCCCTTTTGAAGTGCCCTTCCTTTCCGCATCTCCAGCACACCACCTTTACAGGTTTTCCTGGAGATTTAGATCTCCCTCTAGATTTAGATCTCCCACTTGATGACTTATTTTTGTTTCTATTATGGGACCATCCTCATATAGACAAGGCATCACCATTCTGGCTCTCCATACTTTTCCATCTCATCTCCTCCATCAGCAAGGCTGAGACTATTTCATCAAACTGCAAAGCAGTTGCATTTCTACCTATTGCAATAACCAAACTATCCCACGAATCTGGTAGAGAACACAACAAACTGATGCACTTATCTTCATCTAAAATTTTAATATCAACAGACGCTAACTAACTTACCACAGTATTAAATGCGTTTAGATGCTTTGTCACCGAGTCTCCATCTTTCATCCTTAGGTTATACAGCTTTTTCTGCAGGAACAGTTTATTCACCATAGACTTAGATTGGTACAAAGTCCCTAACTTGTCCCACAAAGCCTTCGTCGTAGCTTCCCCTGATACATTCAGCAATACTGAATCTGAGACACACAATCGTATTGTTCTCTTTTCCTTTTGATCCAACTTATTCCATTCTTCATCGGTCACTCCCGTTGGTTTAGTACCTGGATCTACCGCGATCCACTGATCTTTATCCACCAACAGATCCTCTATCTTGAGTTTCCACAACTCAAAACTCTGACCATTGAACTTCTCGATCTCTATCTTTCCGCTCCTCGCCATCTTCTTTCACCACCAGAATCGATCCCGCAGATCTCCCACTGAACAGGGTCTACAACAGGCCTGAGCGAAACCCCTCAGCAACAAAGGCGTCCCCTTGAAGCCAAAATAGCTCTGATACCAAATATAGGTTTTAACCCTGTACAGAAATTACCTGCATACAAATTCTAAAACATAGAAAATAAACAATGCGAGAGCATAACACATAAAACACATATACACAGAGATTTTCCCCTGGATCCCAAAACCGGGACTACCAGCTTGATTTTTCATTTTATTCCTTTCAATGTTACAATACATATTTATACATGCCGAAGCATCCAATACCATGGATTGAAAACCATCGCATCCAAAACCATGGACCAAAAACCATAGGTAGGTTCGCCCAACCTAATATAGGGTCCAAAAAAAAAACTTTCTTGGGGCGCTGCCACGAAACCCATAGAGGGGGGCTACCTGCCCCCCTCAAACCCCCTTGTGACCCCCCCACTACGTAATCCGCGCAATGAAGGGGGGGTTCCGCCCCCCCTCTAACCCCCCAGTTCACTAAGTGGGTTAGTCGTGGAAAGAATATAACACAACCCAACAGTTCAGTTTATGCTGTTGCATCACATATTGCAGCGCAGAATTATTAGAAAATAAAACAAACTCACTCCCCAGAAGATAGTGTCTCTAATGCTTCAGTTCTTGGATAATAGCATAGAATTCCTTGTCATATGATGAATACCTCTACCTGCTCTTCTTCAACTTCTCGCTGAAAAATGCAATAGTTTTGTTTTCTTGGCAGAGTATAGCTCCAATGGTTGTACTGCTTGCATCACAACGAACCTGGAAAAGCTTATTAAAATGTGGAAATCTTAAAATTGGTATTTCTGTAATTTTCTTCTTCAGGAGCTAAAATCTTTTCTCTGCTGCCTCGGTCCAACGAAAAGGCTGACTTGCCTTTTTTATAGTGTCCAACATAGGTGTGTAAATTTCACTGAATTTTTTTATAAATTTGAAATAAAAACTTGTCAGCTCATGAAAACTACATACCTCAAACAGGATTTTCGGGGATGGCCAGTTAATGATTGCTACAATCTTTTCCGGGTCCATCTTCAACTCATTTTTTTCAATTACAAAGCCCAAATAAACCAGTTCTCTTTGTAGGAAAGTACATTTTTTTTCAGATTTATCAACAGCTTATTCTGCTGCAATTTCTCCAACACACTCTGAACATGTCGAAAGTGTTCCTCCTTAGTCTTGCTGAAAATTAATATGTCATCAAGATACACTATTAGAAACTTGCCGATGAACTCTTTCAGCATTTCGTTCATCAGTCACATAAAATTCTAGGGGCGTTACTCAAACCGAATCGCACAACTAGCCACTCATACAACCCTTCATTAGTCTTGAAGGTTGTCTTCCTATCATCTCCTTCCTTAATCTAGGTCTGATGATAGCCACTCTTTAAATCAATCTTCGAGAAGTATGCTGCCCCACTCAGGTAGTCCACCATATCGTCCATATGTGGCAGTGGAAATCTATACCTTATGGTGATTTTATTGATGGCCCTCGAATCTGTGCACATTCGCCATTCTCCTCCTTTATTGGGAGCGAGAACTGTTGGTACTGCACAAGGGCTCAAACTCTCCCTTATCAACCCTTTATCTACCAATTCCTGCACCTATTTTCTAATCTCCTCATTATCTTTGGGGCTCATCCAATATGCTTCCTTATTTGGTAGACTTGCTCCAGGTATAAAATCAATATGATGACTAATACTTCTTTTGGGAGGCAACTTGTCTGGCAAATCGTCGACTAAAATATCACTAAACTCCTGTAGCATTTTCTGAATTTCTGCAGGAAAATCATACATTTCTGTGTGCAACAACACTGTCTTTTCTCTCCTCACAACAACATAGCTCATTTCACTTTCCTCAATTTGCTTCAGAAACTATTTTCCACCCATTAGTATTGCTTCATCCCACTTGTTTTTGTTATCTCCTCCTCCTTGATGGGAACAACTGTGTGCTTGATCCCATCTTTGACAAACTTGTAGCAGTTTGTCTTTCCATCATGCACTACTTTCCAGTCATACTGCCATGGCCTTCCTAGTAGTATGTGACACATGTCCATTGGCATAATATCACAAATAACTTTGTCTTTGTACCTGCCAATGTGGAACTCAACTTCACACTGTTTTTCAACCAATAGATGATGGCCTTTCTACAACCACGACACCTTGTAAGGGGTGGGGTGCTTCAGTTGCTTCAAACCCAACTTCTCTACCATTTCGGTGGCAACCAAATTATCTGTACTCCCACTGTCGATGATCAGCTTGCAACATTTTCCATGTGACTTGCAAACTATTGGAACAATGCTTTTCTTTGAGTTTGTTCAGCTGTTTCTTTGGCTGGTTTCAACAACACTTTGTTCAAAACTAAGGCTTACCCTGTTTCTGGCACATTTTCTGCTTCTCGAGGCGGTTCCTCTGCTTCCTCAGGCTATGAAGCAAACGTTCCTCTCTGGCCAGCTTGTTCCTCTACCTCTATTGTGGCCATTACCTCTACCTCGCTGATATGGCTTGCCACCTCTAGTGTTGTCTCTTTTTTCTGTTGTTCCTCAAGACTTGGAGTTGCTGCCCTCTTCACTATTACTGGTAGTCTGTCCTCTACCATAGGACTGTCCTCGTCCTCTTTCGGTTCCCCATCCTCTCCTAGCTTTTTCTTTCCTGGTGATCTTCTCCTCTGCCTTCAAAGCACTCTAGTAGGCTTCCTCTATATTTTTCGAGGAAAGAATGTTGTTTTCGTCCAATATTTCCAATCTCAAACCGTTTACATACCTTGCTATTTTCTTCGAGCTGTCCTTGGTGTAACTAGCTCTTAAATTTACCCAGTAGAATTATTTCGTATACTCTCTCACTGTCATCCCTTTTTGTCTCAAATTTTGCACTTGCCGATGCAGTGCAATTTGGTAATCCTTTGGTAGAAATATACCTTTCAACTTGGCCACCATCCTACACCATTTCTTTATTGGAATCTTGTTCATCCTTCTTCTTTCCACTTGGACAATGTCCCACAATAGGGTTGCATCCCCTTTCAACTTCATTGTAGCTAACTTAACTCTCTAATCGTCACTGACCTCTTCACATTCAAAATACTTTTCCAATTCGCTGATCCAGTCCAACAGAACTTCTATGGACAAGCTGCCATCGTAATTTAGGATCTCTGGTTTAGGCTTGCTACTAGCCAATAAGACCAACCTCAACAACCTCATCTCTGGTCCTTCTTCATCCGATCCATCTGTTGTAACTATGGCTTCTTTTTCGTTGTCATCTCCCACCACTGGATCCCTTCTCCTTCCTACTTCAACTGCCTCCAAACGAGCAGTAAGGATCCTTATTTCTTCTCTCACTCCTTCAACTACTGCTCTGCGCACACCTCTCCCACATCCTCATCTTCCCACTTCCATGTCTATCCTGGCACTTTCAATTTCCTACTCTGATACCACATTATGGGTCCAACCCCCTCGATGCACTCAACAAACTTTAATAAATGAATATAAGTTAATATGAATGATTTGGTGGTGATTAACTATGTGATTAGATTAATCAAAGGTTGATTACAATGATTAGCACAGATATTTTCACTCCCAGTCTTTATTACTCATACCAGCACCATTGGATGTTGGACATGTGTCCATTTCTTGGAAATCACACTCTCGCCTTGGTTAACGACCCACAAACCCTATTCTCCCAGTCAGTTGTGCATTGTTCTGTTGGAGCTCGAGGGTTTCACTGTTCGGTTCTTCTGGTGCGATTTCACTGTGTGATTATGCTGTTACTATTGTTTTTTCTTGACCTTGACCTGGATATCTGCTCGACTTCACTGGTTGGTAAGGAAACACTATTTTGTGCTATTTTTCTCTTGTTCTTCTGCCTCAATGCTTGATTTACCCTGTCACTCTATGGAAACACAATTGTCTTGAAAAATTTTCAATTTCTCTGTGTATAGTCTTAGTTTCTTGTTTCAATTAACCAGAGTGACTGTTCCTTGTCTCAGTTTCTTTAGTTCAATCACTCTCAAATTTCACTGATCATACTAGGGGTCTACAGCTTCGGCTTCTTCCACAATGATAAAGGTAAGCTATTGTTCTATGCCATCATCGTTCTCCACTTGTTACGTTGTTGTCTAACTCATTTTCTCCTTTGTGAGTAGAGGGACCCTTGGGTGACTGCAACCTCGATGCTCTGTCTCTTCACTAGTAAGTCTCGAACCCTATGCTTTCGGTATTTTTTTTCCTCGGCTCTTCTTTTCCTTCTACGTAACACTTACACTCTGTTTCGGTGGTTTTGTTGTAGATGGGTTCGTTCGGAAGGACCTGGCTTCTGCTATGTCACGTGCTGGCAAGACCCGGGTAGGGTCGTTCCTTATTGACTTGTTTTATTTGCTTGCCTATGTCGTCACTAGCTTAAACATGGCTTCGCTAGTTATTAGGCATGGAATCTTCTGTCTGTCCAGCGTAATGTAACTAATGTCCTTAGGCTTGCATTATTACAGTTTTTTGGTTGTGGCTATAGGGTTTATAAGCTAGGGTTTTTCAACCCATTCTTTATTACGCACTTGTAGGACTTAAACAATGTTATTTTAAGTATGGACTGTAATGTATTTTAAACAGTGATTATATGATTACTCTTGTGAATAAAAGTAAGGATTCCATTCTTAGGAAATACCTTTGTTGTTGGTTTTTTTTTTTGGGTCCTTAATGTCTGGAATTGGTGCATTGTCGAATGTCTTCCTTCGCTCATTTTCTTTAATTGTTCTGGGAATAACCATCCACGCTTATATGGTTTCTCCAGTTCTTACTTTTACAAATTATTACTGTCTGTGGGCCTGTTAAGTTAATGCAAGTAGAAAAAGAAACACATATGCTTTGTAGAATAGAAATAAAAGAACTCGCTTCTACTACGTTAAGCAACCCAGCATGAAAAACTATAGTTGGATATCTATGGGATGTTAAATGTAACTTATGTGTGCTCAGAGATTTCTATTATTTTTCTCCTTTTCAAAAAGTCGAACCTGCTACAATGCATTATACCTCCTTTTGAATGATTTTGGTAAACAGTTTCACTTAATTGATGTTAGTTACATTTGATGGTTTGTTTTCAGTTCTAAAACTATTTATTTTTCCTACGCTATGATTTGTAAAGGGTAACATGATAAATGAAAAAAATTAACTACAACGGTTCGTTTAATTCAACTTTTATCTTCCTAAATACTACATCCCTAAGAAATTAAAATAATGAAAGAAATGAAATTAAAGTGCTCACTTGAAATTTCCTCCTCGGTCCTCTCAGAGACTAGATGACCTCCTGTCATGATGATCCCCTTCAGCTAGATGCTCCTGCATCATTATTATTTTATAGACTTTTTTAATGAAATAATTCAAAATATATTGCAAAATCTTAAAAACAAATAAATAATAGACAATGAATTTTTCAAAAATAAGTTCATACAAAATAAAATGAAATGAAATAAGCGTTTGTAAATTCATAAATTCATTTACCATAATATCATTTGAATATATTAAAATTTTAAAAAATATATCACACAAACAATGTACTTCATAAGTAAAATATTTCAATGTCAACTAATATGTACAATGAAAAGAAATAAATTTTCATGGTTAAAACATTTTTAAGCATTTCAAGTAATGTTATTATTTTATATTTGGGCTATATTTTTTTGTCAATTTTATCTTTGAGATGCAAACATTTTTTTTCAAATTTTGCATTTAAAAAAAATTACACAAGAAGAAATTATATCACTCTAAACACTTCTTAGATTTGTGATTAAAATAGATCAATACTAATCTTTAAATGAAAAAACTAATAAGATCAGCTTGCAATTTGAAAATTTGTTATTGAATGATTGCTAATAATTCATTCATGCTACTTTACCTAATTCTACACTAATCCTACACTAAAAACCTAGGACAAACCAAATTCATAGTTGAGCTACTTTTATACATTTGTATTTGAAAAGTAAAGAAATATTCCATAGAACACTCCTTCAAATCATTAACATCTAAACCACACCCAGTTACTAAAATTATAGTGGACATAATCAATCTCGTGGAGATTCGTGGCATTATTAAGCTTGTCAAACCTTTTACTACTCATTTGTGTAGGGACACATATTCGTCTCGAGAGTTGAGGTCTCTTAAGTTAGCATCGTGATCTAATATTAAATGCCCAAACTTTTCATAGAGATTGTCCACGTTAAATTTGGAACTATCAGATACCTGTGGCATCGTACAAATATATGTATGTTCAGATATTGGTAAAGCAAATAGTGAAGTAAGTTGTTGCCATGATTATAGAAAAATACCTTGTTATATATGGTATGGAAAACTTTGTTATTAATCAAAGAAGACATAGTACTCACAACTTGTACCCCACATTCTTCCAGCTTGAGAAGAAGATTGGAGTAGACAATATAATCTTCAAACACATTGAGGGACAACTTAACGCCATAATGGATAGAATTTATTTGCACCATAGTGAAGACATAGGAAAATACCTTTTTATATACTTCCTTATATAGAAATGAATGTTATAAATAATAATGAGAAACTTATCATGGAGGAACTTATTATAATTGGAGTAGTCTCAAATTCCTAGGAAATGGAATGAATCTAATTTTTTAAATTTATTAAAAGTAATATACCATTTTACTAAATAAGATTTTCCGATATATTAATGAATGTTATAAATAATACCGAGGAGCTCATTAGAATTGGAATAATCTCAACATGGAGGAACTTATTATAATTGCAATCATCTCAAATCCCTAGGAAATTAGTGGGTAAGGAGCCTTTTAGATTTATTAAAACTAATGGACCATTTTTCTAAATAAATTTTTCTTATATATAAATGAATGTTATAAATAATAATGATGAACTTATTGGAATTGGAATAATCACAACATGGAGGAACTTATTAGAATTGGAATAATCTCAAATCCCTAGGAAATTGGTGGGTGGGGAGCCACGTGACACGAATATAATTTTTATTAATGAACCATTCTGCTAAATAAAATGTGTTTATATATAAACTAATGTTATAAATAATAATGAGGAACTCATTAGAATTATAATAACATCAACATGGAGGAACTTATTAGAATTGGAATAATTTCAAATCACTCAAAAATTGGTGGGTGGGCTAATTTTTTAAATTTATTAAAATTCAGTGAAACCTAGCAAACTCTGTAATACACTAAGCCATACATAAACATGATGAAGAAGCATATGTTGAGCATATTCCCTTGAGAATCAATCTAGGACCTCAATTAAAAAGAAATCAACAAACCTCCTTCCATCTAAAGTTCATATATATATTCCTATCCACGAAATATTTCAATGTCAACTAATATGTACAATGAAAAGAGATACACATTTATAGTTAAAACAATTTTAAGCATTTCAAGTAATGTTATTATTTTATATTTGGGCTATATTTCTTTTCTCAATTTTATCTTTGAGATGCAAACATCTTTTTTCGAATTTTGTATTTTAAAAAAATTACACAAGAAGAAATTATATCACTCTAAACACTTCTTAGATTTGTGATTAAAATAGATCAATACTGATCTTCAAAGAAAAAGACTACTAATATCAACTTGCAATTTGAAAATTTGTTATTGAATGATTGCTAATAATTCATTCATTCTACTTTACATAATTCTATACTAATCCTACACTCAAAACCTAAGACAAACCAAATTCATAGCTTAGCTACTTTTATACATTTGTATTTGAAAAGTAAAACAATCTTCCACAGAAAACACCTTCAAATCATTAACATATAATCCATACTCAATTACTCAATTTATAGCGGACACATAAATGATCTCGTGGAGGTTCACAGCATAAGTTGGTCAAACCTTGTACTCCTCATTTGTGCGCCAACACATATTCTTCTCAAGAGTTAAGGTCCCATAAGTCGGCCTCATGATCCAATATCAAATGTCAAAACTTCTCATATAGGTTGTCCACGTTAAATTTTCCACTTTTAGGCTCATGTGGCATCATACAAATATATGTATGTTTAGATACTGGTAAAACAGACAAAGAAGTTGGTTGCTACCATGATTATAAGAAAGTGCCTTGTTATATATGGTATAGAAAACTTTGTTATTAACTGAGGAAGACTTATCACTCACATTCTTCTACCATGAGTAGAAGATTGGAGTAGACAATATGATCTTCAAACACGTTGAGGGACAAGGACATCTTAACGCCAAAATGGAAGGAATTTATTTGCACCATAGTGAAGGCTTAGGAAAATGCCTTGTTATATATTTTCTTATATATAAATGAATGTTATAAATAATAATGAAGACTCTATTATGGAGGAACTTATTAAAATTGGAATACTCTTGAATCCCTAGGAAGTTGGTGGGTGGGGAGCCACCTTACATGAATCTATTTTTTAAAATTTATTAATGGACCATTTTGCTAAATAAAATTTGCTTATATATAAATGAATGTTATAAATAATAATGATCAACTCATTAGAATTGGAATAATCATAAGATGGAAGAATTTATTAGAATTGGAATAATCTCAAATCCCTAGGAAATTGCATGCCATGAATCTAATTTTTTAAAATTATAAAAAGTAATAGACCATTTTCCTAAATAAAATTTGCTTATATATAAATGAATGTTATAAATAATAATGAGGAACTTGAGGAACTTATCACAATTGGAATAATCTCAACATGGAGGAACTTATTAGAATTTGAATAATCTCAAATCCCTAGGAAATTGGTGGGTGGGGAGGCACGTGGCATGAATCTAATTTTTTTAATTTATTAAAGTAATACACCATTTCGCTAAATAAAATTTCTTTAGATATAAATGAATAATATAAATAAGAATGAAAAACTTATTAGAATTGGAATAATTTCAAATCCCTAAGAAATGGGTGAGTGGGGAGTCCATAACAATGACGAAGTTACAAAAATTGGAATAATATCAATATAGAAAAACTTATTAGAATTGGAATAATCTCAAATCCCTAAAAAATTGGTGGTAGGAGAGCCATGTAACACAAATATAGTTTATTAAATTTATTAAAAATCAAATCACCCTGACAAACTCTGTAATATGATAAACATTATGAAAGGACAAATAATTAACATATTCAATTAGAAAAACTTAAGCTCTCACATGGAAAAAAAAAAAAAAAAAAAAGTTAACGAACCTCATTCCATATAAAAATTTATACATATACGCCTGTCAACCAACTATATTTTAGGACATAAAACATTTAATGACAAAACTAACGTTAATTAAATTATGGGTGCACATACTTTTAAACTCTACGTAAAACAGACTCCTTTCTGCACAGTACACTCAAACATTTTACTCCACGTCGATAGTTACATAGATTTGATTGGCTGAATTATTTTAGGGATGAGAGAACCTGTACGCCCGATCAGAATTTCATTTTGATTTGTTGGTATTTCCAACTATGGCCCACTACCAGTTCATTAATATCAATGATTGGCATTAATTTAAATATGTGGTAGGTACAGCAATATGCTGATAGATCCCACACTGTCCTTCGGCGCTAGTGCTCCTGTGAAGTCTGATGTATCCCTCTTCTCCCCACTGTGTTCCCCATGAATTCTTTCCGATAATGTAGTCACTCCCATAACCAACTGCTACAAGAAAATGATTTGTCTTGTTTCCACACTGCCCAGACAGCACGCCCTGCAATAAAACACAAACCCTCGTGGAATTGGAATGGAAAGTTTATTTACATTAAACATCGGAAACTTTTGTTGGGATTTCAAAGTTTACCAGGGATAAAGATCTTTTTGTACCCGAAGAAATTATACAAATTATATGAATGGTTGAATATTTAACCAAATTATACAAATTTTATTTTAACTGTGTAAATCTACGTGTTATTCTTACGCCTTTGTAATGCTGGAAATTTGTGCCAGAGGCATCGATTCCCACACTCACGGGCTGACCAGCCAGCTCTTGTAAAAAGTTGTCAGGGCCATCCCAAAGCTCGTACCCAGTGATCGATGCAACTTTGTGACTCAACTGAACATGAACATGCAGCAGCAGAAAATCAGGAAATACAACTTTTTGATTCAACTGAATGTGAACATGCAGTACAGAAAATCAGGAAACAGGGAAAACATATCTACTAGATTGGAGATTTCGGAGATATTTCAAAATAGAATCACAAGAATGAAGTTAAATAATTGAGTTAACCCTTCTGAAATATTCCTAAAATTTATTGTCAATTAAATTAAATTAAGTTAAAGTAATACAAAATACTTTTTCCTTAACACATTGTCCGTCTTTCCCCTGGTAAGGGTAATCTGATTCTGAATCAAGTCCCCCATTAGAAACAATGAATTGGAATCCGGCACCCACATCTCCCCCCTGGGAACCGTTGTTTTGAGGTTTGTTACAATCGATAAGCTGCTGCTCGGAAAGGGAAACAAGATTACCAATCTGAATTAGGTGGATGCCTTCTACTGCTCCAGTTACGCTGAAAGCCCAAGAAGTGCCTGGATAATATATAACACACCCACAAATCTGAAACGTTAATGAGATTTTACTCAATCAATAGCGTTCGTTACATTTTATGGAAATTAGCGTTCCTTACATTTTATGGAGATTAGGCTAAGGATTCACCATGGAAGCGAGTGCTCTTTCCCTTTTTTTATATATAAAACCTAACTGAAATTGAGCTACTCTATCAGCTTTGACGGTTCTTGAAATTAATTTAGATCTCACATATAAAGAAACTCACCGTATTTGCCTTGATCTTTGACAGCGGTCACTGCACCTTTCTTCCTCCAATCTATAGACGCGGGCAAGTCACTAGCGTTTTCGTATCTGAATTTCTTGTCATGACCTCTGGGTATATTTCTTAGGTATTTTGATTTGAACTCATCATGACTCATGTCTGCAAATTTGGTAAGGCCAAGCCAGTAGCTCAGATTCTGCTGGTTCACTTCATCTATATATCTCAGATTGTCTCTGAAAATCTCGTACCTCTGTTGCTTCTCCTCTGCTAATGTATAGACCTTGTTGTGCTTGGCGAGCCATGATTCATAGAGACTCACGGTTTTGTCCTCACTGAGAAGATCCTCAGGGGAGTATCCGAAATCCCTTGCAGATGTCAAGGCGATCAGTATCAGGCAGGCGAGGGAGAATGCGGGGACAGATGTGCAACCCATCTGACACAAACTCAGAAACAGATTGCTGAGTCAGTATCAAGTCCAAGCCAAAGCTGAATTGAAACTAAAATCAATTCTCTGATTAGAAACCAATGTGGGTCGACAGAATTGACCTGCCTGATAACTCACAAACTGACGATGCAAGGATGAGTGGTGGGTGGATATAAATAGAGAGCCTCTTATACGGTAAAAGCATAATTACGATCAATGAAATCAAGATAATAAAAAAAACCGCATCACAAAACACCTGTATAAGACAAACGTGTACGATAGAAAGCTGCATAAAAAAAATTAACATTCACTTAATAGTTAACTAGATTATCATTCCTACTAACAAAATTTATTATTATCAAAATATCTTAAATATATTATTCTTTAAGATGAATTCCAATCTTCAATTCCATTTATTTCTCGAGCTTTATCTATTTTCTTTTAATACATTGAGTCTTCTTCCCAAAAAAAACAAATATAGCAAATCATACTGAGTGAAAATAGAATCTAAAAATAGAAATAAGATTTAGTTCCATATTAAGTGGAAAGTACTAAAATTCAATAAATTTATAAGACCAAAATAAGGAATGAGTATAGGATATAGTTCCACATTAGTTGGGACAATTGAAGACGCATCATAATCAAAATATTTATACAGATGGTTTACGTTAATGGGCATATAACCCAACTATTATTATTTTCTATCTCACTAATATTAATGAAGACACTTCATAATCCAAATATTTTTGTAGATGATTTATATTATTAAGTCAAATTAGTAGACATATAACTCAACAACTATCCCACCAATATTAAATTCTAATTGATATAATTTTGCATTTAGCGTTTATTTATTGACATTGCAAACTCTGTCATAGATTACAGGATCTCCACAAATTGGATGATAATTTTATATGGAGCACTAACAAAAAAAATATTTGGTTTTGGTAATGTTGTTAAAAAGTATCATATTTTTTTGGCTAATCAACTACTATGCATTTTTCTTTCTTTTATTATTGAATTTTATAATAAAAATATCTTGAAGCTAACTACAAAGTTATGAGATATTATGGTTTTTTATAGTTTTTTTTCACTTTTAATATCTTCTCCATATTCATGTTTATTCTATGGAACAATCTGTAGCTAAATAAAATGAGAACCCTTGCATTATAATTAGTACAACCACATTAAAAATACTAATGTGATTGATATAGCCGAAGGCTTCATAAATATAACCAAAAACTATTGCAACAAGAAAAATGTCTTACTAATGCAGACATTTACCTCATTAGCCATGAATAAAAAGGCTATGGGTCAACTTTAAATTAAGAAAAACAACAAATTACAAATGAATGTTATAAATAATAATGAGGAACTTAGTATGGAGGCATGAATGGAATTTGACGGGTGAATTGCCCATCATGGGATGATTTTCGTGTCAAATATAGGTAAGAAATTTGCAAAACCAATACTGGTGGGGAGGTGAAAATTTGAGGGGTGTATTTGTTTTGAAATTCCAACCCTGCATGGAGGAACTTATTAGAATCAAAATAATCTCAAATCCCTAGAAAATTGGTGGGTGGGAGCCACCTGGCACGAATTTAATTTTTTTAATTTCTTAAAAGTAATGGACCATTTTTCTAAATAAAATGTGCTTATATATAAAGTAATGTTATAAATAATAATGAAGGACTTATCACGGAAGAACTTATTAGAATTGGAATAATCTCAAATCTCTAGGAAATTAGTGAGTGGGAGGCACGTGACACAAATCTATTTTTTTAATTTATTAAAATTTAATGCAACTTGACAAACTATTTGATGCATACAACCATTGATAATCATTAATACTAAGCATATCTTGAGCATATTCCCTTGAAAATCAATCTAGGCCCTCAATTAAAAAAATCAAAATAAAAAGTCAAGAGATCCACATCCACCTTAATTTGAAATAAAAAGCCTTGGGCAATTAACATTAGGCTTAGGGTTCTCAAACTCTCTTAGAACTTAATGATGCTTTTAAAAGTGTATATTAGATTCTCACATATTAATGAATATTCATATTAGTATTATGGTATGCTAAAATGATAACTATATAAATATGCATTGATTTTTCTATTGTTACCTTATTAGAGCCATAACTTTTGCATATGACCTATAGATAATAAACTATAATTTATTGGAATGTACTAAATGAGAAAAATAATTCATACAGAAAAATAATTCATAATAATAATAATAATAATAATATCCATTTTTAAGGTCACAGCCAAGCCAGACACCAAATTGGTGTATGAGACCCCCTTGTTTATGAGACAAGGGACAAGGGACATACATTGCATAAGAAATGCCATTTATCACACGACCATAAAATACCTTAAAAGCATGTTAAAACTCTTTTTTTTTTTACAAAATCAACTTCATCTTTGATATGCACAAAATTTTAAGCTACCCTATATAGAATTTGAGTAGATTAATTTCTGCGTCTGTAAATATATTTTGAATAAGGGGAATTCAATGTCTCTATCTAGCATATGAAGCAAGAGGCTAGAAACCAATTGTGCCTCCATTATTAATCGATCCCTCAGTAACTTAGATAGAATAAAGAGGGAAAAAAAAAGTAAAAAGTGAAACATGGGTAAAAAAATACTTAAGGGGAGCAATTTAGAATTTTAAAATATAAAATGGGATTTTCTTAAAATGAGAGAACCTTTAAACTTTACCTCATTAAATATATATATATATTTACGTTAAAATGAAAGTGTTTAGCCTATGCATTTATAGAGAAGGAAATATTTGGAGGTTCTGTGGGATTTTCTCTTAATTTTGAAATATTGGGAGAGAATTATAAATTATCCCATAAATTTTGGATAGCGTTCTAGATTCTTTGTCAAGTTTTGAAATATCTAGATTCAAAGTTCACTCACAAGTTTTAAAGAGTTCACTAGATATTTCAAAATTCACTTAGAAATTATGAAAATTTATTAGGGATTTATTTTAAGAGTTTGCTATTTTCATGTAGATTTTCTCAAATTTTAACAAGGGCTTTGTTGGATTTATGTAGAATTTATATCCCTCCTCAACTACGTGAATTTTTAAATCATCATTATTGCATTTGATGATAGTCTTCCCATGCAATATTTTTATACAATGCAAATTGGGAAGCTAAAATTTTAAATAATTTTTGTGGTTTTTGTTTTAAGATTCTTAGTTTTCGTTATGTTGGTACTTCCCAGATTAATTTATTGAAACTTTGAATGATGTCTAAAGTAGTGTGATGTTTTCTTGGTTGTAGTCAATGGTCATCAAATATTTTATTTTTTAACACTTTTTGTAACACATATAGTACCCTCTATACCTTTTTGAGGGTACAAAATATTTAGACCCAACCTCCTAGGCCACCTTAAGGAAATAGGTTATTGAAATTTCTCTTCTCTCAACCATCTCAAACTTATTTTTTAAGGATGCCCTCATATTTGGTCCAACTTGAGTTTTTCATTGATATAAGCTTCATTAAATTATGTGCTTTGCAAATAAAGTTGTGGCCATTAGAATATTTTCCTTATATGCCATGTCAACATGTTATGTAGACTGACCTAGATCCATCTTAACTACAGATCTACCAAGTGCTGAGAGGGATCAAACCTTTTTTCACTCTAAAAGAGGTTTGATCCTCAAGAGATTTGTCCCCACTCACCACTTGGTAGATTAAAACATAAGATGGATCTACAATGGTATGTTTATCTGTGTGTGCTTCCTCCAATTCAAATTGAGTATATATTTGTTGATGGTGTTGGAAATTTGTCAACCAAGTGGCTATCCCCGATGTGAAGTCCCAATTAGACCTCACACGATTTGGAGTAGGAGCCTCAACTGCAATTAAAACCAGTTTCCATTGTCCTTATGGGCTTTCCATGGCTATAATTATTAACATAACATATTATACAACATTCTTTGAATAAGTAAGTAAGTTGACACTTTGAGGTATACAATTGTAATGTATAGAAGGTACTTTCATGACAGGGAGAAAAAGAGTGAGACTCTAGAAGAAAAGTAATAGTATTATCCTAAAAGAGGCACACAATAACATAAGAGGATAATTAGTTAGCCTGCAAAGTAGTTCAAAAGACAACCATGATCATAAAACAAAATACAACACATCTTCAAGAAGATACATACCACGCTGAGAAATCTAGGGGAAATAAGGTAGGTGATTTCCCTTATTGATAATTGCTTGTGATGTGTTTTTACTTCACTTAGTTAGCTTCTTATTTCACTTATTATTTTTAGTGTTCTATGTCATCAAACAACTACCAAAGTATAAAGAATAATGAGACAATAGGACATAGTACGTAGGTTATCAGCTAGGGCCAAAACCTCTCCAATTGAGAGAAAAACCAGCAAGAATTCTTCTTCTTATAGAATAGTTAAGTAAACAATTCCAAGACCAAGACCCTCCATGACCAATTCAAACCTTTCCTTTAACAACTTCTACAAATTTTGAATTCCAGCGACTTCTTCAACAACTTCAACCTCACTAGAAGAATCTTTCACAACTTCGACCTACCCAACAGATTTTTCTGCAACTTCGACCTACCCAAAATATTCTTCTACAACTTCGACTTGCCCAGTTGATTTTTCCGCAACTTCGACCTGCCTAGTTTATTTTTCCGCAACTTCAACCTGCCCAAGAGATTCTTCTATAACTTTCAACCGTCTAACAAAGTATTTTTCAACTTTGACCTGCCCAGAAAAAGTCTTTTGTAGAAATCCTAGAACTTATTCCTTTCTCCTTTGCTTGGGTAGATTCTCTCTCCTAGATAATTCGACTTGAAAATTAACTTTTCTTAGTGTCCTAACTTCACTTTTGCAACTGAGATTTGCTATAGAAATGTGAACCCTAATTTTTTCACATGTGTGGAAAGAAGTGTCCCAGAAACAATCCTAGAAACTTGACTTTCTCTTCCTCCTTAGTCCTCTTCTTCTTCGCACTTATATTTCTTTTGCACTTATATTTATTTCTTGTGATCAAAATTATGAGTGAAGCGTGTGCTTGAATGAGGCTAAGTCCTTCTTTATATAGGCTCTCTTGTCCATGATTTCAGGCTGACTTACAACTGTCTCTAGGTCAACCTGTTTGTTGCAATTTGATAAGGTCTTGGAGGGTCCTTTGACTTCACTTTGACTTTAAAAAAATTCTTAGAATATGTAACATGGCCTAAAAAGGTATTTCTTACATGACAATGACTCATAATGATCCAAGTGGATATTGGTGTTTGCCCGCCAATTCCACTTGGACCCCCACCATTGTTTCTTTCAGTTTTTTAGTTTGCTTAATTATAGCACAATTTACTATTTTTAGCATTTTTTCGAGTCCTAAACTTCAGGAGCCATTTTGAGGCCCTAAACGACGTTTTTTGACAATCTTACCGCCAACAATTTTTTTTATTAAAAATGTCTTTTCTATCATAGTCCTTAGAGATATGTTTCCAACGGGGTATCATGCACGTCAAACAAAGATAATATGACCAAATCACGACCCCGGGAAGTTGGCTGTCCAACTAACCCCAACAGGGCCCATAAACTCTTGGTGTTACATCTCCTCAAGTTAGGGTTTTGGTTGTTTAGGGTTTTCTCTTATTGTTCAATAATGAAAAATCCCTTAAGCCTCATTATAAGGGAGTTTAGAGGCATGTAGCCGCCACATCTCTTCTCATGGATAAGCTAACATTAACCGAGATCGTTTATTTCCATTTCTGTTCCAAGGCATATTTCAGTATTTTACATTAATGAAATGAAGTATTATTTTTGTTGCACCTCTGTATTTATGGTTATATCTATAATTTTTTGCATTCATGTTTAAATCTGGATCAATGGTATCAAAGCCGTATGGTCTTTCTTTGTTTTTCTTTGCATATCCCCAACAAGATCGGGATAGAAGGAGTTAGGGTTTGAACTGGTCAAACCTTTGCAAGACCAGCCTCGCAAATCCCGATGATCTCCCATGGCGAATGAAAAGAAAGATGAGAGGGCAAGAGATCCTATCAAAATCTTTCTCAAAGAGGCCCTCGAGCAACAAAGGAACGCGATGATGGACAACTTTGCCCAAATCCTTCACCAGCAACCCAGGGGCGACACATATACTTCTAGTAGTTACTCTGGAAGTGCCACACCCTTTAATGTACAAGTTAGATTTGACATTCCCACATTTGAGGGTCAGATAGATACAGACACTGTAGATAAATGGTTAAATCTGCTAGAAGGGTATTTTTCTGTTCATGATTTTTCTAGAAAAGAAAAGATTACTTTCGCTCCTCAAAGCCACCCCCCACATCAAGGACTGCTGGGAAACCTACTGCGAGCATAAGCATGAAATTACGACCTCACTATTTTCAACTGCACCCACTTGGAATTCATTTCGGGATGCCACCAAGGAGTAGTACTACCCTATCAAAAGCTATGACGATAAATACATAAAGTGGACCACGCTGTGGCATGGAAGGGACCAACACATGCCAGAGTTTACCAATATTTTTGATACCCTTCACACAAAGTTGGGTATCAAGGATACTGATCAACATTTGGTACTCAAATACCATAACTATCTACAAAGGTACATCCAGGACAAGATGGAGTTCCGGGACATATCCTCGCTCGGTACAGTGTAACAATACATTGTCAAGATCAAGAAGAAGTTCAAACAAAGGAAGCAATACTTTGGATCTGTGAATCCAAAGTAAGGGAAAGGTGGCCCCAAACCACAGAAAAAAGGAAAAAGCTAAGGTAGGGTGGCCCAGGACAACCCGCCAAAGTCACAATTAAAGAACAACATCGCGAAGCCGAAGAAGGACAGAAGAAAGTGGTGTGAGTTCCATAAGATATCCACACAAAATACAAGTGTGTGTTGGGCCAAGCAGTCACTGGTGGCTAAGTTAAAGGCTTCATAATCAGATGCATGTTCTGAATCCAAGTCAGAACCCGACAAGGGGAATGAAAAAGGAAAGTAGATTATCGATGCGGAGTCCAATGCCACCATTTCCACCACGAAGATCCAGAAGGAGGAACCCGAAGATCCAGAGGAGGAGGAGCGCCTCTTCCACTCCCAGATGTGGGTAAAGGGTTCCCCGCTACAGTTCAATGTCAATAGCGGGAGCCAAAAGAACCTCATTTTTGTAGATGTCTTGAAGCGGCTAGGCTTATCGACCACAACACATCCCTAATCGTACACCATCGGGTGGCTTCACCAAGGATGATATCTTTGCATGAGCTAGCAGTTTCGCCTTCCATACAACAACAAGCCCTTCATGGATGAGGTATTATGTCACATTGCTACCCTTGATGTTTGTGATGTATTATTAGGCTAACCATACTTGTGGAAGTGACATGATGTGTATGAATCAAACCCTCGTGCTATTATTGTTACTTTGGGAAATAAGTTGTATAGGATACCACAGGTAGCACCGCCTACTGCCATCTGTTTGATTACTTCAACACAATGCAGTAAGCTCAATTCCAAAACTGAAAAATTTGCTTTCCTGATGATACATCCTCAAGGAAAGAAGAAGAGGGTGGCTACAACCTCCAGACAGAAACCCTCTATACGATAACTACAAATGGACAAGGTCGTGGAGGAGTACGAGGACATATTCACCTCCCCCGTAGAGATTTGTATACACTAACAGGTCAAGCACTCCATTGATTTGAGCCCAGGTGTGTTGCTGCCCAATGGTCCAATCTATCGAAGCTCTATTCTGGACAATGACAAAATCAAGAGGCGGATTCAGGAGTTGTTATAGAAAGGTCACATTCGACTGAGTTCATCGCCCTGTGGGAGCCCGATCGTGTTGGTACAGAAGAAGGATGGGACTTGGAGACTCTGTATTCACTACCGGATGCTGAATAAGAGCATTTTCCAGAGTAAGTACCCGATCCCATAGATTGATGACCTTTTGGACAAACTGAAGGGGGGAAATATTTTAGCAAGATCGACTTGAAGTCAGGATATCACCAGGTACCAATCGAACCCTGTGATGTGTGGAAGACTGCCTTAAAAACCACGGAGGTCCTTTTTGAATGGTTTGTTATGCCTTTCGAGTTGAAAAATGCTCTTGCAACCTTCATGACGCTGATGGATGACATATTGCATCCATTCACCAACTCATTTGTAGTGGTATACTTGGATGACATCCTGATATTCAGCTAGAGTTGGGAAGAGCACCTCCACCACGTTCGACAAGTTCTCCAAACACTGCAGAAACACAAGATATGTACCAATTTAAAGAAATGCACTTTGGGCATGACCCAAGTTCAGTATCTGGTATATATTATTGATGAATGGGGGGGTGCATGTGGATCCATCCAAGATCCAAGTCATTCGGCATTAGCCATCTCCAACCACTCTAATAGAGCTCCACAACTTTCTGGGTCTTTCCAATTTCTACCGCAAGTTCGTGTTGGGATTTTCTCATATCAATTGGCCCTTGAGTCAAGTCACCAACAAAGGAGTGAAAGAAAAAATCTTTTGGCCTGGATTTCAATCGAAGGCATTTAGACAGTTGAAACATCGCCTCTGCTCGGCACCATTGCTCGCATTACTAGACTTGAAACAACCATTTAAGATCGAGAGAGATTCCTCTGACTATGCTATTGGGGTAGTCCTTACTCAACATAGGCATCCAGTGGCATATCACAATGACACACTTTCAGACACAATCCAAAAGTATCTCACTTATGACAAAGAGATGTATTCCATTGTGCAGACCTGTCGACAATGGAATCATTACATTTTGGGGAAGGAAATGGTCAAGCACATAGACCACCAACCCCTACAGTTCATATAGACGCAAGGAAAGTTATGGAATGATCACCATCAGAAGCGGTCCACATACTTACAATAGTTCCATTTGAATATCAAATATAAGAAGGGCAACACCAATAATGTTGCAGATTGCCTCAGTCGACCACCGATCATATCATTAACCACCATGCTCAAATATTGTGGGCACGAACTTCTAATTGGCCACTTCTATACAAAAGCAACCCAGAATTCAACCACAAATACCATACACTCTTGGAGGGTTAGCATGTTCCATATTTTCTCCTCCAGGATGCCCTCTTATGCCACCTGGGTCACCTTTGTGTTCGTTCAAGCAAGCATGCCAAGATGATTTGGGAAGCACACTACAGTCAAGCTGTTGGGAATTTCGGGGTTGAGAAAATGGTGGAAGTACTGTAGAAGTATTTCTATTGGCTAAATATTTGACAGGATGTCGGGAAGTACGTTAGATCTTACACTTCCTGCACCATTGCAAAACTGACCATCAAGAAGTGAGGCCTCTATACTCCATTTCCTACCCCTAGTTGACCTTGGGAATCCATCTCCATGGATTACATGTCGGGCCTTCCTTCTATTAAGCATAGAAATGACCGTGTTTCTTTGGTCATTGACAGGTTCTTGAAGATGGCCATTATGGCGGCCTACAAGAAGAATATCACTGCAGAAGCCACTGCTAAACTCTTCTTTGAATGAGTGTGGGAACACTTTGGGATCCCACAGTTTATCATCTTAGATCGAGATAGCAGGTTCCTCAGTACATTTTGGTCCAATCTCTGGTCGATGCTGGACACCAAACTCACTAAGTCCACAGCCTTCCATCCCCAAACTGATGGTCATACAAAGGTTGCCAACAAGATGATCATACACATTTTGTGCATGTACAACCCAAAGCATCCATGAACATGGGATGAGATCCTCCCCTATGTTCAGCACAGCTATAGCTAGGCTCTTCACAGCTCGACTAGCCACAGCCCCTTTCAGGTGGGCTTGGGATTCTAGCAACTATGTCCCATTGATGTGGCCATGCCATTTGCAGCTACTCGAGTAGATTCATTTCATGTCTAGTTTGAAATAGATAAGGCAAACAACTTCATTGAGCACATCTAACATATCTCCCAGCAAGTCCATGACATTTTGGAGAAATCAAATGAAAAGTACAAGCAATGACATGATCAACATTATGTGCCAAACAAGTTTCAGGTGGGCAACAAATTCTAGTTGCATTTGCAAAAAGAATGCCTTACCGAAGCCTATCAAAAACTTAGAACACTATTATATGTTCCTTACACCATTACCAAGGCTGTGGGAGACAATGCATTTGAGCTCAGAATTCCCCCATTCTTTGGACTGCACCTAGTGTTCAATGTGGACTACCTTTGGCCATACTTTCCACCATTACTAGACACATACGACATTTCAAAATAGCTCACACCAACAGAGTTAAATCTAGATTGCATGGAACAAGTTGCAGCTGATCAAATCATGGACATGTAGATCAAGCACACTCACTAGTAGAAGATCCAACTGTATCAAGTTGTCAAAGCATGCCAACTCCTTCACCAGGGCAAGCGGATCACCAGGGACCAAGTTCAGTAGAAGTTTCCTCATCTCATGGAGGAACTCAATGCAATGGGGACCATTGCTTCCTAAGGGGGGAGGAATGTTCCAGTTGGATTTTGCTGGCCACCCACCAATTCCACTTGGGCCCCCACCATAGTTTCTTTTAGTTTTTCAGTTTCCTTAATTGTATTACAATTTACTATTTTTAGCCATTTTTTGGGTCCTCAACTTCTAGAGCCATTTTGAGGGCCTAAACAACATTTTTTTGGCAATATGCTGCCAACAATTTTTGGATAAAATCGTATTTTTCGTCATATTCCTTAGAGAGATCTTTTGAATGGGGTATCATGCACATCAAATGGAGATAATATGACCGAGTGACAACCCCAAGAAGTTGATTATCCAACTAAACCCAATGGGGCCCATAAGCTCTTAGTGTTACATCTCCTCAGATTAGGATTTTGGTTGTTTAGGGCTTTCTCTTATTGTTCAATAATAAAAAGGCCCTTGAGCCTCATTGTAAGGGATTTTAGAGGCATGTAACTACCACATCTCTTCTCAGGGATAAGCTACCATCATCCGAGCTAGTTTATTTCCATTTCTATTACTAGGCATATATCAGTATTTTGCATTAATGAAATGAAGTTTTATTTATGATGCATCTATGTATTTATGCTTATATTTGTAGTTTGTTGCATTCTTTTTTAAATATGGATCACATAATCCCTAGAAGCTCTGAATTGTAGCTTTGGCCTATAAGCTAAATTCCTCTTGACCATGAAACCAATGCCTCAAGAAAACAATAATAAAATTATTTTTGTCATTATATCAAATACATAAAATCATGATTGCATATGCCATGATGAAGAATGAACCTAGTTACGTATTTCAACGCTCCGTCTTAACTAAGGAGGTATTCATAATCCATACAAGGTACTTGGACATTATCAATCTGAAGAATTATGATAAGAAGAGTTAGATTGGTAACCCATATATAGCAAGGCTTTGACCAATAACTCTATCTCTCCACAAAATCATAGCACAATTTTGGTGAGACCAATGATTTATAAACACCATCATCATTATCTCTCAAGGAACATGCCTCTCCCATTTGTTCATATGGTATGTCCTTCCAAGACTATTCTTATCTTGTATTCCCAATCCTCAAAGAATATCGGTCTTCTATGACTACTCTTATATTGGATGCCCTACCACATCCTCAAATATTATCGGATGCCAGATTCTTACCCAATCCTCCGTTTTTTCTTCCCAAGAGAAGACAATAATGATATTCTTATCTCTCCCTCTCAACTAGGGAGGATATATCCATTCCTATGAAGTAATGTACCCATTCCTATAAAAGGAATGCACCCAAGTTCCCTCTCAACTAGGGACCTATCTAAGCTCCCTCTTTAGGGACTTTCTTCCAAATTCCTAGTTAACTAGAAACTTGCTTTCGGGCTCCCTCTTTCATAGGGACCTATTTCTAGCAACCACTATCTTTTATTTGGTGGAGATCATGAGACCTTTAGCTACTTGTATAACTCCTCCATTCGATGTCATGAATTTTATCTTCATCTTGTAGAGAGTTAGTCATCCATCACTTTACTTAACTCATTTATGTCATCCTTCCTCTTTTCTAAAAGTGATCTTCTAGTCCACACCTAGATTTCCTTCATACAACTACCTCCTCCACATCATGTTTCCTTTAGGATATTCCATCCAATCACACGAGTGCTAGTTGTAGAAAACATCTACAACTCTCTTCGGTAGCCCTGTATCAACCCATCCAAACATTTTTCAAAAATAAAAGATGAACATCAAATCAAAATTACCTTTTGTGATGGCCCTTCATCATGACATATACTTGTTGAAAAATCAACATCCTGCATATATATTGACACATCTCCAATAATTCAATTGTCAAGGGTATTCTTCCTTTCCAAGGTATTCATTTCCTTCCCATGGAGATATCATGGTCAATCCTTCTACTCATCAGATGTTGCTTTTCTTTTCTTTGTGATCTTAGTTTCATATTTCATGATCTCTTATTTATTTCTTCACATATTTCTTCTGGGGAACTTCTAGCTATAGTTCCTCCATCTTTTTCAACCACATCATATTCCAGGTGAGGGCATAGTATGTTGATTTGATCTAGTTAATATGTGATCCTTGCCTTTTTCGCTTCTTATAATGGAACCCTTTCCTTTCATCATAGTCATGAGATAGAGTATACATCCATGTTATCTACAACTATATGATGAAAGGACCTAATTTATTAAATATATGCATACATACCTCTTTTCTTCTTTTGATCATCTAGACAAACTTCAACAACTTCTTTCCCTTGACTGAAAGTACTTCAATAATATTGGCATGTTGCATTCGTTTATCATCATATCCTCATTCATCCAAATAATGGATCCCATCCAAGATGGAATTCTCAGTGGGCCACTTGCTTCTTCCAAGAGATGAATATTCTAATGAAGATTCTAATGGAGGATCTTGATTATCCTTCATCCTAAAAATGCTCCTTTCAAATGATGTATGATGAGTTATATACTAGATGAATTTTTTCTATAAGTACTACTTATGCCTCTAATGAGGTTACCAGACTTCCTTCTAATGATGATTGCCACAGTCTTCTACTTCAGCTATATTTCAAGCTTCTCTTGGTGTCATACATTCTTTCTTCCATCATATTCTATGATGCCATCTCCTAAAATTATGCATCCTAAAATTCTTGTAATGCTTACTACCATTATATTTTACAAGAACTAAAAATAACTTGGTGAAGAGAAATATCTCAATCATGGTAGAGATGTCTTACTTCCTCCTTCTTTGATTTCTTCTTTTTAGCTTCTTCTACCTCTTCAATGATATGGGCTTCCTCTCTTCCTTTTTTTTTTCTATCCTTATTGATATTGGGAAAATATCTTTTGTAGTGCCCATATTCTTGATAGTTGTAGCATTGAACCTTCACGATATTCTTATTCCTTTTATGAGGACCAAATTTTCCAAACTTTCCTTTTCTCTTCGTCATGGCAACAAATGCTTGTGTTTGATTGTTTAATCCTACATCACGTTTTTCATTTATCCTTGTTTCTTCAAATTTTCACAATGACCAAATTTCATTGAACGAGGTAGCTTCCTTATTTCTATAGATGTTAGATGTAAATTTCCCCCATTCCTCTGGTAGTGCATTGAGCACTATCAAGGTCATTCCTTTATTAGACATTATTTCTCCCAACTCTTGTAGTCGGTCCCTAATTTCTGACACCATTATAAAGTATGAGGCTATTCCTTATTCTTTTAATATCCTCATCTTGTAGAGTTTTTTTTCTTAACGAGATCACTTTTCCTATAGTGCTTACAAAAAATAATTCTACAAGTTTTTCATATATTTCTTTTGATTTTTCTAATTTTGATACATAGGATATGAGGGGATATTTAATGGATTCTATGAAAATCATGTGATCCCTCATTTCCCCTTTATTGTATTTTACAAGAGTTTGAGCTTCTTCCTCTAGAGGTTTAGGAATTAAGCCCTTAACATGATTTATGAATTCATTTTTTATGAGGATCAAATATGTCCTCTTTTTCCATGCAAGAAAGTTTGATACCCCAACCAATTTGTTGCTTTCCTTGAAAAATGACATTTTGATGGATTCAGAATTGGACATAAAGATACTTACTTGAAGATACTCCTTGATGACAATATCTTCAACTTGCTTCCTTCTTGATTTTAATGATGATATTGATAGTTGATGACTTCTTGATGAAGAAGTCTTTCTTTAAAAGTGATCCTTGACTCAAGAAGTGGGATATAACCTTCAATCCTTGATGATGATGACAAAGCCTTCTTCCTTAATTTTCTTTGATGTAAAGGCTTCAATATGCTCCAATCTGTAGTCCTTATTTCTTTTAGCAGGCTCTTTGAGGTCTCATCCTTCTCAATATGGTGATTACGTGAGGTTCCCAAGATTAATCCAAGTGTAGAATCCTTCTTTGAACTAGGGTTTTGAGGTATTATTTTAGTAAATTCCTTCAAGATGATGTTGTAATCCTTATCCTTGTATTTCGTTAGAGATGAGGGGTCCCTTTTGATGGTCTATGCTCTTGAGTGTCCTTCCTTAAGCTTCCCTTCCTTGAATTTTTACCTTAGCTTTGATTCCATGTGGAGAAATCTAGGGACAACAAGGTAGGTGATTTCTCTTCTTGATAACTGCTTGTGATGTGTTTTGACTTCACTTAGTTAGTTTTTTATTTCACTTATCATTATTATAATTTTGTATCATAAAACAACTACCAATGTATAAATAAAAATGAGACAATAGGACACAATATGTAGGCCATCATCTAGGGCCAAAACCTCTCCAATTGAGAGGAAAGCCCACAAGAATTATTCTTCTTATAGAATCTTCAATTGAACAATTTTAAGACCTAGACCCTTGGCAATGAACCTCCAAGCCGAATTCAAGCCTTGCTTCTAGCAACTTCTACAAATTATGACTTCTAGTAACTTCTTTTGTAACTTCAACCTCCCCAACAGATTCTTCTACAACTTTGACCTGCCCAGCAAATTCTCCTACAACTTCGACCTGCCCAGTATATTCTTCTGCAACTTTAACCTCCCCAGTATATTATTTTGCAACTTTGACCTACCTAGAAGAATCTTCTGCAATTTCGACCTACCCAGAAAAAATATTTTGTAGAAACCTAGAACTTGTTCCTTTCTCCTTTTCTTAGGTAAATTCTCTCTCCTAGAAAATTTGAGTTGCAAAATATCTCTTCATGATGTCCTAAATTCATTTATGCAACTCAGATTTACTACAGTAGAATGAACCCTAATTCCTTTTCATGTGTGGAGAGAAGTAGCCCAAAAATAATTCCAAAAACATGACTTTATCTTCCTCCATCCTCTTGATCCGAATTGGATCCTAGAATACTCTCTAAGTTTTCATGAACTCTGTAAAATTCATGCCAAAGTTTAAAATTCTTACAAAGAATGAGCTTATCAGAAATATCCTCGAAACAATTGTAATTTGTGAACAACGCAGAGCAACGAGGACCCTCGGTCAAGTGGGCAGACCATTGGCCCATGGTAATGCGCGCTGTTACGAATTTGCAAAACGGGAGGTCCTTTTGAGAAACAGGGGTAGTTTCTAATCTTATTGCATATCACATATCGTTAGGCAAACCACTCAAAGACAAAAAAGCCTCGAGTGGCTCAGACCTGAAAATTTATAAAAAATAACGGATATCGCGCCAATTCTGTTAGAGGCGGGGTCCCACAAAACCGGTAGGATATCAAAAGGGCTTCGAGGCAGTAAGTGGTTTCGACCAAGTCCTGCTCAATGCCACACAACAGGTGACATAAGTCCATTGGAAGAGAGAGAAAAACTACTCACATTGGATGGGTAAACATTGTGTTACTTACTCGCCTGATATGAACGATGATCGTAGGATCTGGAGGCTCCAGATCGATGATGGAGATGCAATCCTATTGATGACAGAATTAAACGGGGTAAACAAGTAGAGTTGTATAAGATTTGAAGTCTGATGTGGATGATGTGTTGGTAGATGATCATGTTCGCAGGCATTCTTTGAGTTAATGGTAAAAACAGTCGTTTCAAAGATGTCCAAAAGAACTAACACTCAGTTCGTTATGAAACAAGTGACCACCTCCCTGTGAGGCATTATACACTGATGATGGTGCAGAACAGAGGAATTCGAATGGACAGAGGCAGGGGAACTAGAAAGTCGGGAAGAGGAAATGAACAGGAGGAAAGCAGATTGGCTTTAAAGCCATAGACTGACAGAGAAAGCATGAGGTGAGTTAGCGAGAGTTAGACACAGAAAGATGAGAGCAGAGAGAAGAAACTGACTTGACTTGCAGAAGCAAAGGCAACATCAAGCCAGACAGAGACAGACAGAGTCAAAGAGTCTATGTGCTCTAGAGAAGGCTTGAGAGGTTCAAATGAACTCCTCTGTATATGCCTATCAAGTATGAGTCTCAAATTGGGCTCATACTACCATGACCAATAGAGGTCAAGTTTAAGTAAGGAGAGCTTGTGTACTCCAGAGACTTGGGAGATCCAAGTACAGTCTTACTGATTTATATCTACTGGCTGAGACTCAAATTGAGCTCACCGTTGTAAAAACATTGCTTTGAAAATGTAATAGAGAGTCCACCACTGAAGGCTGGACTGGGAGACGTAGCCCAGGAGTATTGGGTGAACTCCTTATTAAACTTGTTGTGTTTACATGTTTGTTTGTTATGTTTTTCTCTAACTACTTCAGTGCCTGTGTATTTCGCAATCTTATTGATCCGTCGCATAAAGTAACATAGGAACATCCATGCACATGAGTCTGTAATACCTTACTTGTTTGTCTTAGATCAATTACAGATCAAGTGTTATCAGAGCAGCTAGGTTACTAAGGTTAGACAAGCTTGTTCTGGATTCTTTTGTTGAATGATAACGAGATCAAAGCTTGAATTAGGAGAAGGAGAGTTGGTTGAAGCTAACCCAGAAATCGGAAGAGTCTATCCTAAGAGGAAAATGTTGGAAGAAAGTCCCTTGGAATTAGACTCTCAATTCATGGATAGTTTCATGACCATGAGAGCCATGGTTGAAGAAATTTATAGGGAATTTAAGAAAGGTAGAGAAGAAGATTCAGCAAACTCCAAACAAGATAAAGGAGTAGAAGAATCTCTTCTCCATGACCATTCTAAAGGAAAATGGAAAGAAGAACCTCTTATAGTTTCCCACTCAGAAGGCAAAGGAAAAGAAGAGAAGCCCTATCCACCATCTCCCCCATCATCACCTTCATCATCATCTTCTTCACACAAAGAAAGCCATGAAAAGAAAAAAGAAGAAATTAGATAACTGGATTAGACAAATCGATGTATATTGTAGAGTGTAGAACATCAATTGAGAAAAGAGAAAGATTCAGCTAGATAGCCTACGCCTTGGAGGCACCGCCCTGGTATGGTGGGAAGGCAGGACACAAGCTGATTTGAAGAAACATGGTAAAATTCTTTCTACCTGGAATGAATTTATTTCTTCAATTAAAAAGAAATTATATCCACTAGCTTATATGAAGCAAGCTATGATCAGTTGGCAAACTCTTTGCCAATTGGAAGGGCAAAGTGTAGAAAGTTACACCCAAGAATTTAGGAAAATAGCTATGATTCTAGGCATTTCTTTACATTCACTTGAAATTTTGCTTAAGTATATAGGTGGTCTACATAGTTATTTAAGACATACCATTCTCATGTTTAATCCCACTAGCATAGATGAGGTATCTATTTAGGCTACACATCTAGAGGCTAGAGGAAAAAATGTGAACCCAGAAGATGGGGGATCATCAAAACCCACTGCAAGCAAAAGCAAGGAAAAGAGAAAACAGAAATGGAAAGAGAGGAAGACAAATGCTATACAAAAGACCAAGCCTTCATGCACTCACTGCAAGAAGGATGGACATGATGATGAGCATTGCTGGATTCTGCATCTGGAGCTAAGACCCAAGAAGTTCGATGGAAAAAAGAAGAAGACTGCTGCAGCTATTCAAAAGGATTTGGGGTCAGACTTAGGAGATGAAACAACAATCACAGCCACAGGTATAAAAGGTAAAAATTCTGAAGCATCTACTAATAATTTTGCACAATCTACTGATAATGAAGAAAATGAGAGGAAAAGGCATGAGCTTTTTCATGTTTGAGTTATTTCCAAGCATCAAAAGATTGATACTTTGTTTGATAGTGGCTCACAAGTAAATTTAATTTCTGAAGCAATTGTAAAGAAGCTGGGATTACTAACCACACCTCACAAGAAGCCATATCCATTAGGTTGGTTATGTGATAATGAAAAGCTACAACTAACTAGACAATGTAAATTTAAGTTTTCTTTTGGGTCAGCATTTGTAGATGAGGTTGAGTTAGATATAGTTCCTTTGGATATATGTGGAATTGTTTTAGGAAGTCCTTACTTGTATGATGGGAAAGATATTTTCTATAGAGCTAAAAACAAGTATCAACTCGTTAAAGATGGAATCAAATATATTGTAAGAGCTCAAAAATTCAAAAATAATTATACTCTCATAAACTCAAGGCAGATGAAAATAATTGTAAATTCATGCAAACAATTTTTACTGATGGTTGTAAAGGAAAAGAAACCTGATAAAACCAGTATATTTGAGGCTTGTAATGCTAAATAGCAAGCTAATTTAGAAAAAGTTGTTTTAGAATATGATATACTATTTCAAGGAAATAGTACATGATATTAATTTGCAACAAGATGCTCCATTTCCTAACATTGAAATGTACAGGTTGTCCGCTTTAGAGAATGCAGAAATCAAGAAGCAAGTACAGGAGATGCTCAAGAAAGGGTTCATAAGACCTACCACATCACCTTGTGGGTCTCCAATTGTCTTGGTGAGAAAGAAAGATGGCTCATGGAGAATGTGCATTGATTACCGAGCACTGAATAAGGTTACGATCAAAAATCATTATCCCCTTCCTCGTATAAATGATCTATTAGATCAATTAAAAGCAACTGTTCACTTTTCCAAGTTGGACTTGCATAGTGGCTACCATCAGGCCAGAGTTGTAGAGCAAGATGCATGGAAGACTACTTTCAAAACAAAGCAGGGATTGTATGAGTGGTTAGTTATGCCTTTTGGCTTAACTAATGCTCCTGCTACTTTCATGAGAGTAATGAATGATGTACTCAAACCTTTTATTGATGATTTTGTCATTGTATATTTAGATGACATTCTTATATTTAGTAAAACATGGGAAGAACACTAGAAGCATGTAAAGAAGACTCTAGATGTTTCGAAAAGAGAAAATCTCTATGTTAAGCTCTCAAAATGTGAATTTGGCAAAACATCTTTGAACTATTTGGGTCATATTGTAGGGGGTGGTGAATTGAAGATAGATCCTTCTAAGGTTGCAGTCATTGTAAACTGGCCTAAACCCAAATCTGCTACAGAAGTTAGAAGCTTCTTAGGAGCAACACAGTATTGGAGAAAGCTTATTGCTAACGTTTCCTTGATTGCAAATCCCTTACATGCTTTAACAAGATTGAACAAGGTGTTTCAGTTGGGAGGCAAATAGAAGAAAGCCTTCGACACCTTAAAAGAAAAGATTAGTACAGCACTAGAATTAGCACTTCCCTATCTTCAAAGACCATTTGAGATTGAAACAGGTGCCAGTGACTATGCCATGGGAGCAGTGCTGATGCAACACGGTAAACCCATATGTTATCATTCTGAGACATTTAATTCTGCAGTAGTTAATTTTTTTTTTTTTTTTTTTTATTTATTTTTTTAAGTGTGGTTCACGAGCACCGGAGTGGCCGCTACGTCCACATAGAGAAGAGGGGCAGCTCCACCCGAAGGGATCTGCCGGTCGGCCATATCAGGCCTAACCCCAAGGGCATCGAGGAGATTTGACCCCGTGACCTCCCAAACCGGGAGAGTACTTAGCAACGGGAACTCGACCATTTGAGCTATCCCTCGGGGCCTCTGCAGTAGTTAATTATCCCACATATGATAAGGAATTGTATGTATTAGTACAGAGTGTGAAAAAGTGGAAACATTATCTAATGGGCAAAGAGACAGTTATACATACTGATCATCAACCACTTCAATATTTACACTCACAAACTAAGTTGCAACAATCAATAAACTATATGTGGACGGGTTTTCTACAACAGTTTCATCTTTTCATCAGATATAAAAAGAGCATACACAATAAAGTTGCAGATATGTTGCCTAGACCAATCATAAATGCATCTATTATACTTAAGCATAATTCAGTATTGCATGAAAGCTACATTGAACAATATGCTCAAGATATATATTCTAAAGATGTATACGCAACTTTAAGTAATGGAAAACAAGTAGAAGAATTGGATTGTCATGTTAAGGACCAAGTCTTGTATCATTTGGGAAAGTTATGCATTCCTCAAACTGAAAGAGTAAAGATAATTCAAGAAGCACACACTTCTCTAATATCAAGTTATTTTGGTGTAAGTAAAATAGTTGCACAACTGCAAAGATTTTGTTATTGGCCAAAAATGAATGAGACAGTTTCTAGATATGTAAGAGGGTGTACTATGTGTGCTAAAAGTAAGCCCAACAATAGAAAACTAGGGTTATACACTCCATTACCAGTTCCTTCTCATCCTTGGGAAATTATTTCCATGGACTTTTTTGGGGTACTGCCAAAATATAGAAAAGGTCATGACTATTTATATGTTATTATGGATAGGTTCAACAAATTGTGTATTTTAATACCTTGAAACAAACAGATTATAGCTGAACAAACAACAAAGTTGTTCTTTCAGCATGTATGGGTTCATTTTGGATTACCCACTTCCATTGTATCTGATCGAGATACCCGATTTGTTTGGAAATATTGGTCGAGTGTGTGGGAATTGATGGACACCAGATTGAAGAAGAGCATAGCTTTTCATCAGCAAACAGATGGCCAAACAGAGGTGGTCAACATGACAGTGATCCAGTTTCTCAGAGGTTATTGCAGCAAGCATCCCAAGCTTTGGGATGAACATTTATGTTATGTGAAACATGCTTACAACCATGCTAAACATTCCTCTACACAAAGATCTCCTTTTGAGACCTGTTTTGGTTTCATACCAAGGTCTCCCTTAGATTTTGTCTTTGGTAAAGACACAACAGTTGATGGACATAGTGATGTGGACAAGGCAACCAATTTCATTGAACAAATCCAAGAGATTCATCAGGTAGTAGAGGAACAACTAGAAAGGAGCCAAGCCAAGTATAAGGCAAGGCATGATAAGCATCAGACTGAGCATAGTTTCCAAGTTGGTGATCAAGTCTGGCTATATATTAGCAAAGATAGAATGCAAGGTGAAGGTAAGAAGCTAAAGCCATTAAGATAGGGACCTTTCAAGATACTTGAGAAAATTGGTGAGAATGATTTTCACCTTGATTTACCAGCTCACATGCACATCTACTCAGTTGTCAGTGCAGATAGCATGAGACTATTTGAACCCTTCATTGGTTGAAGATCCCGAAGAGTAGCGTCAATTGCCTTCTATTGATGATCTGTTGCCTGAATATCTTAATGAATTACCGGAAGATACAGTTCTAGACAGGAAGGTGAGAACTACTCGTAGAGGGGATGTTGAGTACCTTAGGATTGGGCTCAAAGGTTCAAAACCAAGCAATGCAAAATGAATACAAATTGGACAAGCGAGGAACCTATATCCTCACTTGATTGATGCTTAAAAACCAATTTTTGGTGGTCCATAACATTCTTCAGTGGGAAGACCATCATCCAAATTGGATCGTAGAACACTCTCTAAGTTTTCATGAACTCCGTAAAATTCATGCCAAAGTTTCAAAGTCTTACAAAGAAAAAGCTTATCAGAAATATCCTTGAAATAGTTGTAATTTGTGAACAACACGAAGCAACGAGGACCCTCGATCAAACGCGCAGACCGTTGGCCCATTGTAATGCATGCTATCATGAATTGGAAAAATGGGAGGTCCTTTTGAGAAACAAGGGTGGTTTCTGATATGCGATTAGCGACAAGCTGGGCAAACCCCTCAGAGAAGGAAAATCCCCGAGTGACCTAGACCCAAAAAGTTATAAAACATAACGGATATCGTGCCGATTCCATTAGAGGTGGGGCCCCAAAAAATCAGTAGGATATAGGAAGGGCTTCGAGGCAGTAAGTGGTTTCAACCAAGTCCCACCTAATGCCACACAGTGAGTGACACGCGTTCGGTGGAAGAGAGAGAAAAACTGCTCACATCAGACAGGTAAACATCGTGTTACTTACCCACTTGACATGAACGATGACCATAGGATCTGGAGGCTCCAGATTAATGGCGGAGATGAAATTTCATGGATGACTGGATTCAACAAGGTAAACAGGCATAGTTGTATAATATTTGAAATTCGACGTGGACGATGCATTGGCAGAGGATCATGTTCGCGGGCATTCTTGGAGTTAACGGTAAAAATGGTCCTTTCAAAGACGTCAAAAAGCACTGACACTTAGTTCATTATGAAATAGGTGGCCACCTCCCTATGAGGCTTTATATAATGATGATGATTTAGAACAGAGGGGTTTGAATAGATAGATGCACTTGAACTAGAAATCCAGGAAGCAAAAATGAACAGTTGGAAAGCAGATTAGATTTAAAGCCACAGATTGACAAAGAAAGTAGGAGGCGAGTTAGCAAGAGTTAGTTAGACGTAGAAAGTTGAGAGAAGAGAGAAGAAGCCGAGCTGACCTGTAGAAGCAAAGGCAACATCGAGCCAGACAGACTAAAAGAGAGTCAGAGAGTCTATGTGCTCCAAAGAAGGCTTGAGCGGTTCAAGCGAACTCCTCTGTATATGCCTGTCAAGTATGAGTCTCAAATTTGGCTCACACTACCGTGACCAGTAGAGTTCAAGTTTCAGTAAGGAAATTCTGGGTACTCCAGAGACTTGGGGGGTCCATGTACAGTCTTATTGATTTATATCTGCTAGGTGAGACTCAAATTGAGCTCACTGTTGTAAAAATCTGCTTTGAAAACATAATAGAGAGGCCACCACTGAAGGCTGTACCGAGAGACGTAGCCCAAGAGTATTGGGTGAACTCCTTATTAAACATTTTGTGTTTACATGTTTGCCTATTTTGTTTTTCTCTAACTGCTTCAGTGCCTATGTATTTCGCAATGTTATCGATCCATTACATAAAGTAACATATGCACATCCATGCACATGAGTCTGTAATACCTTAATTGTTTTTCTTAGATCAATTATAGATCACCTCTTCTTCTTCAAACTCCTCTTTCTTTCTTGTGATCGAACTTGTGAGTGAAGTGTGTCCTTGAATGAGGTTGAGTCCTTCCTTATATCGGCTCTCTTATCCGTGATTTGAGGCCAACTTACAACTGTTTCTAGGTTGACTTGGTCATTCATCCTCTTCTTCTTGAAACTCCTCTTTCTTTCTTATGATCAAACTTGTGAGTGAAGTGTGTCCTTGAATGAGGTTGAGTCCTTCCTTATATGGGCTCTCTTGTCTGTGATTTGAGGCCAACTTGCAATTGCTTCTAGGATGACTTGGTCATTAAAATTTAACAAGGTCTTGGAGGGTCCTTTGACTTGGATTTGGCTCAAGTAAATTTTCTTAGAACATGTAACATGCCCTAAAAGGGTACTTCATACATGACAATGACTCATAAGCCCTAGAAGCTCTCAATGGGAAAATTTACCTATAAAGTAAATTCCTATTGAGCATGAAACCCATGCCTCAAGAAAACAATAAGAAATTTATTTTTCTCCTTATATCAAATGCATAAATCATGATTACATATGTCATTATGAATACCAAACCTAGTTACATATTTCAACATACGAAATCCACTTAAATAGTTCAATTTAATTAGTACATGTGAGAAAAAACATATACTGCAAAGATATAAATAATAGTCTTACTATATTCATGATAGATGGATAAAAATGTGTTAGCTCATAGAGATTGATATATTAAGTGGAAATGTCAAGATATACAAGTAGAATGTTGCCACACTAGACCCAATAGTGGAACTTTAAGTCACCATGTGCTCCTCCAAAGAAATATATTCTCTCCTATTCCAAACTAGAGAAGTCAAGGTGAAATTTCAAGTCCCAAAAGTACTTTTTCTTGAGTTATAAGGGTGTATTTATAAAAAATGAGGTGAGTCTTTGTTGATTTTCGATAGTTTGGGAGGTACTCCAAGCCCTAGGGTTTAGGGTTTGGCGGTTGGAGCATCGCAATATGGCCTTGGGGGCTTGGAACCCAATATGTGGGGTTTGCACCCAAGCATGTGGGTGTGAATCCATGAGGCCTATTGGACAAGTGATGGATGGAGATGATAGAGAATTTTGAGAGGAATCTAATGCATTGAAAATCATCAAATTTCAAGTTGTCTATGTGGAGATATGGATTTTTGAAGTTAATATTGGGGTTTGGTTAAGGTCGGCCTATTGTTAAAAGGCCTAATGATAGGTTATCAAGCCCTCTTGGGGGAATTCATTGGATCCCTTGTAAAGTGTATAAGTACAAGGTTTTTATGAGTCATTTGACTATCCAAATGCATCCCTTCATAGAATATTCATCTCTGAGGAAACCGAGTTAGAGAAGAAGGCAGATTGAGATTTTTTGGGATTGTTTGTGTGGGTTTGTTTGTCTCTTGCAAGGTTGAGATTCTATAGGTGGCAGTGGTAGGATTGCAGATAGTTTTGTTAGTGTCTTGTGATATGTTTTGGGTGGATCGCTCTCCTAAAAGAAGGCTCCATCCCTAGCTTTAGCTTCTAGTTAGGCTACATGACTATTTTCACTTAGGAAGGAGGGGTGTAAGGCTGATAGAAGCTACAGGTAGGGCCACAGATTAGAACATGGACTTAGGAGTTGTTTGGAGGCAATTTACTAACCAAAAATTGCATCATAAGAGTCTTGGAGGGAGGCCAAAGTAAAAAGTAGGTTTTATGGGCGTGAACAAATGTTTGTAGTAGCATGCAAGTAAGCCCTAACCAATGACCAAAATTGTAGAGAAAGACATAAGCCTGTAAGGACATGCAGAGGTATGTGATTATTGATGTATTTGTGTTGAGTTGGATGCTAGGGATTGGACAAAAGTATTGGACGCTTTGTTGTTGGTGGAGGGTAGCATGTGGGTGTCCAAAGTAGCCCTAGATCATCAAACAAGGACTTTGGACTACTGTGTGACTGGGTGAAGGGTTGATAGCCTGTGTGACACCTTTATGGACTAAGGTGATCATTAGGAGAGGAAGTTTGGATCTCAAATTTGGCTAGTCATAGGAGTAGTTTATGATAGCCCATGTTCATTGTTGGAGAAGAAACTTGCAGAAGTGATAGGTAACAACCCTCCTACCCTATATTAGCCTTTATATTGTAGTAGTGGAAGGCTATAGTGGGAATAAGACCTCGAGTTCCCGAAGAGCAACAATTCGAAAGGGGAGTTGTTGAAAAACGAAGTTGTGAAAAACTCAAATGAAGTCTCTATGTGTTGATGTGTAGATGGACTTATGATTAGCATGAGAGTAGGTGGAGCCATGTTCAGTTGCCAGATGGACTTGCATCATTAATATATGAAAAGTTGTGATTGCTCCAAATCAGGAGCAACAGACCGACAAGACGAGATACAAAATAGATGTTGTGATTGTTCACTAGATCAATGAGATTTCCATTAAATGTTATATCTTGTACTAGTGATATATGAGGGCCATTATCCCTAGTTCAAGAGCCCTAGAAAGTTGTATTATACATTGATAATATAATGGCATTGGGTTACATATATTGTTGTTATTGTTATTATTGTGCATGTTATTGATTTATTGCATTCTATTGTTGCACTGTGAAAAGTAGCTTCGTTTTAGTTCTTGGTTTAGTAGCATTAGTGATCTAAGATTCTATCCTAGTCACTAGAACCATGGAAGAACAACACTCTTCACCTCCCATGTGACTCTTAACCTCCCCCATAAATCTTGATATTTTACAATGAATTTTTGAATTTTTACATGACCTTTGAGCTTCTATATGACTTTAAAAGTCAATAGTGACTCTTCATATTCCATGTGGGACCCTTGGTTTTCCACGTACTTAATTTTCTCATTTTGGGAAATTACACAATTACATTCCACAAATGATGTGACAAAGTATTAATTCATAAGTGACTATTGAGATGACTCTTGACAATGAAGACATGGAACTTCATGATGATGTGGCATTGCTATGCTACTCCTATTGTTGCTTTCTTTACATCTTCATGATGGATCTTGTCTATTCTTCTTATTCATCCTCCAAGTAGTTCATTGATATAGAGTCTTTATGCAATATTGATCTTTCATCTTCTGTCAGAAGCTAATGTCTCTTCATCTTCTTTCTCGATGACTTCTTTATGGTTCAAGTTTCACATGTGTTATTCAGCATAGTCTCCTTCTCTTCCTCTCTAAGAATAATCTTATTTGGTTAAGATATAGTGCATGCAAGCGAAATCAACTCATGACAAGATGACGTTAGATTAGAAACCTCCTAGTCTAACATGCTTCATATTAATCAATGACTAAGCTGGAAATGGATGTTGGTTTGAGAGACAGGCTCAAGGATTTCATTTTGTGCATTTCCATAGGCTAGGAGGGAGTATCAATGCTTCATATTGCGTAGTGCATAGTTTAGGAAGGCTTGGGAAAGATGATTGCATAGTTGAGGAGATCAAGCAAGCAATCTTGAGGCTTGAAGTTTCCCATTGCGTAATTATGGAGAGAGAGAGGCCTAGGGATTTCATAGTTGTGTAGTTCAAGGAGGAAGGTTGGAAGCATCATGCTTGACACTGTGCAATGCATAGAACAAGGTTGTCTAGGAGGCTGATTTGTGTAGTTGTGGGGCTCAAGAGACTAGGGTTGAGCATTGAGACTAAGTAGTGTGCAGTTCTGGAGGGAAGTAGCTGCACATTTCATAGTTCCAAGGGGAAAGGGATAATCATGAGGGTTGAGACTGCACAATGTGCAGTTAGAGATAGCTGAGTGAAGTCAATTTTTTCGAACAAGAAATTTCTAGGATTTGACTAAGTGTGTGATTAGTGAGGTCAACGTGAATAAGGAAAAAACTTGAACATGATCACACACTTAGAACAATCGACAACATAACATTAATCACTCATAACACATGAACAATATATCCCCTCAATGTGACAACAATACAACAATGTCCTCTAAGTGTGACACTTAAGGTACATGATATGTGGAAAATTCACTTCTGTAGACAAAAATGAGTTCCCTAGATCTAGTGGCCTGATCTAGAAACAAAAGGGGAAAAAACATATATTTTTTCCTTAGAGAAATCAAAAAATGGAAAAGGAGCCTACCTGGAATCTGTAGTGATCCCTCCTCTTCTCTTTCTTGTAAACTCAAACTCTTCCTCCAAGCGCTATAAATGGAACCTGAAAAATGACTAAAACAAGCAAGAGAACTACAATATCCACATAACATAAACTAACGTCTTTAATCAATGAGTCAAATGGGATTGAAATACATAAGCATCATCATGGAACAAGTATATGAAAATAGAGTGTTTTTTTTATTAATATATGAAGGAGAGAGTTATAACAATTTATAGATTCTTGACTTCGTAGATGCCTCCCCAATTGTCTTGTCCTTCCTTGCCACAAAGCAAGCCTTCAAACCAAACCCTAATCCATTAGTGGAGGATGATTCCTTAAAATCAAATTAGTAGCATGAGGGCATTAGGAATATCCAAAAGCCAACCTAGACTCTATGGGAGGCAGTGAATTTATAGGTTAAAGGTTGTAGTTTATGATTTACCAATCTAGGCTTGAGATCCACATATGAAGGAGGATAATCCCTAAGGACAAAATATAAGATCTCTAGAGTAGGAATTCAACATCTCTATCAATGGTAAATGGTTAAAACCACCCTAAAAGCTTATGGAAGGAGAATTTTCATAAATATTTTTTATTTTTTCCCAAAATTCTAGAACCATCACACTTTTAAAGTAAAGAAACCTACGCTGGTTAGTGCAGGTGCTCAATTATGCAAGTTGCAACCATTGCAGGTGTACTGAAGTGCAGAGTGAGTTGGGGCTAAAAACATAGTTTTTGAGCTGATTGATCCATAAACTCATACTTTTTGGAGAGGTAATTCTTAGGTATTTGCAAAGGGATAATGAAAAGGTGTTAAGGATGTTGATTGATCCATTTTTCAGGAAATCTGATTGGATGCGACAAAATGACCTGTAACATATTTGCCCCCTAAAGTGAAAAGTGAGAAGAAGTGGTTGAGTACTGAAGTGCTTTACATTGTGACAAGTCTAGATCAATATTAGGTTGGTCAAGATCATCATATGTTACTATACATATTATCATCATGATATCATTTTTGATGGAGGCATACCCATGCACAACATATAAGCCAATATTACATGTACAATAATCAAAATTCTCATCCATTAATGAAAGACTATGGACCCATGCTTGGATGATTATCTAAATTATCATAGCCATCATACTTTGTGATCTGGTACGAATCTTGAAAACACGGCTTTGATCGATGGAACTAGATTCAGGGTTTTCTCCCTCGTCACTCAATAGTATGAGTCTAGCCATGTGAATAAATGAGTTGGAGTCGAACATGGTAGACATCATTTGATTACGGACGAATGATGTAATCGATTAATAGATGTGAGAGGAACTACCAATAATTATTATGGCCTTCAAGGTAATATAGTATAATCTATGTGATGTGAATGAATGATTTGAAGTCGAACACCACAGAGAGTTTGTCAGTTGAAAGCCAATGATTAAAACCTATTGTCGAAAGTGAGGAAACCTTCCATTAAGAAATGTAAGCTCCAAGATATTGGAAGGATTTTCTAAGTAATGTTCATGGATAATGTGCTAATGTCAACAAGAAGCAACCCATAACAGGAGGTTCTTGATGTATCCTTCATCAACGACACAAAATAGGTACCAATATTTGAGACAGAATGATGTTGATGTAGAGTTGGTTCACGAATGACAAAAATTGAAGAAGGCTTAAGAGTATTGTAGTAGACGTCAATTGAAGTACTTATCTTGAAAGTATCAATCACACTTTATGGAGCTAACAACATTGAATCAAAACTGATTATGAAGGCTTTTGATATGGTATGATTAACCAAAGAAGCAAGCATATTTTACAACCCAGTAGTCATGAAGATGAAGTGAAAGAGTTTCATGTCCAAGAGAGGCTTGTTGTCATTAATAGGCAACAGACCTTATTTTCCCAATTTCCCAACCATTTTTGGCTAGTACTTCTTTACTTTTGACAAGGTTTAGGAGGATAACATGTGCTTGATCTATAAGTTCATCCTTCGAATGAATCCTTTTGAGTTTTTTTAATGAACCCTAAGAAGGAGTGGTTTGGTCCTATCATGTTTGAAGATTCCAGCATTATTTGATGATTTTATGAGTCCAGTGGAGGTGTAACTCAACTTCTTTTTCATTTTTAGAGAGTTTGAAAAAGAGATGAAAATGAAAAATCCAAGATATTTCTTTTCATAAATTTATCTCTTGGGTTGGAAATGGTGTAAAGAAATACCTAGGAGAACCTTTTAACCATATTTGACTAAAGTATTCCCTTTTTGTAGATAGTTTATCTTAGCCTGAAAAAGGGTTAAACTTATACTGAGAAGACATCTTTTAATTTACTTAATAAATTCAAAAAGATAAGTGATCAACCATCTTTTCATGTTTTGGGAGTTTGAAAAGCGCTGAAAGAGGACTCTAGGGGTTTCCTTTCTTTATAAGTTTATAGAGCCCAAAAACGTGATAAAAGTGTTCTCTTTAATCAAAATGACCTATATTCAACTTAAAATTTGCTTTAGATCCTTCAATTATCTTTTAACCTGCTTATATCAACACAAAACTATATGCTATGTGCTAAAAATTAAGTCAAAATATTAAAAATGTATTAAACTAATAACTAATTAACCATAGATAGTGAAAAGTAAAAACATTCTTTACAATTTTCAATTTTACCTCTTGTCATTGAGCTCTGAGTGAATTTTACCATCAAAATTCAGCAGGTGATTACAACTGATCTGATGGACCATTTATAGTGTCGTCAGTTCTAAGTAGGTGATCTATCCTTTTTCTCCATTTTCATACTTTTTGTTTTTCATTTGATGCAATTTTTTAAGAGTTATCAGCATTCTAGGGTCTAAAATTTCACCCCAAGTCCATCACACCCTCTCTGTATTAAAAGGTGCACTGGGTGTGCCTTATCTACACTTGGAAGAGTGGACCAATGCACCTACTAGGAAGGAAAAGTGCATAGGGTAACTCTATCCCTTGGAAGACAAGTGCGATGTATGCAGTTGTAGAAAAAAGGTTTATGTTTTTGAGTTAGATTTCTCTCAAAGTTTTGCATAAGGATAATTCTAAGTGGTTTTCTTATGATTTTGCATCTATTCACTAAAGCAAAAAATGGTTTTAATATGGAGAGAAAAAAAACATGAATCTCATGATTTGGATGTTGCAAATGACCCAACAACAATGCAAGCCTTAAGGATTTGTGCACTCCTTAAGTTTTTCTGGATTCTAGGCATGAGAGCTCAACTTGATTTAAAGGAATATTTAGTTAGAGCATGAGATATTCAGGGAAACATCTTTAGTATCAAAGCACATACTATCACAATAAAGGTGGAGGATATCTATTTTTTGACATGGTTATCTTGGAGATGAGTTTCTATCTCACCATCTAGCATGAGAAGAGGTGGTGAAACTATGAAGGACTAAATAGAAGCTCATTGTATGCCTCGTTCTCAAGCAATAAAGGATAGAAATATAGAAATCAAGGATGTCATTAACCTTCCTCTCAGTATGATCCTCTTTATTATCACTCGGTTGGCTTGCATTTGGCTACCAAGAACCAAATTCAATATGCATTGGAATGCATTGAACCTGTTGTCTTCAAATGGAGTGAAGGGGTATTAGCTAGCTTGAAGGAAAAACTCATTAGAGCAAAGGATGGACACTTGAATAACATTTGGTATGGTTCTATTCTTATATATTTCTCTCTACAGAAGATACCATTACTTTGTCCTCAACATATTTATTACGAGCTTTCGAGACCTAGGATTCCATGGATGAGGTAATGCATAGATCTCATGTCTCATCATGGGGGTGTGCCTGTGATGAGATTTACCCCTGATTCCTTTCGATGCTTATGGGTAAAACTTATCATAATCAAGGAATATCCATAAGAAGGGATTGATTTCCAAGGAGAAACAGAGCTTGTTTTAGTTGAAGGTGAGCAATGGGGTGATACCAATAAAAAATGTCATTTCTAATGTTTTTGGTTTTTTGGATTTTATGATTTTTTTGTTTTTAATGTATCAAAGACTAACTATTGGTTTCACAGGTAGATATTGGACCTATACAACTAGTAGGCTCATCGTACATTCAATGATGTGGAAAACCACAACTCACATACATTGGAGTTGGTACTGGGGCAAAGGAGGAGATGGAGGTCCTCAACATAGATGAGACTCTTTCTAATTTTGAGCATTATCTTGAGGGTTTGACCTATAGCATGTTAGAGACTAGGGTAAATGAGATCCCTATGTGTCTACAGTGGTATACTATTGGAGTGTCAAATCACATAAGTTGACATCTATGCAAAGTTTCCCACGTGTTTGTGTGTTATCATGATCATCATTGGGATTAGTCAACTAGAAGACATTTGAGCCATATTTTTTCTACATGTATATTGATATTATGGGTCATGTGACCATATGTGTCTCAGACATAATTTTTGTAAAACCAAACTCTATATAAAGTTATCTAACGATGTTTCCCATTTTCTCTATCCTCTTGTTCAATGTGTTGTGTTGATTGAATTTTTTACATGTATTGCAAATGTATCACTAAAACATAATTGGATAATGCATCAATTAATGTGTTAAGACTTATAAGAATATGTTGATATTAATGTAATCAAAATGTCGTTCTCAAAAGCGAACACTTAGAAACATGTGTAGCATAGTTGGACTTTGTATTGAATAAACATTGTTTAGATGTAATACTATGAGTTGTAAATCAATATTGACCATCAAATGGCGAATTCCATGAGAAATAATGTCAGATAATAATTTGATCATCACGCTATACTTAGAGATATTATTAGTTGAGCAACTGATACAAATTCCTTGCAGACTCACTAACTCAACATTGGGAGGATAAGTAGTTCATTTTATGGAGGAAAGGTTCCAAGTACTATGACTAGCACCATCAGCATAACCAACATAAGGTTGAGGGAACACCGAAATCTACAAATAAAATGTAATTCAACATTAACAGAGACGGTAGTAAAATCTGAAGGAAACACACTGTGAACACACTAACACACTTATACATTATGAACAAAATGACTATGCAAAGGTAATGTAGGCATAATATTTTTTCATGTACAACCCATTTATAGGCTGCACTAAATAGATTACATCAAAATCAATGAGCTCAAAAGCTCCTTTTATAAGTACATGTTTGACTAAATATGGACCTAGCCACATTGGTTCAAGCTTCACAACTCCTAATTTGTTAGCTTCCTGACCATATAAAAGGACCAGAACACCTTTCGAGAAGGCACGAGGTCTAACATTTTTGTCATACTGTAATTTGATTTATTTCTTGTAGGCCTCATTATACATTGTGGAATCACATTGAGTCTCATCTAAGAGGGCTAGATGAAAAAAATGCTCTTCTTCTATAAAACTTGTAGGAAGAATCTAGACGACAAGATTTAAAGATGGAATCACACATTCAATCAGAAGGAGTGCTTCTAGACCATACACTAAATGAAAGGGTGTCAATCCAATCATAGTTCATACAGATGTTCGGTATGACCACAAAGCATAAAAAGGAATGTAGTGACAATTCATCTTATGGATCCCTGTCATGTGTTGCACCTATAATGGTGTTTTAGTTGCTATGGAGTACCAAAGACACCTTCCTTGGAGTTGGTTTTTACCTACAAGGAGAATCAAGAATTTGGTTGTTGTTAGGGGACAAACACATATAAACGAGGCATTGAAAGTAATGGAAACAATGCATATATGAATATAAAATAAAAATTACACAAAATAACACATGAATAATGCTTAAGGAAGCAAACACATAAACAAAGTAATGGAAAATGGTTCCCTTTACTGACTATTGAATGTAGAATAGATACAATAGGTGAATGAAAGACACTTGGAGATAATTGTTTGAGGAGTGGTGCTTAAAAATCCTCAATAAGGAAGTTCCTTTCCTAAATCTCCTTGCAAGCTTCCTCTCTCTCTAAAAGAAGTATGAAGACTATATCAACGATGAAATCCTCTTCTCAATGAAATTCTTGGTTGTTAGGGAGAAATTTTGGAAACACAAAATGCTTTGCTTCTTTTTATTTTTTAGCTCTCCTTGAACTTGTATCTATAGAGTTTCTTAGACACTCCTCATCCCCTTGGCTCGTCAATGTCATGGTTCAACTCATAAATGACATGAGAGCTACCATTTATTTTCCTTAAAGGCTTCTTAGGGCTCAAGGCTTGAATTTGTTAGCCCGTCGTGTCAATATTTGGAGTGTTTCTCAAGAAAAGTTGCAGTTCGAGGGGCTGACTAGATCTTTTGCGACCATGTGACTCTCGAAGAAATAGCCACATGGCTATAAATTTCCATTAATGGTGTACCTGTGTGGTTCAATTTTTTAAATTTAACTTTAGGAAATATTTTGATATTTGGTATTGATGGTGCTTCGAGTTGAAAATGTCACCTTTGTAGGTGTTGATCACTGACTTTGAGTGTCTTCTAATGCATACAAATAAGTGTACAAATTTCACAAAGTAACAGTTTCCTCCTGATGTATGAGGTTAGGAGAAATCATATAGTTGAAATACATCACATTTTTCTGATCTAACTAAGAGTCTTAAAAACTTCTTAAGAGATAGAGTAACTTTCTATGGAGATGATTAGGAAAAATCCTTGACTGAGAACTAAAGATAACCATGGTCTGAAGAGATACTGATAAAAAAGTGTCTATACAAGGTAGGCATATCTCATGGTTCTTATGATAACTATGAATAAATATTAAAATCATGCAAGAAATGGCCTTGTCTAGTCAGCATTGATGTGGATGACATGTTGATGGTTGATGACGATAACTTCTTATGCCCTCAGGGGGGCTTGTAACAAATAGAATGAACTAGGTTCCCTAATGCATCAAAGGTGAAGCACTGTAGGATAAGGTGCTTATGGATGCATTGATATTCAACTCTGGGTACCTTTGATGTATCAAAATGTAAGTACTGTTGAATGAGATGCTAAGGGATGCATGAGTCTTCCACTAAATGAGAGAACCACAATAGTCACAAAGTATGATACTACCCTTACATGAAAATATTTGTTGGTGTTGAATTTCAGGGAAACCAATGAGATTTATGGGAAATGGTGGTTCCCATTGTGCCACCCAAGGTTGTCCTATAAAGGGGGGAGAAACCAAGGTACTACGTTGATCTTGGAAAATGGGTGTTGAAGTCGACAGGAACGAATTTCTAACTACCTGAAATTATGATATGAGGAATATTTGTGAAGGAATATAGATGGTTTTAATATGATGGGTCATAAATGCATGATAACAAGAGCTAATAGTGTGGATGAATATGGAAAATAGCTGAAGGTTGGAGCTGTGATGTGAGTAGCAGTAAGAAGAACAATTTTTCTGAGGGAAATTCCATTGGAGTCAATAGGACATCCAGGGTGGGTATGAATATGTTCTAACTATCTTGGTAGGTAATGAATGAATTTATATCATGGTGTGGTGGTATAAGCGAACTCCAAACAAAGGATACTTGGGACTTTCACCAGTAAATGACACAAAAATATGCATGGGAATCCCTTTTCAAAAAAAATTGTACACTTTCTAAAAGAATGTAAAAGTGGTTTGGGATGTACATGCATAGATACATGTGCCCAAAGAAAATAGTGGTTTGCAAATGATGTAGGTGGGTTATTTTTGCTAAGGATGAGGGGCCCATTGGTTGGTCTCAGTGTGAGGTTGATGAGGGAAATTAAGTAATGTGGAGGGGCTATGCCATATGGAGGGTTGATAGGCCAAATGTAGAACATGGGTGTTGTTATAGACATATTTGGGCACTGCAGCCGCAATCACATATGTCCATAAACAAAGGGATTCTAAACCAATAAAAGTGTTGTTTCATACCCTAAAGGAACAAGGTCAGTTGATTACATCATCTCCCAAAATTTCTCCATGAAAAACTACTCAGAACTGGTCAAAACTATACCATACAGACTGCTCCATGCATAGGGTGCGATGCATCTCACCTATTAAACACAGGTGGTGTGATGCATTCTAGAAATCCATTCTATAGGGTGCGATGAGTGAGAGCAGACAAATGGCAAAAGCAATTTTCTAGGTGGAAACCTAGAGAATCTTCTAGAAACTGCCCATATGACACTTGCCTCTCTGCATTCACCCAAGGATGAGTAGGAGATCTGAAATCTCCAAGTGGGACCAAGAAATATTAGTGAAATGACACTAATCAAAATCCCAGAAGCTAACTCACTCTCCTATAAACATCTATATATGGATCCCTCATCCTACAGATCCAGAGGCTGGAATTTTGTAATTTGCAAGTGTTTTTGGTTTCTCTTTGAAGACAATGTTGGGTGATCTTGCTTTGTATGAGGTGAAGAGGGCTTTCATGCTAGGAGGATGATGCTGGATCAGATAGCCTGGTTGTAATCCTATGTTCTACTACTTCTATCAATAAAGATATTTTATTTTTCCTCCATATGCTTGTATACCTCTGAATCTTGTATTTGTATATGCATTTATATGGTTAATGTACATCTAATCCTACATTGTTTATGGTTATAGATCTCTATGCTTTGATGGTATTTTGCTGCTTTGACTCCACAAGTGTTCTTTGACACAGGACAAGTGAGAAAGGAGCGGTGAAAGCTCCATCAAAGGAGAGAGGAAACGAGCAATGAGACTAGCGAAAGACTAAGGTTGGTACTTTATGCTTCTTTCCCATCTATCTCTCATAAAGGAAAGCACAAGTGACTTTAGTTTGTTTATTTCTAACATAGCTACCCGTCTTAGTGGGACTAGCAACTCTAAATGGACACTAGTTTTCCCGACAAAAAAATGGCGACTCCGCTGGGGAGACAATAGTTTGTTTGTTTTGTTGCTATTGTTTGCTTTATTATCCATAGATGGAGCCTGATGTTAAGCCAACTAGCCTTCAAACTGCTCTTGCTATGCAATTGCAAAGTAGATCAACACTGCTTCAGTCAATCTCCGGATTGGTTTATGAACTTAACATCTAGCTTGCAAACATCCTAATTGCCCTGGTGGTATCTCAAATAACCTCATTATATCAGCCCCTATACTTTGTGTTTACTGACAATCATTAGCTCATCCTAAACCCCTAAATTTGGCTGCAAACTGTGAGTGAAAACCAAGCTCACTCTCGTCCCTGGATCATCGCACTATCTCTTCTTGGCAATCTAGATGCATCGCACCTCTCATGTGTTTCAGGTGATATGCATCCTTGTTTCCCTGTGTTATAGGTGCAATGATTGAATGAGACTATTTCTTCCTCCAGATTTTGGTTTTTTCTTCATTGTTTTCAACTTTATTCAGTAGTTTTGTTATTTATGATCAGTATATCTCTATTGAAACCATCTTCCTTTTCATTATTCAACATCCATAAAAAGGAATTGTGAATGTTTTTTTATGTATTTTTCATCATTTACAGTTCTCCTTTGCAAATAGTAGCTTAATCGAACTGTTGTCTTTTGATTTGAAAGTGTCGCAAGTGTTGTTTTTAGTCAATAAAAAGAGTGTCGCAAATCATTCCTCTTTTATATAGTCAATTAAACTATTTCTATTGTATTTGATTTGAATTAATAGTATTTCAAGTGTCTAAAGAAATTTTAAATTCGAAATCACAAAGTGTCATCTTGGCCTCACTTTCGTTTTTTTTGAAAAGAAAATTGTTAGTACTGTCACTTTGACAGAAGATAGTTCAGATCTATACTTAGTTTTCTTTTTGTCATTCTCACATTAAGGAAACTAAAACACAATACATGCATGTGCATTTGCATTTAGACTTCAAGCTGAAGTTGATTTAGGAAAAGTGCATCTAGTGTGTGCTCTCTGCTCTATGTTGAAAGAATTTCATTTCTCTTTCCTTAGAAGCTAGGATTTTCATTGCAAAAAGAAAGTAAACGACTGTTTATCATCTTAGATTGCATATTTAGGAATTGTATATCTACATCATGCGGTGAACCTTAAAGGAAAACTTCTTAAGAAATATCTACTATGAAATAAACTTCAATGAACATAAAAACGCTTTAGAACCTAACACACAACATTTAGAAGTCTAGGCTAGAGACGTATTCCGACATCGTAAAGCCTGGTAACTATCACTTGCAACGTAGGTTGGGTGATTCCTCCTCTTTGAGACGACACGTTCCAGTACAGACTTGTGCTCTCATGTACCATCAAGTATATATTGGGAGACCACAATAGGCTACATCCTTTATCCTTAGGAAGCTGTCTCTGCCACCCTATCGATCACAATGCACTGAACACAACATTCGAGAAGATTGGTTGTCGTACCGTAAAAGGTATTCTGTAGTTTTTTGATTGGTTTGGTAATCCCTCTATCTAGATTTCCAGAGTAGTCACCTTTGTTCCTTTTCAGACTCCTTAAAAGAAGAGGTCCATCTGAGCACTTGTCACTTCAGGCTCATTAAAAATTGAAGGTGATTAGAGTCATCTTTAGCTTTTCCTTGACTCTTAAAAATTGAAAAAGCAAGTTGTATCAAGGCGTCATAAAATTTATTTTAATCGGAATAACGTCACTATTCCCTCGTTGGTCTTAGGTTGAGAAAATGGAGTCTATCAATCAAGGATTTCCCCTTGGGGAAAATCCTAGTCCCTTCTCCTCTTGGGGGGATGTTGGTGCTCCACACATGGCCACATTGTTCCTTCCAAGACTCACAATTGGCCTGCCAGTATGGATTTTCTTGACCTATGTCATTTAAAACACCACAATTCCTCAGCAATCAAATCAGCGACCAAATGATACTAAAGTTGGTCCCCTACCTTCTACTCCATTTGTTCCTCCCTCTCCTTCTTCCTCTTCACTTCGTGAAGCTAGTAACGCTAAAAACCAAGTAACTGAGAAGAAGAAGAAAGGGAAGGAGACGAAGAAGAAGAATCTAATGGAAAAAGGGTGCAACCATGCATCGTCTACCCAAAATCCACACACTGCACCTTCCAAACCTAAATCTCCATGTGTCATTTTCAAGGGAGACCACTATCATCAAGATTGCCCTTGCATCGCATGGATCTTGAGGGACTAGTCTCCCCACTTACACAATCCGATGTCTTCAACCTCTGATGATCAAGTTGAGAGCACACCATCAACTAGTGAAAACGAAGCCAATGGAAAGAAAGGAAGATCTAAATTTCTTTGTGTACTGTGTGAAGGTGATCATGCCCTCCACCATTGTCCTTTCCTAGATGAAGCTAAAAGAGTCTTGGATAACCATCCTGCTTCACCGCAGCGACTTCCTCCTGGATACAAGAAACTATCGCCGAGTCCATCACTAGCTAAAAATCCAACTGACACACCTCAGTTTTCAGTCGAAGCACCTATCATTGAAGATAGATCCTTTGAGTCCACACCAGACCAAAGTCAACAAGTTGAGATAGCAGTCGACCCAATCTTTTCTTTAGAAGGTCCACCTTAAGATGATACTGTCACCAAAGAGAATGACAATGAAAACTTTCAAATTCTTTTCGTAAATGCAGAATCAGATGAACGTGGGGGAAATATACCCATTCATTTACTGCAGGAAGGAAGTTCATCAGACATTTACCCGGCCATTTATTCAGTCCCACCTCCAAGCAATCTAGTCTTTTCCTTCAATTGGAATCTACTAGGCAGACCCCGCCTACCATCTAATGTACCATTCTGAATCATAGTACAAGCTTACAAAATGATAATGGTTGATACTATCATAGGTGAAGGGGCTTCTATGAGTATCCTTTCCTCAACTACTTGGAAACTGCTTGTTTCGCCATCGCTTCTGCCTGAGATTCAAAATCTAATAGGCTTCAAGAAAGGACCCAGTCGACCGTTATGGATCCTTCCAAATTTACCTATAACTTTGAGAAGGAAAACCATTCATCTAAACGTGATGGTAGTCCAAGGACCTCTAGATTACAATCTACTCCTTGGACGTGACTACATTTATAGCATGGGAGTTATCGTTTCCTCACTCTTTTGAGTGGTGTGTTTTCCACATGAAGGTAGAGTGGTCTACCTAGTTGACCAGCTTTCATTCCCTGGTTCAAACACAACTATTAGTCAAATTCCATCCCTAACTGGTCTTTTTGCACAAGGAATGTTTAATCAATCTCCAGTCCATCCATCCGATGATCACAAGTGATTCGGTGATTGTGACTGAAACCCAGGAGGCATGCACCCTAGTCTGCTTCGGCAGGAAAAACCCAGATATAAGGTAGGTTTCTGCGTAGGAAAATGACTAGTCTGATACCCTGTCCATTTAGGAAAATGGATTTGGACTGGAAAAGGATTCCCCCATCAAAGGTTATGTGATTGGCACAGACAACAGTCACCTTTGTCCTTTTCGATGCACATCGCCAATGAAGAGTTTTGTCTGCAATGCAGATGGAACAATCTTGCTAATGCAAGAACTTCCATATGGTGACCTGAAAGCTCTACTTTATACCTGGGGGAATGCAAACCTTTTTTCATGCAAGTGAAAAGTGACCATTTATTTTTTTAGTTTGTAGGTTGTTAACCCTTTAAATTTGTAGGTTGCTCATTCCTAGCTTGCATAACAAATGGCTCAGGAGAAAAATTGCACATGGGGCAAGCTCCCTAAAAAATGAACCTACTAATGAGACATCCTTATTATATGACTAGCACGAGCATTTTTACGCGAAGTTCAAGCTCGTTAAAAAATAAACCTAGCCACGAGAAGCGTTACACGAAGTTTAAGCTCATTAAAAAATAAACCTCGCAATGAGAAAAAGTTCCCACAAAGTTTAAGCTCATTAAAAAATGAACCCACCTTCACTAAATAATATTTGCGATCGCATAATTATCAGCTTTTGAACCCTGGTCGTGTTCTTACCATCACCTCCACTCTTTTTTAGTTGATCATAAGCCTCCATTTGATTGTTTACCCTTTCGAGGAACAGTTGCGACAAGTGATTCTATTAGCCACATTCTTTACACTATATTGATTGAAAAGTTCCAAACCTTACCTGGAACCAGTTGCTATCCAAAAACATCACTCATTCCTCAAAAAATGAGTCTCCTTTAAGCTCTTTTCATCTGACTCATAAAATATGAAAAGATTTCCAAGCAGTTGGCCTCTCCAGCTTGTTAAAGTGATCGGAAGTGCCATCCCTCCTCTAAATTTTAATCTTTTTGGACCTGAGGGATCATTACATAAAAAGATTGAGTGCTTGTCTTGTTCGGCTCGTTAAAACTATCGAGAAGTCATCCCTTTCATATTATTTTGTACTTTTTCAGACTTAAGGGATTACATTACGAAAAAGGACTATTGGAGTTGCCTTTACGTCCCTTTTAGACTCTCTAAAATTAAAAAGGACCGAGTTATCATTGTCTCTAAACTCGTTAAAACAATAGCGACAAACTTTTCCACGCATACAAGAGAGAGTTTCACTGTCACTAGACTCGTTAAAACATAGTGACAGGTTTGCCCAAAGGGAAAATTATAGAACAAGCATATGTTATCCTCCTCAAGCTTGACAAAAATAAAGAGGTACTGGTCAGCAATGACTGGGGAAAAAGGGAAGAAAACTTGAATAACTTCATTGGTATCAAGTCGCTCTTGAACATGACACTTTCACTTTGTCACCATGATTGAGTCAGGTTGGGTTATTCCGTTCACCAGTCATATCACCATTGGTTCGCCGTACCATCCACCTTGGGGTTAACCCTACCAATCCATTTCAATGTCACCGGTATGTTCAAGAGAAGTCACTCAGATAATTCACCAACCAAACTAATGCCTCATCCACTGCAATACCTTCGCTCTCCATTTTTCATGACCGCCACCCTGAACCTTATATCATTAGATCATTTTCACCTCCACAAAATCATTTTCTCTGTTTCGTGTCGTAGATCTGGGATTCATTATGGCCATCCTATGACGGGTTGCTTCTTGTCAACATCAGCTCATTATCGAAGAATTTGACTTAGGAACAACCCTTTCAGTACTTTGAAGCTTGCATACCTAAATGGCAAGTTTCTCACTTCCGACAACAGGTTTACATCAATGGCCTTCGACTGAAATATTTTGCATGGTGCTCGACATCAACTCATGTATTCACACCACGTAAATTGTATTGTAGTACCTTGAGGGTAATTATCATTATCGGTGATTCCTCTCGCGCCTACTAACAACTTACATCATTGGCTGGTAATCAGGCGATGTCTTTCCATGTTCGACATCAGAAAATCTTTTCACATTGATCGACATGTACTTCAGGTGAAGATTGAATGAGTTTGAAGACCCTAGATCTAGTTTCATCCATCCGAGCTGTGATATATTCAGGAAAATAAAGACATGAAATGTACATCACAACTATATAGATAATCATCCAAACTAAAGGATGATGGCTCTACCAGAATCATCAGTCTGCCACACAGACGATTGTCTATCTTATATACATGAATATGAATATATAAAATTGAGCATGGGAATGCTCGCCTCAGCTAGATCATGAAGATATTATGAAGATAATGTATTGTATTATATCTTATTACAGGTCATCAGTTTGAAAAACCTTGGATCCTCATTATAAATAATTTCACCAGACATCAAAAGATTTATGACCTCATGCTTTAGGCAGCAACTGTTATAGACATATTTGGGCACTGCAAGCTCAATCACATATTTCCATAAACCAAGGGCTTCTAAACCCGTAAAAGTGTTGTTTCATACCCTAAAGGAACAAGGTCAGCTGATTATATCATCTCCCAAAAGTTCTCCATGAAAAACTACTCGGAACTGGTCAAAACTGGACCATACAGATTGCTCCATGCATAGCGTGCGATGCATCTCACCTATTACATATGGCGGGTGAGACGCATGGTGGAAATCCCTTTTGTAGGGTGTGATGAGTGAGAGCAGACAAATGGTAGAAGTAGTTTGATAGGTGGAAACCTAGAGAATCTTCTATAAACTGCTCATATGACACTTGCCTCTCTGAATTCGCCCAGGGATGAGTAAGAGATCTGAAATATCCAAGTGGAACCAAGAACTATCAGTGAAATGACACTAATCAAAATCCCAGAAGCTGACTCACTCTCTTGTAAACATCTATATATGGATTCCTCATCCTAGAGATCCAGAGGCTGGAATTTTGTAATTTGTAAGGAAGTGTTGTTGGTTTCTGTTTGAAGACATTGTTGGGTGATCTTGCTTTGTATGAGGTGAAGAGGGCTTTCATGCTGGGAGGATGACGTTGGATTAGATAGATTGGTTGTAATCCTCTCTTCTACTACTTCTATCAATAAAGCTATTTGAGTTTTCCTCCATATGCTTGTATATCTCTGAATCTTGTATTTGTATATGCATTTATATGGTTGATGTACATCTGATCCTACATTGTTTACGGTTATAGATCTCTATGCTTTGATGGTATTTTTCTGCTTTGACTCCACATGTGTTCTTTGAAGCAGGACAAGTGAGAAAGGAATGGCACAAGTTCTATCAAGGGAGAGAGGAAATGAGCAAGGAGACTAGTGAAAGACTGAGGTTGGTACTCTCTGCTTCTCTCTCATCTATCTCTCATAAAGGAAAGCACAAGTGACTTTAGTTTGTTTGTTACTAAGATAGCTACCCGTCTTAGTGGGACTAGCAGCTCTGAGTGGACACTAGTTTTCCCGCTAACAAGTGTGCATTTACCTTAATCCAAAAAATATATATATGGTGTCTTGGAAGTAGGTTTAGTAAGTAATGAGTAGAGAAGAGGAGAATGAGGTTGATCTTCAAGACGTGCAAATGATGGCTCCTGAGCCTGAGGGAAATTTTCATTAAGGTGAATTATAACATGAGGTGATCCATGTAAAGGATGTTTTATTGGCCAACATGGATGTTTACAAGGTGAAGCAGGTAGGTGGTGGTAAACATGATCAACATGTTGGACCCTATGGTTAGTTCTAGAGAAATGATATCAGAATATGCAAAGCTTTGAAGGAATCCTATCATGCTGAGTGAAGGGTGATACATTAATTGTCAATTTCCACCAGGGGATTTATTTTACTGAGATACCATGGGGGTGGGGAGCCCGCAATTTCGATAACCAATACCTAAAAGTATGCCCTGGACACTAGAAAATGATTTAAATGTGGGGTTTAAGGACCACCACATTCCAAATATAGAAATGATGATATTTTAAGTTTTCATATAAAAAAAGAGACTCCAATGTGGGGTTTAATAACCACACATTATAGATATAGATATGAGGAATTTTTATGGCAAGGATCCAGTAACATAGATAATATAGATGGAGCAATATTTTGATCTACATGATGAGCAAGCCTCGCAAAAGGTAGGTATTTCATCTTTATATTTAGAACGCAATTAGCTTGTATGGTATAGATGGTTTTGTTCTCGTAAACCACTTGTCACCTGGTCAATTTTTATGGAGTAAATCATAACACATTATGAAGATACAAAGAGAAACACCTTCTTTAGTGAATTGATAAATCTCAAACAAAAGGGTTCAATAACGAAGAAGATTGAAGACTTCCAAAAATTGAATATTAAGGAAACTGATATTCCATAGGAGCATAGGATTGATGTCTTCATAGGGACTTTAAAATATGACATCCAACGTAATATTTTTCCTTTGAGAACCTAATTAATTAGAGGAGGCATTCAGGGTGGTAAGAAAAGTTGAAAGAAAAATTATGGAAACAAGGAAGTCTACCACTCAAAACTATAAAGATGGAAGTGTTGTTGCTCCTAGTCTTCGACAAACTACAAGGTTGACAACACAAAAGTTGGAGGAAAAAAGTGAAAAAGGGCTTTGTTTTTTTTTTTTTTAATCTAGGATAATTGGTAACTGGTGAGAGTCATCCTGAACAGGCCTAGGATCAAATCCAACTGGCTGCGACTATAAACCTAGGCTAGGTGCAACAGCCTGCAAGCCACACACAATAGCAATTAACTTATGCCTCAACAAGAGATGAGACGTCCACTCGGGGGTCGCCTACCCTTCTAGCCAAGACACAATAGGCCATATACTCAATGATATTTGAACCTCCATCTCGTGGGTTTCACCCAACAAAACTTACCGTTAAACCCCATATCACTGTATAAAAAAAGGGGCTTTGTTACAGTTGTTATAGAAAATACACTAAGGGTCATAAACGTGTTGAGAAGAAATTATTCTACATATATTGTGAAGAGGAGGAAGAAAAGGAACAAGAAACATCAAAATAGGAGGATATACACCAGGAACCAACCCCGAAGAAAGAAGAAATGAATCCAACCATATCTTATAATGCATTGGCAAGAATTACCACTCCTTAAACTCTCAAGATAGAAGGATATATCAAGAATAAAAACTTAATTTTCCTGATTGATTCAGGTAGTACCCATAATTTTGTTCATTATAAGATAGCCAATGGATTAAATTTCTTCGTATATCCAACACCAAAGTGTCAAGTGATGGTTGAAAATGGAGGAACTATAAATTGCTCTGGAATGTTCCATAACATCAAGCTAACCATGGGGGAATATGTACTGAATAGTACAATTTTTTCCATTCCAATGGGTGCTGCTAATGTTTTACTAGGAGCCTAATGGTTACAATATTTGGGGATGATAGCTTTTATTTTTCAAGAACTTTTCTTGAAATTTTTTTGGAAAGGGAAGGAAGTTGAATTAATGGGTATCTCAAGGAAACCAGGAAATATAATTAGCTCTAATGGCATGAAAAGACTTTTGAAGAAAGAAAAATGGGGCGTCATTACACAATTATGCTCACTAGAGGTTCAAACATTAAAATCATCTATTTCCCCATATCTCCAAAATTTTTTGGACAATGATTTCAATGTATTTGAGACTCCCAAAGGCCTCCCACATATCTGTGATCATGATCATTCTATTCATTTGATTGGGAAGTGTTCCTCCAAATATCAGACCTTATAGATATCCATATGCCAAAAAGAGTGAAATTGAAGGTATGGTTGCAAAAATTCTAGAGATTGGTATAATTCAACCAGGTCAAAGTTATTTATCTAATCCAATATTATTGGTGCAAAAGAATGATGGATCATGGTGTATGTGTCTGAATTATAGGGATCTCAAAATACTCACTATTAAAGATAAATTTCTCATTCTTATCATTGATGAATTGTTGGATGAATTAAATTGAAAATTTACTTCACCAAGCTGGATCTTCATTTAGGATATCATAAAATTAGAATGAAGATTGAAGACATTTTGAAAACAACATTCAAAACTCATGAGGGTCATTGCGAAATTTTGGTCATGACTTTTGGCCTTACTAATGCTCCTTCCACATTTCAAGGTTTGATTTTCCATTTTCAAAACCTTCCTCTGAAAAATTGTGTGACTATTTTTTGATGGTATACTAATATATAGCAAGTCTTGGAAGGATAATGTTCAACATGTTGATAAGATGCTAAAACTATTAGAGAAGAAAACATTATATGAAAAAACCTCCAAATGTTTCTTTGGAGTACAGGAGGTGGAATATTTGGGTCATATTGTATCTCATGAGGGTGTTAAGGTAGCGTTGTAACCTTAGAGAAAACCTCTAGCTGAGTAGAGGTCAGTGCCTAAGACATCTATTTAGAAAGATAACAAGCTTTATTTTTCGTCCCATTGTGAAACTTCACAAGTATTTTTTACAGGTAATAATTATGAAATCTTCTTAGGATAAGAACACCTTTCAAAGTGGCCTCTCTGACAATGAATTTGATTTTATGTTCTATTAAAATGATGAAAGAGATGATTGAGTGCCTTGAACAAATGGTTACTTATTGTAGAATCTCTTTCATTAAACATTAGCAGAGATATGAAATACAAAGGAATGAAAATATAGAAAGGAAGAGCACATATTAAGGTTACTTAACTTCAATTGACAGATACTATGAATTCAATAAAACTGTATCATTAAAAACCAACAACTTCATTACTCTTTCCCATAGAAGAAAAACATCAAATGATTCATAAAGAAGTAAAAACACATATCACATTCACATATCTATTCAGAATCACCTTGAAAAAACTTTATTTAAATCTCCAAGAACATGAAAAAAAACATTACACAGAAAAATTCTTTGCCTTTTGAAGTCAAAATGTGTAACCCTCCATGGTTCTCCATAATTTCTTTTGTATGATCATTACAATAGTGACAGTTATGAAAATTGTTAACTGTAAAAATAAATACTAACTACTTGAACTACTTTGGTCTATTAGATCCTTTAAAGGATTTTATCCATGATAAACTAATGAGAAAGTAATCTTATATGTACAATTTTGAAAAATATGATGAAAATAATAGGTGGCCCTTTTTCATTGAGTAACTTGTGATTCCTGTGTAGGGTTGTTTGTAGAGGATGCAAATTCTTTTTCTGTTGTTGTAGGAGACATCCAATCTCTACATTTCTTCCATGTTGTCAAATCTGAGCTTTGACTCTTTACAGATCTTGTGTGAGCCATTCCCATTCTGAAATTAGTAATTTGGCTGTAAGTCAAGGCTTCTTAGTAAAAAGAGTCTTGATCAACTATAATAGCTGAAAAGATCCGTGAAGATAATTAACAATTGTTGCCCCTTTCAAAGCTACTGTTTTTTCATGGAAGGAGCTAATGTTACTCTTACCCTCTACCAAAATGGCTTCATAATTTTTCCAGAGAAGCAAATTTCCCTGTTGATCCTAGCATGAGGGCAATCCTACCCTTGCTATTTTATCAAAGTTGGTGTTGAATTTTAGAATAGTTTCTTTAATTTATCCCATCATTGTCTCAATTGTTTTTCTATATATATTATCCAACACCATTTCATTAATCTCCAACATTAACTTTGTTCTGTCTTCAATTTTCATATCTCTTAATTCCCATGATGCCGTGGAATTAAGAAAATCAATTATATTCTTAGCTAGTTGTGCACGTTGTTGGATTTTCTATTTGTTGGTAACAATGATGCCCTCCAAGTCTTTCATAATAGACTTTTCCTCTGGATAACGTTAGCTAGCTTTGGAAATTTGAATTCAAGTAGGACACCAACTGAAAATGTGCTACGAACAATGGAAAATGAAGTTGACATTGTCAATTATAAGAATGAAAATAGACTTTATGGAGAAAACGGGAAAAATACGAGGGAAAAACTAGATTTAATGTTGAAGTGATGTGTATGGGATGGGATGAGATGGCAGAAGTGACATGGTGACATGACAGGGTGATGTGGTGGTGAATGTCAATTATTTTTGTAGATTCACATTCACTTGGAACCTTAAACCCCACATTTGAGTCTAAATTAAATCACATATTTTAATATTGTTTTTCATGGAGGATCCTTAAAGTAATTTCATTGTTTTTAGAATTCTTAGACGAGAGCACACTTATGTATTTCTTGTCTTTAGCTATATATCGATCAATGGAAGTACAATTCATGTATTATTTTATATATCATTGATGTAGGCCCACTTCATTGGGTGCATGATGTAAACTTCGGTGCATAGAGGTCTTGGTTGATGATACATGTAGAGGATTCATATGTCAGTCCTATGTACTTGTCACAACCATGTATTTTCTCCATGAAGCATTGTATATGTATGGCACTTCATTGTATATCATTTTCCAAAATCAGTTAGAGTCATGTTTCATGAGGAGTAGTCTATTTCTCTTGGAAAGGAGGCTTGTTGCAATAAGAAAAGTGTATGATTGCAGCTTCATTACATGCTTAGAGGGAGCATGTTCAGTTTCAGAGATTGCATGGCATTGGATTGAGACTTGCTTGCAGTTCTTTTCCTTGGTTCACATGCTTATCTTGCATGATATAGTTCTTTTGGTTGCATTCGTATGGTGTTGATTGTGACAGGGAGATCACTTCTCTCATCCGACACATTATTTCCATTGTCTTCAGTGTTGGTATTTCTATTTTCCTTTAATGTCAAAGGGGGAGAGAATTTGGATGGATAGAGATCATTTTCTGTGTTGGACAGTATATGGAGATCAACCTCAGATATTGGATTTATGTTGACATCAATGCCAAAGGGGGAGTCTTTTTCCATTGTAGTGTTGACATTGATGTCAACATGGTCTTAGTGTTATTCATCATATTCCTATGTCTACCTCGTGATGTGTGATGAGTGTTCGGTTGTTGCAGTGTTTAGCTTAATGGTCTTACTAGTTGGCATTGATGTTAACATGTTTACGACATGACCTAGTGCAGGAATGGGAGGTTGAGTAGAGATGGTTGCAATGTATAATATGATGGCCTATCATAGATTGATGATTGAATTTCCAGATATTTTGGAGACGTTGCTACAATAGCTGGTTAGAGTGTTGCTACAGGTGTTTCATATGCATCTACATGTCATGGAAATGTTGGAGTTTCTACTACATGTGTTGATATGTTGCTACATGTGTTGGAGGTGCCACTATAGGTGTTCGAGACTTGGTGTTGTTTCTGCAGGAGTTGGAGATGTTGTTACAGGTGATGGAGGTTTTGGTATTGATGAGGAGTTTGGAAGACAAGGGAATGGATGTCATTGACTTGTTGCAGATATTTTTGGCCTATATCATTAGTTACATACTTGTTACAAAGGTTCTCGAGGTTTGCCATGGTGTCCCTCACACCCTCCTGATACTGTGTTCTAAGTGGTGGCCAAAACAAGTTGGAAACTTGGATTTTATAGGGTATACGCTAGTTTCATTGACAGCAACAATGTACATACGTAGGTTTCCTTCACATGAATAGCATATACATCTTTGAGGTGATTTTCCTCGCATTCCTCGTGCTGCTCAAGTTAATTAATGGTTTGTTTGGAAATTCTTATGTAAAGGTCAAAAAATGTCAAGGAGATTCCATAAATTGATTGACATTGAAAATATCAAAAGGGAAGTGGCGTTAGTTGATTAATCAAGTCAATGAGATAAATCTATATGAAATCAAGCATATGAACATAAATTGTGAAGCTCAGTATTTCTTGGTAATTATTGAGTTGAGCACCTTAGTTCATCAGTATATTGGAGGAATATCCATGATAATATGGTTAATTCTTTTGTGTGTAGAGTGAGTGTGAGAGTGGAGAAGAGTGTTCAAACTATGTGAGTTGCATTGTATAATTTCTGACATAGTTTGCATGTGTTGCAATAGTTAGTTGAAGCATGTTTCAACTAATTTTTTTTTGCAGTGACTGAAAAGGTGAAGTGTGGTTTGGTAGAGGTGTGTGGAGAGCTTTTTTTGCAATTTTTTTGTGCATATTTAATTTTTTATTGTGTGCTTTGATGATATGTTGTTATAGTTCTCATGTTGAGTAGTTCTCAGTTCAAGTATGAAAATGTATCAAACGAGAACCACATAGAGGAGAGGAGTTGAAGGGCTTTGGTGAATTCAATATAAATAAGTATCTTTTCTCATTCCAATGGTGGTTGGATAGTTCTATAGAAACTAGGAAAGGCTCGTTGGTCATGGTGGCTTCCAATAGATCAAACCATGTAGAGTCACTTGTTAGTTCAGGAATAACTGAGAAAGGATAGTTGATCGTGGTGGAATTCTGCAGATGGTAGTCCATAAATCTACATGAGAAACAATCTCCATATGTATATCTCTATGTAAAATGATTTTCTTGACATAATAGAATTTGAGAAGCAAAGCAACAATGGGTGGTTTTTTCCCTAGAGAGAGTTTTCCACCATAAATATTTATGTACATTGAGTTGAATTCTTTTATGGTTTATAGTTTATTTTTGATGCTCTAATCTCTAATTATGTGCTTCATTTTATGTATTGTTAAATAATAAATAATTGGAGAACAATTTTCTAGTGCTCTCACTACTTATTCACCCCCCTTCTCAGTAGTGATCTAGTTTCCAACACTAGAGTTAACAATACTAGTTCACACTTTAAAGGTATGGAGACACTATATTAGAAGAAGTTTATTTTGATGATTCATCATAGTGGCTTCACTAACTTTTTCAAACATCCCAGACTTAGCGTTTGGGAAGTGTAGTCGACGACTTTCTTAAGCAATTTTAATTTTGACATAGAACACTTGAAAGGCAAAGAAAACAGGGTGGCATATGCTCTAAGTAGAAGAGTCAACTTTACTTATGAAATCTCGTTTTGTCAAGTGAAGTTTGATTTTTCATATTAGATTAAAATTCTAGGCTCAACATACTGGAGTATCAATTCTTACAGCAGAATATTAAATAAGAAAACAACATTGAAAAATAGTTGGGGTACAATAATGTAGTAGTGATGACTTGTTGATGTATGAAAATCAAATTTATGTTCCTAGCCATCAATCTATTAAACAACTTATTTTGGATGAATATCACAAGAGTCCTTATGCTACCTACCCTAGATATTAGAAATTAATTATTTTCTTAAGGAAGGATTAATTTTGGCCTTAGATGAAAAGGGAAGTAGCGGAATACCTAGAAAAGTGTCTAGAGTGCCAACATGTGAAAATAGAACACCAACATCTAGCAGGGTTTCTTCACTCATTACCCATTCCTTAGTGAAAATGGGAAACTATCACCCTATATTTCATCACCAATTTACCCAAATCAAAAGGACAAAATATCTCAATAATGCTTGTGCTAGATAAGTTAAGTAAATCAACAGATTTTATTCCAGTATAATGTACCTATAAAGCAATTTTGGTTGTTGATATATTTATGAGGGAAATATTCTGCTTACATGTTGTACCTAAGGCAGTTATTGTTGATCGAGATGTGAAATTCAATTATTTTTGGAAATATTTGGTTACCATATTAGGTACCTAGGTACAATTTATCACTATTTATGATCCACAGATGGATGGACAAATAGAATGGGTAAACTAAGTATTAGAGGACATGCTAAAGTTGTATGTCATGAAACAACCTACCAAGTGGGAAGAATATCTCCACCTAGTAGAATTTGCATATGAAAAAAACTATCATGCCTCTTTAAGATTGAGTCATTCCAAAGTGTTGTATAGAGGAAGGTGAAATGCACCCCTTAATTGGAGTTATCCCAAGTATAGGCTGGTGTGGGGGCTAGACATGTTGACAAAAATGGAACATAAGGTGAAAGAGGTGTGGGGAAACTTGAAAGCTACCTAGGATAGGTAGAAAACTTATGCATCCAAAAGACAATCCTACATATATTTTAGGTGGGAGAAAATGTGCATGTAAATGTTAAACAAAAAAAAAGAACTTTAAGACAAGGAACCTATGTGAAACTAGCTCCCCGATTCAATGGTCCCTTTGAAATACTCACCAAAATTAGATTTGTGGCCGATCAACTAGATTTACCTAGTCATTTAATGTTTCCTTGTTAAATAAATTCATACATGATTCTTTATTGATTGGCATAGTGTTTTGGTAAAAAATGAAGTTTGGAATGATTATATATGTTTTTTTAAAGTACAATTGGTAGAAGATAATGGTTTTCATAATTATTGTGGATGTAGGTTGATTTAGATAAGGAGTTTCTTATTATGCCTCTGTGCATACTATAATAGAGAGAAATTGTGCTACGAAAGTGAGTAATCACCCAAGTTAAAGTGTAGTGGAAGCACTTGAAAAGACTACCTAGGAAGATGAAACATTTATGTGGGAGACATATCCCAGCCAAGGGCTAAGACAACACCAAGGATGTTGTTCTGTTTATGGCATGGAAGATGTAATATGCCCACTAGTTTGTAAAAATTTTGTTTACTTTAATTTTCAATTTAATTTTACAGACTATGAGCACATGAATAGCATCATGTATGAAAATGATGTATATCAATGTTATTTCTATTTTATAGTAATAAAAAAAATGTTACATATGGATAGCCATGTAAATTACAGTGGTAAAAGGTGCTAAATAGAGTTTCACATTCCATACAGTTAAAGGATAGTTAGTTAAGGCCAAAGAAGGGCTATGGGCAAAGGAAGTTTCCTGCCCAAATTCCTCTCCCTAGAGATAGATTATCTCAACAAGGGAAAAGAGGGGCCAAGAGGGTGAGAGGGGAAAAGCGTGAGACAACCTTGTTGTTTTGGAGCCTGGTTGGAGGAGGCCCAAAATAAGGATACCTCCTCAGTTTAAAATTCATGCAGGTCATTATTTGCTTTCATGGAGAAATTACCATGTGAAATTGAGAAACTAAAAAAAAGAGGGGTTCGCCATACCTCATTGTGGTAAGGACCCGAGAAATTCAATGGAATTAACAATGGCAGGATGGTCGTCGATCACAGGTGGTGAGTGCACAAAAATTAGGAAAACAAGGAATTGAAGAGCTCGCCCCTGGGATACAAGAGCACAACTAAGAGCGACAAGATAGGGTTAGTTAACCCCTAACTTCACATGCAAACTCTCCACCATCCATCCTAACCCAAACCTAAGAGCATCGTTGATCTTGTGATAACTCATTTACACAAAGTTCTATAACCTCCCTGCATTACAACTATCCATTTAGTCTTAACAAGTTCTTGGACTAATAAATATAACGACTAAGTAAGGATAAGTGAGGGCAACAACAACTAGGTGTAAACCATACTATACCTAGTGGTGAATTAATAGTGCTATAATTTAATCTTGTAGATACCTAGACTAAAGGCATTTCAAATATGAAAGATGGCCATTACAAATGTATTATATAATGTGAAGCAAACTGTTGTATGTCAATACCTAGACTAAAGGCATTTCAAATATGAAAGATGGCCATTACAAATGTATTATATAATGTGAAGCAAACTGTTGTATGTCAAATCATTAGTAAGATTTTTGTAGTAATGGAGAAATAACATGAAGACCATCCACGTAAGAGTTTAGATTTTAAAATGTAATGATAATTATAGTTTGTTTGTTTGTTTGTTTTTTTTTTTTTTTTTTTTTTTTTCGGCAAAAAAATTCTCTTAATAAAAGGATTTTACGTTATTAATAAAAGGATTTTTCGTTGATAACAATAATTATTGAGTCACGAGTAATTACCATTAAAATAATAATAATAATGTAGGTTGAGAAAGATATGTTATAAGATGTTAGTAAAAAATCTAGTAAAATATGATCATATTTATATGTTTAAAAAGATTTATTCAATAAAAATAGAAAAATATATTTTTCAATGTTAGATATATTATAAAAAAAAGTTTATATAAAATTTATGAAGCAAAAATGATAATATTGATTATTTACTGTAAATTTTTATAAATTAATAGTGAATTTACCTTTATTTTATTTTAGTCAAATGTTAATAAATTTTATCTTGTTTTTCCAAAAAGTCTCTTAATGCCAATACAAAAAGATACCCTAGAATTGTTAAGGTCTAGACAAAGATAAGAGTGTGCTAATCCTATTTTGCCAATCATCAAAATAAATAAATAAATTGACTTTACTAATAGACATAATATAGCTAAAATTATATATATTTAAAATTAATGAGAGAATTGTAATTTTCTAAAATTATATATATTTAAAATTAATGAGAGAATTGTAATTTTCTGATTTTTGAAAAAAGTAATTTAAATATTTTAATTTTAGCAAAATGATTTTAGTTTTTTAACAAAATTGGTTAAAATTATAAATTAAATTTAAATTGCAAAATTTATTTATTGAAATGTTTCAAAAAAAATTCTAAACTTTATTTCTTTTAAAAAAATTTAATTTAAACAACACAAAAATTCACAATTAAATTTTCTAGATTTAAGTTGATTTAATTATTCTTTTTTTATTAAAACTATTATGAAATATGTGCCTAAATTACTTTCTATTTTATATTTAAAATAATATTATAAAATTTCTTTAAAATATATATTTATATATTAAAAAAATACAATACAATTGAGAATCAGCCAACAATTTTTTTTCCAAAAAGTACACTTATTAGATACCATTTATTTAATTTCAAATTCAAATATCCCCTTAAAAATTAAATGTTATAAACATATATCCACTTCCACTTTATATTTATGCTCTAATTATCCCCATTCTCCACTTTTGACAACTGCCCTTGTTTCCTAACGACCTTGGTAAGGTCATTCCGACCCAGTTGGAATTTAAAAACAAACACACTCGTTAAATTTGATGGTTTTTGCACCTCCCACCAATGTTCATAATTTAATTTTCTTAACTGTATTTGACGGTTAAATAACCCGATAACAAGAAATTTGCGCATCAAATTCCATCCATGGTTTTTGCCCCTCCCACCAATGTTCATAATTTAATTCACCAATGTTCATAATTTAATTTTCTTACCTGTATTTGACGGCTAAATAACCCGATAACAAGAAATTTGCGCATCAAATTCCATCCAATAGATTTGGTTCCAAACACCATGTATAAATTATAATATTATAACAGAATTTTTTTCAATAAATATACTTTATTGTATTTTAATTTATTGTATTTTAATTTTAAGGTTTTATCCTCTTTCCTCTGTATTTTTCAAATATAAAATTACAAGATTTTTCACAAAATTCCTCATGCTTTGCAAAACAAATTGAGGCGTGTACATCTCACGTTATAATAGAATTTTAGGAAACAAAACTCGGTTATTTCACGTTTCCACAGGTTTTCCAAAAACATAAATTCAGACCAACTTCTCCGAGGAAAACGAATTTTCTTATTTCACTTTTCATATTTTTATTTTTTTATATTGTTTTTAGTATGAATTTTTAGATATTTTCTCTCGAAATTCCGTAAACAATTTTGAGGTGAAATTTTGATTTATTTTATTTAAACTAGTTTTCTGATTGTATATATGCATTAGAAACCCTGAAAAAATGCATAAAATACTTAGAATATGCAAGGTTACTCATCAAGCTTGTGTTTCAATAAATTACTATCAGATTTTAGAGAAATTAAACAGAAAAAACACACCAAAAGAACTTCCAAAAAACATCACTAAAAACAACTCATATATATAAAATACTTCCAAACATTCTCTCCGTGCTCAAGGCCAAACTAATCAACACTCATACATCAAAACACTATCCTCGAATAATGCTATTGTGAGACAATATATTTTGCAAGTGTTTTCCAATAATAATTAATCAAACCTATAGCATTACAGTATGTCTATACACCTATTCCTATGCACTTTTTATTAAGTTAAGGGATTGACTTAATGTCATTTTTCGACAAAAGCCCAATCTTCACGCCCTTAGCTTGTAACCAACGATCAAATTTGAAGGGAAGGTCTTAATTTCATTTAGAAGGGTGCACATTTAGGTCACCCTTCCAGAATGAAAAGCAAAAAAAAATAAAAAAAAATCAATTCTATTGACAACAGTAAATTATCTCCAAATTCTTTTTTTCTTAACACATGGTGAATCAACAATAATTTGGAACTAATGCTATGAGTTCCAAGATAGCATACTATTGGTTGCCAATGTCTTTACAATGTTGCAAGCTGCAAGATATTCCTCAGTTTATCAAGAACAATAGCCCCTTCCAACACAATTGCAAGTCCAGTATTCATCATACAATTCATATGCATTGTAACTGACAAGTGACAAACCAACTATGTTCATAACATCTATGTTTGCCAAACGTTATGTTTTCTCTATTTTTCCTTGAATTACTATTATATTAAGCATAGGTTGTTGTAAGAACATCCAAAAGAGAATTAGTTTGAGATGAAAGAAAAACTTTACATCTCAACATGCACGTGAATATTACACTCTGAAAACATGGGGCATAAGTGCCTCAATAAGAAAATTTCACAATACAAATTCCACTGTGCGAAGAGTCATTTCATGTGGTATGGGAAATTGCTATTAAATTGATATGAGTAGTGAAGAACATATATGTGAGAAATACAGTGTTATCCAAATAGTAAAAGGAAGTGTTGTCGATGCATGATCAAACTATGGTTAATGGGATTTGCAATTACAAGCATGCTACATTGGGCTGAAAGAGTGCTTTTGGTAGTTTTTGAATGATGAGTAAAATAGATGTGGCATTTGAAGATTCAATATGAATTTTTCCAAGGAAATTCCAACACTGAGACAGTTGAAAAAGGAAATGCCAGCACTAAGACAACTGAAAAAATTCTATTCATTTTTCCTTCATGTCTGAAGAACTTTTGTTGAGACCTGGTTAGCTAGATTCAAAATCATACCAAAGGCTTTGAATGGTTGTATTGTCTTGTGTTAAGTGTACAGAACGTAAATCATATCATCAGCTTGGAAATAATCACATCATTGGTACACCAGTGAATTTAAATAATAAGAAAGCTTCATAAGAACTCGCATAATCTATAGGTACAAGCAATGCCATTGCACTATAGTCATAGTTATGATCTAGTATATGGACATGCTAAGAAAGCCAAGACCAAAAATTGGCAAAAAAAACTTGGGAATACATGAAGTTGTTCAAAATAAACACAGAAAAGGAATTCAATCTATAGATGGTATCACTCAATATAAAAGGAAGATATAAATCTGGCCACTTATTTCAGCTCATTGAGAAGATATAAAAATGGTAACTTTCACAATTTGGTGGAGGAACTCGCAACTATAATTTGTAATTTTTGTTATCTATTTCAGTCTTGTTAAGTATCTACAATGAAAGAGGCACAACTTGAAACAACAATGTCAAGCATGGAATCCCAGAATTCTCTTGATTCCAACATTCTACTCAAGACTAAGTTTGGAGGGAAATATAATTTCAAGCTTGATTATGAAATTTACTTCCCTGCCATGCTCCTTTACAATGGGCTTTCCTCCTTAGGAATAATCTTTTCATACCCAGGGTATATAATGTCATTGAAAGTAAGATTTAGTGTCTTCCCACTCAATACTAGAATTGTGATAGAAAATCCTACGAGAGCTTCAACCAAGATTATCTTTTGGACAAGCAGCAAGTCATTGCCTTCTCATCTGAACAAATCATGCAGCCTCTCATCAATCACAAATACTAGATCAATATCCACAACTCCTAACTGTTCATTCCCCAATCACAAATATCAGATTAGCAACCAAAACTCCTAACTGTTCATTCCCCTTCTCTAGAAATGTTATCTTAGTCCCTTTCTTCCATCCTGGTTTTATTTATATACTCAAAACCTATTGAACGGTCACAGTCTTGTTGCATGCATAAAGACAAATGTCATTTCTCATAATAAAAGAATAGGAAAATATCTACAACTTACTACTAATGAAAGAGACAAAAAAATACACACCCACTTCCATTCCACACATCCCTTGAAATATTCATCTTCAATAAAACACCATTATATAGTTCTTCAAGGGTACAAAGACTAGCCTTTTAGGAAATACGAATTTCATATTCTTAAAACTTGTAAGATACATTCAAAAAGAGCAAATATAATATTGCAAAGTTAGCAAATACATATGATCCATCTATAATACTCAGGGAGACCATATTAGGCCATGCATGAAAAATATTAAATAACACAATTTAATATGTTTTAAAAATGAAAATCCTGGAGCTCTAAATGTATAAAATGAATAAAAGGAAACTTAAGAGGCAAACTACCATATTCTAATGTTATCTCTAGTCAAAACAAGCAAGATTGTAACAAAATCAACAAAAAAATACTAAATTATTTTTTTCACAAATAGAAAGATACTACTACGTCAAAGGTTACATTAGTAAATGCATTACTCTTACACGTGTGATTGAGAAATGTAACCACATAAGATCATATTGCATAGGCCTTGAACTCAGCCACAATTGTACCAACTATAGGGACAAAATCATAGATGGGAAACTGCATATGAGTCTAAACGAAGAACAAAATATAAGCATATAGAAATCATTAAATCTTAATTAAATTGAAATAAAAATTAAAATATGAAGAAACATAAATACTTATATTAATAGTATATGGAAAGTCTCATTTATTAAATTAAAAATAAATTCTAGCTTATATAGGAGGTATCAGTGGAATTCTAGCTTATAAACTTTAAATTTGACCAAATCACTATACTATTGTCTATAAAAACTCTTTTGTAAAGCTGAGATTTCCAATAATTGCACATCTCAAATGATTGGAACTACAGTCCCTAGACTTGGCCTCAAAATTGATCCAAGATAGCTTCTTCTTTCAGATATAAAACTTTGACATTTATGGTCCTCCAGTTTAACATATCTTGTGCAATATTCTGCAATGATTACATTCAATATGTTTCAGAAAAAATCACATACAAACTTGAAAAATATGGCTATGCTTTCATTTACAAAATTCAAATGGTATAAAACTAAAAAATTTCACTTACCAAAATGGTTCGTTCAAGTGCTCGATAGAGTAAAACAATGATGGTAATAAACACTAAAACTTACTAGTTCTTTCAATCTATTTTCATAGTGGAAAAGGTTTTCAAGTTTTCATCTCTTTCCATTCATCATACATAGCATTCCAATCTACCTCATTTAGAGCATGAGGTGCATTGAGAGAGATAAAAATTAACATACCCATTGCTTTTAAAGAAAGTCTTGATCTATCCTAATTTTTTAACTAATTTAACTTTGAAAACCTCTTCACAAACTGTTGTACTAGCTGGAATAACAAGAATTGCTTGTCATAGCTACATTAAGCATGGAAATCTTTCAAACCATTCAATTTCACCTCCACATAGATCCCATGCTCCAAACATATGTTTTTTTGGGTAATATGTGTACATAGTACATATAAATTCATCCATTTCACCCATACATTTAATGTTGTCCACAACAGGCAAGCCTCCAACATTAAATTTTTCACATAAACATGTCAACCATCTTCTTGTTTGAGAGCCTCTATCATCCATATCCTCATAATAATTACAAGGACTAAAAAACTTAGCTGCATTAAAAATAGGTAAATTTATGAACCTTGCAATTAAAGAGTGAATCACCTTCATTACAAAACCCTTTCCCAACATAATGTAGTCATCTAGTGTCTCTTATCTTTGTGACTTTGGAAAACTCTCAAACCTCAATTCATGTAAATGTACTATACCTATGCAATCTGCAAACTCAAGAGTTCCTTGTTGTGTTTTACTTAAAAAGAATGATGTGTGCATTGCACCTGCCCCAAATGTGTATCTTAGAAATTGCTTATGAAGCAAGCTAATAGTGATATCCAAAGTTGTTCTAATAGATGTAATGTCAACATGATCCTCCTGAAACTTTTGGTTCGGCTTATTTAACTCGATAAGCACATATGTAGGTAAGTGGATGCAAAATTTAGCTTGAAATAGTGTCTCCATCTCATACATTTTTTTTCTCCACTAACTCCCAATCTCTTAACAAATTAGGCATGAGCTTAATGAGTCTTTCCATGCCATTTCCTCTAGAAAACCATCTAATATGATGAATTTGTAACACTTCGAGCCTTGTGTTTTGAAATGACTCCATTAGCTTTTTCAATTCTCCATGTCTTTTAGTATATTTCCCTAACCATGAATATATCTTGTTCGCAAAATTATCAATAACTTGCAACTCTTAAAAATAATATGAAGCATTATTTGCTGCTAATGCTTCTTAATGAGCTATTCAGTGATATCAAATAAATTAGGGGCATGTTGATGAAGCTTAGTAGATAAACCTTAACAAAAACCGCTCATGGATGATTCTCCATTAATTCCAAATCCAACTAACTTTTTCATGGATAGATTCATGTCCACTAAAAGAGATGTCACAACATCATACATAGACTGTGATGTTCCATCTCTAATTTGTAGCAATTGTATGAATTTTGTAGCACATGGTCATCTTCCTTCATTTGTGAAAAATGTAATATAAGCAATAAAATGATGCGCCATAGTATGATCAGTGCTTTCGTCAACTAAAAGCAAGTAATATGGACTTTGGAAAATCTCATCTTTTAATTTTTTCCAATATACCTTCTTAGTAGCTTCTAGAAAGTCTTTTCCATATGTTGTATTTGTGTATGTTGAGTATTCATCTGTTAGAGGCATGTGAGGAGTGTTTTTATACCTATTCAAGTCACAAATTGACTTATGTACTTCCAAAGGTAAATCATGTATGGCAACAAAATACATGTTCTCAATAACTAATATAATTCTTTCTTTTTGAGCATCAACCATTAGTTCTACATGTTTTCTAATTGGAAGAGTACTCCGTTTACTTTCTCCCTCTATACGTTGCAAATAAAATTTATGAGCCTCGGATGTTGCATGGATATTTAAAGCATTAACTTGAAGGCCTGTGCTTCCATCTTTAGCAACTGGAGTTTCCCTTTTAAATTTTACACACGTGAACATTTTATCCTTTCAACACCATTAAAATATTTTACAGCATAAACCCATGAAAATCTCATCTTCCATTTGGACTTGAATGCTCTTTTGTACCTCTTTGATGTTGGTTCCTGTTCAAGAAGTTTTGCACTATCTGATTCATGGTCCTCATCCACATGATCATATACCTCATTTTCAGAAATATGTAGTTGATTAGAGCATTGAGAGATACCAAATGCATCAATAAGTGAAAGTTATTTCAGATCCTTTTTGGGGCAACCAAGAGGTGGAATTTTATACCTATAATCAACAAAACAAGAAATATAAAAATACACTATTATTTGAAAATAAGAGAGTATACAACAAAATTCATATGAAAACTAATGAAAAGTAACAAATAGATCTCACACACATAGGTCTACTGATCATTGAAAAATAAACTAACATTGATCTTCATGGAAGGTTATGCACATTGCCATCACCAAAAAGGAATTTCTTCTATAACAAGGAATATCTCAATTTTTTTTTTCAGTAACTCTAATGTAGAAGGCATAATGATTCACAAGGACAACAATCACAAAAATGTGGATGCAGAAAGCACACCAACAGTTTGCAGTTCGATTGGGGCAAGACTATGCAACATCCATCATGTATGGATACTTCTTGAGAAGAGTTGACAAACACTTCCAACTAGAGAAGAGCATGAAGATGCTTGCTTTTGTCTCAAATGAAGAAACTGATGCTGAGAAGTTGAATTACACCTACCCAGAATTAGAAGGTGGAAATTGGCAAGATAATTCATAATGAATACAAATCACGCATGATTATCTCCCAACACTGCTAACACCAGATGATTGGGATAGCCACGAACATTCACATGCATGGTTCCATGATTGTTATGTATGTTAATGGCTATATATGGTTGAGAGTGGAGGTGGGCAACTAGAAGTCCACATTTCAATGCTCAACAAGTGTACATTTCAATGTTATGGTTCTAATTACATCACACATAAAATTATAGACATGCCTGTGTGTACATTTCAATGTTATGGTTCTAATTACATCTCAGATAAAATTACAAACATGAAAGAGTGCACATTTCAATGTTATGGTTCTAAACATGCCAGAGCATGACAAGGCATTCATGACTCTATTTTTAATATAGTTATGAGCTATGTCATGTAGTGGAGCCATAAACATGTATGGAATTCATGGAATCATGAATATTCATTGTTGTGAATTCTTTGTGTAGAGAGACATTCTATTGGGAAATGGATATTCATGGTTGTGAAGTCTTTGGGCAGAGAGACAGTCTATTGGTCAATGGATAATGAAGGTGGTTTAAAAATGATTGGAACATTATGCAACAAAAGTTTTAAAAATAGAAAATTTGGTGTTATCATTATTGATTTTATTTGATCAAGATTCACCTAAATGCATCTATATTTTTGAGGATATCTGGTAATAGTTAACATTCACAAAACTAAAATATTGTCATTTGATTCTCAAAAATTTTAAATACATAATTCATATAAACTTAAGATGATAGTTATTTCATTTAATCAAAGGATTTGGTAGAAAGTCCATTGTCTACTAATGAAGTGGATGATCACTAAATAATAGACCAGAAACTTAGGAAAATGCCAATCCACTAATGTAAACCTAAGATCATGTAGTGCAAAGATCCACCCATCTAACTCAACCCCCACCCCACTTAGCCCCCACCTCGCCTGAATTTTAGAATATAGTCATACACCCATCTTCTCCCAATGCATGTTATGTCAAGAGATAAACATAAACTGGATTCTATTAACATGACTGCTCTATTCTACACAGGTAGACAAGATGCGTGTAGGGGTGGAGGTTGGTTCGATGATGGGTGGCCTTACAGTTTACTCTGATGGAATAGAGGCTCTTGTATAGAAGGGTTTCAAGAAGATGACACCATATTTTGTTCCTTATTTCATTGCAAACACGGGATCTGAATTGTTGGCAATAGATCTGGGAGTAGGAGGAGGATTCACTATAACCATCAACATGTGGCGATTCTCAACCATTAAAACTCATGGTTCTTAATAGTGTGGTCATGGGTTCGATGTTTATGGATGGCCAAATAGACTTGGTGAACTGGGTTGATTCTCATTTTTTTTGTAAACCCGATATATTTCATTTTTTTAATTCTGTTATAGGAGCTTGCTAGAGTATGATCATATTTCCTAAATGAGCACTTATAAATTCATATAGTACTATTAACTTTTAAATTTCTTATTTAATTTAAACCAATGTAAATGTTCAATTTTATTCATTTATTTATTTAAATTTTAATCAATTAAATATGTGTGAAATATAAATTTAAATTAATCTAAATATGCAATTATTTATTTATTTATTCAAATGTGAAATATAATTTGATTCAACCAAGCCAAAAATCCTTTAGAACCATTAGATAGAAACCCAATAAATAGACCATAAAGTGAGCTCTATATAAAATTTTCTTTGTATAAGGACAGACTCCTACCACCTAGCAGACCTAAAGTAATTCACTAGAACTCAGCAAATCCTCTAACAAAGCTCTATATATAGGTTTGAGGTATTCAAATAGGAGAAATAGAAACCTCCGCTACATAAACAAATAAGGAATTGGGAAAGGAAATAGAACCAGACATCACTGGTTGTAAATTTAATTTTAAGAAACTGTAGTTTCGACTTTAAAAAATGTGCAGCAGATACAAGTTCAATGGACAGGGAATTGGAGAGTGGGAGGGAAGAGATACAAATATAGATATTATATAGTTTTATATAACTAGCCTAGATCCATCTTAACCCTGGATCTATCAAGCGTCGAGAGGGATCAAATCTCTTGAGGTGGAAACATTTTCTCAAGTTTTAAACTCAAAAAAGAGGTTTTCACCTCGAGAAATTGGATCCCTCTCAGCTCTTCATAGATCCGACGTCAATATGGATCTAGGTCGTTTATATTATAGTTTGAAATATAGCTATTAATATATTAATATTATATTATATTAATATTATATTATATTAATATATAATACAATATTGATATAATAACCATAAATATATAAATATACAATAATGATATGGTTGTTATTATTTATAGTGTTTTTAAAAATATAAGCCTAATAATTATTAATATGGTTGTATATGTGTTTCATATACTACTATCGTTCTATATCATCACGTTCATAAATGTTGTTGTTGTTCTAGTTAACATAGGTATTAGAAGAAGAAATGACTCTTCAGGCCAAAGTCAAAGTCATATAATACAAATTTTGATATCTTGTGATTTAAAATGCACTTTTGAATGCATAAATGGATTGAGCACCTAAAAAATTGCAAAAACTAATATATCTAAATTAACAAGAAAAAATATTTGGAAAATGGTCATTTTGTCTAATAGTTAGACTAGGTAGTTAATGGATATATATATATATATATATATATATATATATATATATATCTATATATATATATATATATATATATATATATATATATATATATACACACAAAAAAAACATGAAGTTTGAGCACTTTAAGAAAACATGAAGTTTGATAAAAATGCTCAGGTAATAACTCACAAGCAAACAGGTTTCTAAGACCCAAAGACATGTCCCACCTTGCAAACTACCAATAGTAAATTTCAAGTGGAGTGGTTTTCCTAGTAATATCCAATGATAATTGTCCTCATTAATAAATTATGAAAAAATTCTCACTTAAAAAAAATAAAAATACAACACTAATTTTATCACTATTTACAATCATATTATTACCTTTTCCATTTTCAACTAATATTTCAAGTCATATTAATACATTTCCAACCACAATATTTATTTTTCATATATATATATATATATATATATAAATAAATAAAAAACTAACCTTGTACTAATTGAAATGTCTATTAATAAGAATTAATAGAATTTATAATTCTCACATACTTGTAAAACAAAAACAAAATGCAGAAAATGATATGATATAATCTAATTGCAGAAAATGATTTGATATAATCTAATAAAAAATGATATTAAATATACTATATTTTCAATAGCACAAAAATCATCCAAACAGACAATGCTTATTACCATGTCTAAATCTAAATTGTTGGTTCAATGAAAATTTCGTCCCCCGATAAAATAAAATAAAAATGAACACACATAATGTTAAAGTCCAAAATAAATAAAAGCAAAGGCACATAATGTTAAAATCGAATCTATGGATTCTTGGCCAGTTGGAGGAACGACGCAAACAAGAGGAGATTTTGTGGCAACAAAAATCAAGGGTTCGATGGTTAAGAGCAGGCGAACGGAATACAAAATTTTTCCATCAAGCCATGATTCAACATAGACAGAGGAATCGAATTTTCTCTATCAGGAATGCGGAGGGTGAAAGAGAGGTAGAGCAGGTTGGTATTGCAAGGACTCTGGTGGATTATTTTAAGGGGGTGCTCACGGAAACTCGGAGGGATAGAGCAGAGGCTATTAATACTATCTGTAGTGAAATACCAAGGATCATAACAGTAGACCAGAATAAGGCACTAATGCGGGTAGTCACTATGGAGGAGGTGGAGGAAGTTGTGATGAACATGGCAAAGAATAAGGCCCCAGGGCCGGATGGATATACGATTGAATTCTTCCAGGCGAGCTGGCACTTTATAGGGAAAGACATAGTGGACGCAGTGGAGGAATCAAGGTTCAGACAGCAAGTCTGGCCAGGTATTAACTCAACCTTTTTCACTTTGATTCCTAAGAGTAATGCATCTGAAGAACCACAGGGTTTCAGACCCATTGCCCTCTGCAACGTAATCTATAAGATAATATCGTCAGTGATTGCGAAACGGCTGAAACCTCTCCTACCTAATTTGATTGCGCCTGAACAGACTGGTTTTGTGGAAGGCAGGCAAATCCTGGATGGTATAGTGGTATCACAGGAAGTTATACACTCTTTAAAACAGCAGAAGAAGAAAGGAATGCTTATGAAGCTTGATTTATCAAAGGCATATGATCGTTTGAATTGGGATTATCTCCGCGCTGTTCTTCAGGCTTTTGGGTTTGAAAGCAGGTGGATTGCTTGGATAAGTAGTTTGGTCTCTACTCCGAACTTCTCAATATTGCTCAATGGGATACCTACTGATACGTTTAATGCCACTAGGGGTATCAGGCAAGGGGATCCAATCTCACCATTTCTGTTCATTTTAGCAATGGAAGGCTTGAGCAGGAAAATTAAGCAGCAGGTCAGGGACCGTAGAATCAAAGGTCTGAGATTATGGGGGTCAAATTTAATCATCACTCATCAACAGTTTGTTGATGACTTGATGTTGTTTGGTGAAGCTTCACTTCGAGAGGTAAGGGGATTTAAAAATATCTTGGAAGTTTTTATGACAGCTTCAGGTATGGCAGTTAACAATGATAAATCCTGTACTTTTATTTTCAATTCTCCTGCAGTTGTAAAAGCCCATTTAACTCGAGTGTTAGGTTTTAGACAGGGAGCTTTACCGACAAAATACCTAGGTATTCAGTTAGATAGTAATTCTAAGCGCATAAACAATTGGCAAAATTTGATTGATAGGATACAGCAAAGATTACATAACTGGTCGTTTAGATTGTTGAATCTAGCAAGTCGAGTGGTCCTCTTAAAATCAGTGCTATTATCCATTCCTATATACCCATTGTCAATCATGCCTGCCCCTAAGGGAGTGTTCTGTAAATTACGACAAATCTTTGGTAAATTTCTTTGGGGGGGTCCAACACAGCAAAGAAAATGGACTTTAGTTTCATGGCAGCAGGTAATCCGGCGGAAAGAGGAAGGAGGCCTGGGTGTTCGCGATTTGGAAATAGTGAATAAGGCTTTAGGGGCGAAGCTATGGTGGAGATGGGTGCAGGGGGGTGTGGATATATGGAAACGTATCTGGAATCAAAAATACAACATGCCAGGCTCGGTGGAAGGCCGCGTCCGGGTACAAGAAACTCCAAGAGGATCCCAAATCTGGGAGCTAGCAAGAAGCAACAAAGATATAGTTCGGGAGTTTGCGTTCTGGGAAATTCGGGAAGGTAATCTAGCAAGGTTTTGGACGGATGGATGGCAACAACGTGAGAAGTTGCAAAGTAATCCACATTTACATGACCTTCAAGAAGGTGCGCAACGGGCGGGACTCGAATATGTTAAGGATTACTGGAGACCGGCTAATCCGAATGAGCTGTGGAGGATATGGAAACACCCGACGGAATGGCAGCAGAGAATCAGTCCTGAGACTCAAATACTGTTCATCAGAGAATTAGACTCCAGGAAAATCAAGATCCGTCCAGGCAGCGATATTCTTCGTTGGGGTAAGACCATGCAAGGTATGTTCACAGTTAAAGAAGCTTATTATTGGCTCACAAGAGAGGATCGACAGGAGGACCAAGTGGATTGGAAAAAACTTTGGGAAGGTAAATGGTGGCCCAAAGTAACTATGTTTGCATGGTTAGTGTGTAGAGAAAGGATCTTGACGTGGGATCATATGCAGAAACGCGGGATGATTGGTCCATCGCGGTGTTATCTTTGTAATAATGATATTGAGAACCAGGAACACTTGCTGAATAGGTGTTTGTATACTCAAAGTTTGTGGGAAGAGCTGCGAGTTCTCTTCGGGCAGGTCAATAGGGATCCTCATAGTCTAAGAAATACCATTTTACAATGGGGAACAGGTCATTTCCATAGCAAACTGGTGAGGAGGATATGGAGTTTGGCGCTGGGTTTCGTAATTTGGGAGGTGTGGAAGGAACGTAATCGACGCATTTTTAAAGATCGAAGCTGCCATGTAGCCAGCATATGGGATGCGGTTTGCCGTTCGATTAAAGAGACGATCTTGTCTGAACCATGGCGGGAGGAGGATTGGCAATTAAACTTGGATGAGCAACGAATTTTACGCCAACTGAGCATAGATTATACAATGCTATATCCTAATACTGATAAGCGTAGTCGAGTTAGTATACAGAGCCCAAATCGTTTTAGGTTCCCAGCAGACAACTGCATGAAATTATCCTTTGATGGTGCATCAAAGGGCAATCCTGGGGATGCAGGATGGGGTGGTATTTTCCGAGATAGTGGGGGTATCTCGCGCTGGGTATATGCTGAATGGGGTGGTGAAATGTCAAATAATGAGGCGGAACTCTGGGGAATTTATCATGGTATTCGAATTGCTGCGAGGAATGGTTATCGCAACCTGGATATTGAAGGTGACTCCCAAATTGTCATTGAAATGTTGCGGAAATTGCAGGGGGGTAAAGCCTGGGACCATGTAGCGAAGAGCTGGCGGACGGCTGCAATTATTCAGGATATTGAAGATCAAATGCGGAGGATTGACTATATTACAATCACCCATGTTCTGCGCCGAGGTAATAGAGCGGCTGACTATTTGGCAAATTGGGCATGTGGCGGTTCACATTGTGTATTGGATGGAAGCTGGGTGGCCTTACAGGAGGAGCTGAGATGGCATGACCTGGCAGCCATATTGCGCCAAGATAATCATGAGGCGCGAGGGGAGGATAGGACCGCCTAAATGCCTTCTCCTGATGATTTCAGACGAATATGACACCTGCATTTATGGTGCTATACGAAGCCTAATGAATAGATGCATTGAAAATTTAAATGGAATCATGAGGCGAGAGGGGAGGATAGGACGGCTTAACCACCTTCTCCTGATGATTTCGAACGAATATGACGACTGCATTTATGATGACATACGAAGCCTAATGAATAGATGTATTGAAAATTTAAATGGGCGGCATGAATATATCCAGGCATGCGAAGGCATGATCATCCCAAGGCTGAATGCAGGGCAGGTACTGAGGTGGAAGAACGGTGGCGTCCGGAGGGGAGGGAGCGCATCACATCAGGATTTGGGCTATGAAACGTGTAATAATGAGCTGCTCTGGGGAATAACTATTCAGAACGTGGGAAGGTGGTCGACCGAGGTTCTTATGCTGCATGATCTCTTTAGGAGATGGTATGATAATAGCTGCAGCGAGGCAAATTTCTTTCCTGAAGATAGGCGAGTGGAAGTAAGGGTTATAGTTGTCCTGTTTATAAGCTCAGAGTGGGAAAAAGAATTGTTGTCACTGAGGAAGCCGTGGGAGACTTGTTTGCAGAGGATAATTGCCTGGGTGCGTACTACTATGGACATTCATCTAAACCGACCTGAAGGTAGGCGAACTCGCAGTCAGGGAGCCACGATGGTAGAGAAAGGGAAGCAGGTGGTGGATGAATCCCTCCCTCCCATTTTCCTAGATATCCCTGAAGACTCGGACGAGCCGGAAGTAGATATTCGTGAGTTTCTTGCAGAGGATACTCCACGCCCGTCCTCCGGCGGAAAAGTTGGTAGGTGGATGCGGCACTCGGTTCCAGAGGAGGCCAGGGAAGACACAGAGATAGATTCTGAGAACGATGACGAGGAAGATGAAGGAAGGAGAGGGCGCGGTCGAGGGAGAAGGGGTCGCGGAGGAGTTAGGGGCAGAGGGAGGTATGTAGGACGGGACGAGAATCGTGGTTCTGAGGAGGGCTCTGGCCGTGGTGTTCGCGGTCGGGCCAAGAAGGATATGCGACAGAAATTACAGGATGCAGAGGCCGCTTATACCAAGGAAACTAATTACAAAATCCGCAGGATAATAGATAAGTTAGAAGAAGAGGCTCTGCAAGATCAATCTGACCCAGAGATGGCTGATTGGGAGACCTTTTTACCTGACCCTGGACATACAAGAGGGCGGATGTCCCTCTATAAGCAGTCCCTGCATGTATATTGGGGAATGAAGCGTTTACTTGCTAAGGCCCTGGAGCAGGTAGCAGTAGAAATGGTTGAGCTCGCACAGGGAATGCCAATGTTCAAAAGAGAATTGAAAAATATACAAATGACCCTTCTAATGCAGGACAGGAAAATGGATCAGCTCATAAAGTTGTTGAAAGAGAATGGAATAGCCGTGAAGACAGAAAATGCAGCAAATGCAGTAAAGAATGATGCCATGCATCCGTAGCCACAGCAGTTGCAGACATTTAAAGGTTTTTATATGGAGTTTTTTGTGCTTTTTCCAGATAGTAGTAGTTTAAATGTTAGCAGTGTTGAACATTATGGATCTATCTCTAGTGTTGAATAGTATGTTTTTGGATAGCTTAGCGGGATATTTAGTCTGTTTTGAGGAACTGAACTTCTATTTCTTTACGATGGCGGTTATATATTTTTAGGACTTCACCCGGTTTCCCTGTTGGGCAGGTGGCAATATGTATATGTACATAGTTTTCATTTTTACTAAGAGAATTTTACCTTAGCTTACAAAAAAAATCGAATCTATGGTAACATTTGAAATATCACACAATCTAATTCCCACGATCAATGAATATTTCAAATCCCAAAAAATAAAAACGAAGGCATATAATGTCAAAATCGAATATGTTGTAACATCTTACACTTACAATTATTGATTGCACTTACCACTATTGATTGCAAAGCCCGGATGTAACTATTCTATGTTAGGGTTTTTATGATATTTTCTATCAAATTTGATTGACAAAATTTATTAAAATCATAGTTTGATTTTTCATTGAATCTATATATAAAAAAATTAATTTATTTATATATTAATAAATAAAAAAATATAATTTAAGGAAAATAGCTTTGTTAAATTTTAATTAAAAATTCCAAAACATGATATAAGAACCTGAATCATTGAAATAGCATAATCCAACAAAAAATGTTTTACCAAATCTCAATTAAAAACTTTAAAACATAGTATAATTACATCTTGTTGTTGCTTACAACATAGAATTATAAATGAAAAGCTATTAAGCCCCCATGATTTTTACCATTATCAAACAAAAAGCTATTAAGCCTTAATGATTCTTATCAGTAATAAAGAAAAATAAATTTGAAGTGCAGCTCTCTTGTGAAAATTTCTCATTGAACAGACTGCACCACCAGAGTCGAATCATAAAGAATGAAGAACAGGAGTGGAGGTCTAAAGAAAAGTCTAAGTTGGGAAGGTACCTTTGAATGATATTGCCTCAAAGAAACAATGCTCATTGGAACCTTTGTACAGAAAACTCTTTACGCTACCCACTTAGCAAAGTTATTGAAAAGAAGAAATGAACAAACAAATCACCCTACCAATTTTGAAAATAAATAGATGAATTGTTGTTCACAAAGAAATCAAATCGATAAACACCACACTATATAGTACCTTGCAAATATGGCTCTGTAGTAGTATTCTTACTATTCACTAGGGGCTTTGCACCCAATGCTCTACCCTAGACGTTGGAATCAAGAAATTAAAAACGAACCAGAAATGAAATGTTAATCCAGAAACAATTACAAATAACAAATGAATTATTGAAAGAGAAACGAGAGAAATTAGAGATTCCAATTTTTGTTCATATTAATATGAAGAAACTAAAGCACAAATCTCTCTTACCTTATCCATCCATTCAACAGAGGAACAAGCTAATTCATACGTCCATTCAATAGAGGAGCAAGCTAATGTGTTTCATTGTGCTGAAATACTTTAATATGGCTATGTAGTAGTATTCTTATTATTCACTAGGCACTTTGCACCCAATGCTCTGCCCTAAACGTTGGAATCAGGAAATTAAAAACAAACCAGAAAAGAAATGTTAATCCAAAAACACTTACAAATAACAAATGAATAAAGGGAACCGAGAGAAATTAGAGATTCTAATTATTGTTCATATTAATATGAAGAAACTAAAGCACAAATCTCTCTTACCTTATCCATCCATTCAACAGAAGAACAAGCTAATGTCTTTCATTGATATACCTTTGTTTCTGAAATGTTTTACTCTCCGTTATACATTGACACCCTAGGTGGTTAATATCACAAATCTCTACCCTCAAGATTCTTGAAATTTGACATCTGACATGGCAGGTTCTAGCTCATAATTATTACTGGGCAGGGTCATTGAAATTCTGAAAAATTTAGCATTGAAAGCTTTATTCCATTTGAATCTAGGATGGAAATTTTTATGTACAAATTAGAAAACACAACTCAAAAGAAAATTGTTGTTTTTCAAATGGGAGCAACTCTAAAATTGTTGTTTGTGAAATGGGATTTAACAAGAAATTTACAAGTTCAACTATTATGGGATTTAACCAAAAATTTACCAGTTCAACCATTTTAATTTGTGATAGACATGTAGTGCCCTCATAGTTACAAATTGAAATTCTCAAAGTTTGGATTTCAGAAAAAATGATATTTTAAAAAAAATGGACCGATTGATAACTTAACAACCCTTCTTAAAACATTTTATAATATTATTTCAATTTCTTTTTGGAATGGAAAAATTTTAATTTTAAAATTTTTTTAGTGATAAATTTTTCTCCTTACTTCTATGACGTGATTACTTCTATGACGTGTCAATGTCCCTTTGAAAAGCTCTGACGTGTTCAAATTTAATGACTGTTAACCCTTAGCGTCATAGACGTTCTTCAATCACCTGCTTTTTAGGTTTCTAAATTGGTCACTTTCTTTAGGTTTCTAAATTGGTAACTTGGTAACTTAGGTTAAATATCTTGGATACCTGAGGGCATAGAGGTTGGGATTTTAGCAGTTTTTTTTCTTATATTTGTTGATATTAGTGATGTTACGTGATTTGTTGATATTAGTGATGTTACGTGAAGGGTTGAGTGTGGAGTTTTAGGAAAAAATTATTAAATGAATTCAAATTCGACATTAAGTAAATATGACATAAATTTTATAGAACTTATTTTAGGTGAAGATATAGTGAAAATAAGTAGTATCTAAAATCTCAACAAAATTTAAAAATTTATTATAATTTGATGTTTTTAAATAGACATTTGAGAATAATATTATAAGAATAATTTGGCAAAAAACATGGATCGTCAAAACCTACATCTTTTTCATCAATTTCTTTGTATAATTTAATTCAGTCAAAATGTTTACATGATATAACATTACAATATCTCTTTCATAACAAAATTGACATTTATTTTTGTTTTTAACCATCTATCCAAAACCCATTAACAATATTTTATATTTATTAATATTTAATTTTCACATTATACCTTTAATAAAAAATAAATAAATACCCAAGTTAAAAATCCATTCTTTTGATTTACTCGGCCAAAAAAACAAGTGTTACATTTGCTGATATCCCAGCAAACCCAGACAAGTATAAAAGATCAAAACATGAAATTGTTTCACCTAACCTGTGAAAGCTTTATTTTCATGACATTTTACTTCAATATTCTATTCATTCACTGCATGGCTTTGCCTTGCCCGAATACATTTGTGCACAAAATCGATGCAATATCATCATCCCGGACATCTCTAAACAAATACAACAAGAAAAATCAATCTTATCGGATAAAAATATTTTTCCCATTGTCTTAAATTTTCATAAACAAATATTGCTAATTGTATAATGTTTTGAATATTGCTAATAGTATAATGTATCCCTTCTGTTTTTGAATATTGCTAATTGTATAATGTATCCCTTCCCATTTACTCTTCAGCGAAAATGGATAATTGCATATGTGTTCATGTATTTTTTTTATTCAGTTTAATGCAAATGAATCGTTATGCATAATTGCATTACAAAAAGTTTGTGTAATTATGTGTCATAAATGGGAATATCACATTTTTTTTGGTTAATTGGTGTATTGTTTTAAAGTAACTCACTGTAAATATTATTGAACCCGGAAAATCTCTTAAACCTATGCGACTCATGCTTTCTTCTATCTACATTCATTTAAGTTTAGTTTGTTTGTACATTGTTAAAGTTATTATATGTTCATGATCAGTTTTTATTGAACGTTCTTTTGTGCACAAAAGTGGTTTGAAATGTTCACCAATTAGATTTTTGTTATAGAACAATATGTCATAATTTTGTTTTCGTAAATTTAAATAAAAATGCGAATAGCTTTTTGTTGTTTTTGCCTCAAGTCTTATTAGAATGGATTGAAAGGTTTAATAATTAGATTTTCGTCATAGAACAATATCTCATAGCTTTCTTTGGATAAATTTGAATTTATATGTGAATAGTTTTTTGTTGGGCTGTTTTTTAACTAATTCAACAACCAATGTATACGAAATATGTCCTCAAAAATCCTCATTCTTTCGCAACCATGTAATTTGAAGTTGATTTTGCCATCATTTCCAAGTATACATTTGGGCTATTTATACCATGGATTTCTATCAATGTATCTCTATTCAATTTGCGTTCATAAGATAACATTGCCTCAACGTTCCATTCATGTAAACAATTCCTAAAAGGTTCTATCATTCCTTCACTAACTCTATTGTCGTTTATTTCAAATGCAATAGACGTGTATTTCAAACGCAATAGAATTAGGATAGTATCAAATAGGAAATCTCCTACAGTATTATGATGCCTTAGAATTGCATCTATATGATATCTTTCTATAGTAAACAAATACTTCTCCATTAATGTCTTACATTTCAAATATTTTCTAAATTCAATATGAGTTATTTTTCCACGATAACCACAACATAAATAAATAACGTATTTGAAAATGAACAACACAATATAGATACACACAATAAAGCCATAAGGTAACAACAAATACACACTGATAACATATGCATATCCACATCTATTCACGTAAAACTCTTATGTACGAACCAGATATAGAATAAAAAAAATGAACCACAACATATATGGTAAAGATATCATAAAATCTCTACTTTGTTTTGAAAAATCAGCTTATATACACGATTCTTACATTAACGAGAAAAATGCATAGTACTCGGAACAATACTCTTACTATTGATTCCAAAAACTTTGGGAAAAACAATCCATAACGAGCCACTAGTAACTAGTCAAATATGCATTAACAACATGCATGTCAAAAAAAGAATGCATGTTGAACACCTAACCAACGCAACTACAGACATATTTCTTTTTAAAATTACATTACAATGGCTTCACAAAACTTAAGCCATTTTATTTATGATTTGCATTGGAGAACAAGTGTGCATGATAACAAACACAGTGTTTCTGACACAAAGTTCTCCACCTTTACATGCACCTTTCCTCTGCACAATTCTCTAACACACTTTTACTAATTTTTTAAATGGTCAAAGCCACTTGAAATTAATCACTCTGCACAATGTATAAGTAGAAGAAGCTTCGTGGAGTGCTTCACCTCTTCAATTACACATGGTTTCACACCCATAAATAATTTTTAGTAGTCTTTTGATTGTATGGGAACATGCAGCTTTGATTTGCTTCATCTGATTGCAGCACAGTCTCCACTCTTTTGTTCCCCATAAACATAAATTATTTGTAGTTGATATGTTAATAGGTAAGGCAACATAATGGCAAATTTACAACATGTTCCTAACTAGATCATCTATCATAGAAAAACAAACTTCCATCTAGTTGTCTTAGATGCAAGATAACATGCAACAATTTACTTCAGGTAAAACCTTAAGCAAGAGTTAAGGTGAAACAAAACAATGTAACAAGAAATCACCATAATTTCTATGGTAATGGAAATTGAATTGAAAGAAAGCAATTGGTATTATCCCCCAATCAAATGGTGAAAGAAAAAAAGAGCACGCAAATGACCATTTCGACTCATTGGGTACTCGGTGATATTATTAAAAGAGAATTATTCTAGGAGGAACTGGTATCAATTTGAGAGAATTATTCTAGTAGGAATTGGTATCAATTTGAGAGGTGGCATGTGTATTCCATTATGTTCAAAATGAACTGAAAAATATTTCACACATGTTCCACACAGAAGTGTAGCGATTTGGATCTGCAAGTACTAATGATGAAGCCAATGTAATGATCATCTATGGGAAAGAGCAAGTGTTGTGAGTCTACTAGAGTTATAAAACACCATCCAAGGGAGGGAATCTAGAAGAATAATTGATAGAGGAAATTTTAGAGTCTATGAGATTTCAAAATAGTAGAACAGTCTCCAATTGTGACAAGATGATTAGCACACCAATGGAACAAGGAATAGATAAAGCGATGTTATTAATACAAAGAGAAGTTAAAGGAATGGCAGCAACAAAGAGCATGCAAAGAGGAAGAGCCTATACTTTTTACTAATCTAGTATGATCCAATCACATTAGGTGGGCCAGAAAAGAAAGAGATCCTTTCGATTAGGAGGATGGTTTACGTAGTGGGTCACAACTACACCAGTTAAGTTAGCCTGACAAGAGTTATGGAAAAGGCCTGTGATTAAGGGAAGGCCTTGGAATCTTGGGAAATCTCTGCAATGTGGGTCGTATCACTTGATCTAGGATTGATCCTCATGCATAGGGGGGTGGCCTGGTGAGTGCTCATCAAGACCCCCTCCATTGGTGGGTAGACAAGACCACTCTTTACACCGACCATCTAGGTATCACGAAGGGGGTAAAGAGATCGAGGTCATGTCAATTCCTACAAAGGAAATGAGAAGGCATAGCGACGTGAAGTAGGAAAATCTCCACAAAATACATAGTTCTCTGTCACCTCTAAGTTCCTAAATAGTCAAGGGTGTTAGTGAAAAATGAATGGACCTAACTTTTGTTAAAAATCAATTTCATTATAATGTTCTATGCTGAGAATATTGGCATATGGCGTGCTACAAAAGCATCATAAATCTTTTTGGATGATAAAATGAACAATTTGGTCAATTATCCAAGTCTGCATCTATTTATAATTAATGGTGATAGAAAAATGACGGAGTGGTTTAGAATGAGCTGAATGGATGAAATTTTGTTAGACTTTTTTATTTTATACAAACTTTGATTTCAAGAATGAAAGCCTTTGAATTTTTTTCTTTTTAGACATTCCATCGTGTTGATTGAATGAATGTAATCTCTATGAAATTGAAACTTTCTTCTTAATCAAAACTTTTAAAGAATATAAAGAAGGATGTTTTTTCATATTAGTGATTAATAGTTTCTAATAAATTTATTGATGTAAATTAACATTTCTTATTTAAAAGTGAATAGTAATGTTTCTTATTTAATGTTTATTAATGTGTTTTTCCTGGTTACATTAATTTAGTGTTTGTAGAATAAAGTTTTCTATGCACGCCCATTCTCCCACACATATCCCATCCTCTGCACATTCTTCATTCGCCAGAGATTCACACTACTATGAAATGATTGTTCTACATGATTAAATTTGTAAAAAAATTCAATGGAAAGGATATTAAAATGGAATAATACAAGATAAACAAATTATCAACTCCCATCTTACTCTCAATGTCACAGCACTAACCGAAGAAATGCCCCGTCACTCTATCGAATGATGCCAAAACTTACGCAATTGCATTATTATTTGAGTTAATATTAGTGTGTTTTGAAAGGTTTCTAGTCATTGATTTTTAATCTAAATCTAATAATGTCATTAATTTTAGTGTACTTCAAGAAGAATTATGTTAGTAAATTCTATAAAATTTTGACAATATCAACACACCATTGATTATTGTGAAAGATCGAAGTTATAGTAGAAGGAAAATATGAGAAAGAGCAAGGGGTTTTAGCTACACACAATTGGATATTTAAGTCTCTTTTTTATTTTCTTTGATTTGATAGTCACATGCAACAAGATATTCATCAGCAAGGTCAATTCTATAAATAGCCGATAGGGATTTCCCACTGAAAAGGTTCCCAAATTTGATTTTGTACATAGAAAATAATTCAAAGCTTTTCTAGCTAATGAAATCCTTCGACTCGAAATTTATCCAAAAAACCATAGCACTGTGGATGAAACCTTTGCTTACGCTCAAATAATGCATATTCAATGTACTTTGACACCTAGGAAAATGTTATAGTCACTAGCAACACAAATATGAAATATTTGTTCTGTAATAGGGGATAGTGCTTCCCACTGAAAAGGTTTATAAATTTTATTCTCTACATAGCAAATACTTCAAAGCCTCTCTAGCTAGTGAAATCACTGACATGAAATTTATCCAAAAAACCACAACACTACAGATGAAACTTTTTGTTACACTCAAATAATATAGATTTGCACTTTAAAACCTAGATATATGTTATAGCTACTAGCAACACAAATATGAAATATTTGTTATTTCTAGTTTTCAAACTGCTCTTTCTAATTATGCTTATTAAATGGGAAAAAATCTAAAATTAATTTCCTACCTCTACAAAAAAATTTGCCTGCACCCCAGTTCTCTCGTACATAACCTATCCTCCGCATTTCTTTCATTGCACATAGATTCATACTCCATACTCCACACATCCTTCAATATACATAGATTCATAGCTCTATGAAATTGGTCTCTTGTGATGCTAAATCTGTAAAAGTGATAAATGAAAAAGAGCACCTTTAAATTTTATATCTACACCTGTTCTTCTATACATATCCCATCCTCCTCACATCCTTATGGATTTTCAATGTTTTGTATCTCTGCATATCAGAGAATTGTTTTGTAATATGCATAGAAAGGAGAAACAGTCTACGGTAGAAAGGGTGTGTGAACAAATTCATGTTTAATAATTAATATTTCTACCGCTTTAAGGATAAACATTTTAAATGTGTGCAACACTGAAGAACACTGGGTCTTTTCATTATGCAGAGTATGAAAGCGAAATCGAAACTTTTATTATACAAAACACAAACCGAAACAAATGTACTTTAATCAATCTATACATTAAACAAATTTCTTTATATGTAATAGGAAATGTGAAATATTATTACATTACGAATTGAAGTTCCTATTCATATACATTAATTATGCATCTACAAAATAAAATTTCATTTGTACCCGCATTTTCGTTCACATGCCCTGTCCTCCACACATCATTCATTCTGTACAGATTCATAGCTCTGTGAAACTGCTCTCCTACATAGATAAATTTGTAAAACTTTGAAATTCAAAATATTTTAAAATTAATTTCGTCCATGTAGAATAAAGTTCGATCTGCACCCTATTCTCCCACACATTCCCCTTCCTCTGCACCATAAAATCTTTGCATAAGGAAATTTTTGCACAAGCAAGCTCCAGAAAATGAAGCATAATAATATTAATTTGAGATTTGTTCATAGTTAAATTAATTACGCATATCCGATCCAAAATGTAAACTGAAACAACCAAATAATTTAGAGTCAATACACTTTCACCGCAAGGTGAATGTTATAGTCCTTAGAAACGTGAAATCATTGGGCAGAGAAGTAACATAACAATGTCAGTGTCAAAGCACTAACCATCATCAATCTGTATATTAAGAAAATGTGCACATATGTAATAGATAAATGTGGAAAAATTATTTTCATAGTTAAATTAATTACCCCGTCCTTCACACAATGTCCTTCACTCTGTACAGATTAACAATAATAGTTTAACATTAATTTCATCCCTGCGAAATAAAGTTCCCTACGTACCCCCATTCTCTTTGCACATATCCTGTCCTCCATAGAGTAAAAGCCCTCCACCAGTTCCCTATGCACCGCCATTCTCTTTGCACATATCTTGTCCTCCATAGAGTAAAAGCCCTCCACAAGGAAATCTTCACACAAGAATGCACCGTATGATGAAACATAATATTATTATTTCAATATTTGTTCATACTTAAATTAATTAAAGTTCCTTATGCACGCTTGTTTTCCCACACATACTCTGTCCTCTGCACATCCTACATTCTACAAGGATTCATAGCTCTATGAAACTAATATTCTGCACAACTAAATCTGTAAAAAAATTAAATGTAAAGAAGATTAAAATTAATTTTGTCACTACAAAATAAAGTTCCCTTTGGACCCTTGTTCTCCCACACATTCTTCATCCTCCACACAATCAAATATCTACAAAAGGAAACATAATGATATTAATTGGAGATTTGTTTAGCCACCCTTGCCCATCCCTTTACCTATGTAAAGGATCCTCCAACCACATCAATTATAGCATCATTGAGTAGAGCATTAACATAACAATGTCAGTGTAATAGCATTGTGAGAGCACTCACCAATGATATTGCTCTCCTATACAACTAAATTTGAAAAAGTTTTAAATGCAAATAAATTTGTTCTCACATTCTCTCCATAGTTAAAGCTCTACACAAAGAAACATAATAACATTAATTGGAGATTTATTCAACCCAACTACTCCCTGACTATGCAAGGGACCTACAACCACGCTAATTATGGCATCATTGGGTAGAGAAGTAGCATAACAAGTTAGTGTGAGTGTGAGAGAACTCACCAAAGGAATGACCACTCACAAAATTAGTTTTTTATTATTATCTTAAAATGAATTGTCAAGCACTAGCAAATGCTAAAGATACGACACCCTCCACCTAGCTCCCTACCCAATTGAAAACTAGAAATAAGATTTGCATAAAATTAGAAGATTATTTTTTAATTTATGGAAAAATAGAAATATTGAACATTGTCCCAGAACTTACAAAAAACATGGCCAAATAATTCAGAGTCAATGCACTTTAACCACAATGTGAATGGCTAAGCAAGGACTAATAACTTAAATACATAAGGAAATGATCCATACGAAATAAACTCCTACTATAAACTAAATATCTTCCCTATAGACTTGTAAGACATGCATGAATAATAAAGTAAATAATTTTACTCTACTATAAACTAAATATCTTCCCTATAAACTTGTAAAACATGCATGAACAATGAACAATAAAGTAAATAATCTTATTCACTATATATGGTGTTCATCACTTATTGAATAAACATTAAATTAAATGTGAAACATGCATTCTACCTTACTTATTAATAATATGTAAATTTAACTAGAAAGCATGCACTATAATTTTGTCAATTGCATTTCCTAAGCATTAGTTAATTAATCATTTATAAATTAATTTTTGAAATGTGCGAGTAAAGATTAGAAAAAAAAAAAAAAAAGATAAATCTAATCATTTTTTCTTTAAATGTGATTATTAATATGTAAATTTATCGGTTAAATGTTTAAACATTTATTAATAAAAAGAAAAATAATATACTTTTTAAATTTTAAATATATAATAAAAAATAATTATATTAAATTTTAGTGACATGTTAATAAGTTTTATCTTTTTCTCCCAAAAGGATTCGTAAGGCCCATATAAAAAGATTAGCTACGATTGTTAAGGTCCATACAAAACATAAGAATGTGATGATTAGTTTTTGCCAATCACAATATTAAAATATGTGACTTGAAGTTGTTAGAATGTGGTTTAGTGGCTTTTTTAGATGTTTGGTCTCCCACAAGTCCCGAGTTCTATTTTTGACAGAACCAAGTCATATATTGAATTTTTCTGGCTTCCTGCCGATAATAAGACAAATATACATGTATGAAAAACCAAAATACAAATGATTTGTCCCGATGTCCATTCTTGGCAAAGCCAAGTCATATACTGATTCTTAAATGTGGGTGGGTTTAATTCATAGTTTTTATTAAAATTGTCATGAAATGTATGCATAAATTGTTCTATATTTTATATTAAAAATAAATTTATAAAATTTTCTTTAAAATAAATATTTATATATAAAAAAAATAATACAATTATTAAAAAATCTGATAAGACTATTTAAAAATACTTTTATTAGAAACCACTTATTTATATTCAAATTCAAATTTAACTCAAATAATAATAATAATACTTCAAAATACTATAAATATCAACCTTGTTTCCTTAAGGCCATCCTAAACCCTAAAAACATCTAGACATTCATTTATAATCTGGGCAATAACTTCTGGATTTGATTGGAAAGACACCATTTAGAACTCATAATATGAGAGTTTTCAAGAAATATTTTAGGGTTTTATCTTCTTGCCTCTGTACTTTTGAAATATAATATTACAAGATTTTTCCCAAAAATCCTCATGCTTTGAAAAACAAATTCAGAAGTGTACATCACACGTTACTACAGAATTTCAGGAAACAAAATTCGGTCATTTCACGTTTCCACAACCAGAAATTCAAACGAGAACGAATTTGCTTATTTCACCCTTCACATTTCCACCAATTTCTTCCCGGAAATAAATAACTACATTTTTAGTTAAAAAAATATGAGTTCTGTTCATGTGCTCAAGGGCAGACTGATCACCAAAACACTATCCTCAAATAACGCTGCTCCTGTCAGACAATAAACTATTCAAGTGTTTTCCGATAATAATTAATCAAACGTATTGCGTGATGAATCCAGTGATCAAATTAGAACACGTCAGAGCCCTCACACAAGTAGGGAGAAAATTTTATTAGTAAAAAAAAAATTAAAATTTGAATTTTCTTATTTAAAAGAAAAATTAAAATAATATTATAAAATGTTTTAAGAAAGGCTGTTAAATTGTCAATTTTTTGATTTTTTTTTTTTAAGTTTCTTTTTTTGAAATCCAGGTTTTGGGAATTTCAATTTCCAACTATTAATACACTGTGTATCTATCACAAATTACAATGATTGAACTTGTAAATTTCTTGTTAAATCCCATTTCAAAAACAATAATTTCTGAGATCTCTCATTTCAAAAACAACAATTTCTTTTTGAGTTGTGTTTTCTAATTTGTATATAAAGCTTTCCATACTTATGCATTTCTCTCCTCATTTCTTCCCCATCTTAAGAAAATTCTGAAACCACACTTTGAAGCAAGTTCCACTAAATGCCTTAAAGTTCCTTAAATGAACACATAAAAGCCTTCCTTTCCCGGCCAAGAAAAGCAAAAAAATCAGTGATACAGTACTTGACCTAATTTGAGAGCTAGAATACTTTGTTGTATGGAATAAGCTAACTCAAAGCTTTCCAATAACCATTTTGAGCTAGAACCTGCCACGTTATATTTCAAATTTCAAGAATCTTGAGGGTCAAGATTTGTGATATTAACCACTCACTGCACCAGGTCAAGACAGTAATCATTTTGACTCGAACCTGCCACGTCATATTTCAAATTTCAAGAATCTTGAGGGTCAAGATTTGTGATATTAACCACCCACTGCACCAGGTCAAGATTTGTCATATTAACCACCTACTGCGCCAATGTAGAATGGAGAGGAAAACATTTCGAAAACAAAGGTATTTCAATGAAACACATTAGCTTGTTCCTCTATTTAATGATGAATGAATTAGCTCGTCCTCTGTTGAATGGATGGATAGGTGAGATATATCTGCCCTTTAGTTTTTTCCTATTAATATAAACAACAATTGGAATCTCTAGTTTCTTTTTTACTAATTCATTTGTTATTTGTAGGTGTTTCTGGATTAACATTTCTTTTCCAATTTGTTTTTAATTTCTTGATTCCAGGGTCTTGGGCCGAGGGCAGTGAATAGTAAGAATACTACTACAGATCCATATTTCTAAGGCACTGCATATTGTGGTGTTTATCCATTTGATTTCTTTGTGAACAACATTTTCCCTCATTATTTTTAAAATTGGTAAGGTGATTTGTTTGTTCATTTCTTGTTTTCAACGACTTTGTTGAGTGTGTAGCTTGGAAAGTTTCCTATACAAAGGTTCCAGTGAGCACTGTTTCTCTGAAGCAATATCGTTCTAATCTACTTCCCAACTTCTCTAGACTTTTCTCTAAACCTCTGCTCCCGTTCTTCATTCTTCATGGTTCCACTCTGGTGGTGCAGTTTGTTGAGAAATTCTCACAAGGGAGCTGCACTTTTTTCAAATTTTATCAGTATTATTTTTATTTATTACTGATAAGAACCGTTGAAACTTAATAGCTTTCTGTTTGATAATGGTGAAAATCACTGGAGCTTAAGCTTTTCATTTACAAGTCTATGTTGTAAACAATAGCAAGATGTAGTTATACTGTGTTTTAGAGTTTTTAATTTACAAGTCTATGTTGTAAACAATAGCAAGATGTAGTTATACTATGTTTTAGAGTTTTTAATTGAGATGTGATAAAACAATTTTTGTTAGATTATATTATTTCAATGATCCATGTTATTATATTCTGTTTTCAAATTTTTAATTAAAAGTTACTAAAATTATTTTTGTTAGATTACATTTTTTATTTATTAATATATAAATAAATTATATAAATATATATACATAAAAGAAATGAAATTATAATTTTAATAAATTTCTGTAAAACAAATTTGATAGAAAATATCATAGAAACCCTAACATAAAATAGTTACACCAGGGGAAAATATCATAGAAACCCTAACATAGAATAGTTACACCAGGGCTCCCCAATCAATAGTTGTAAGTGTGAGAACAGATTCGATTTTAACATTATATGCCTTCGTTTTTATTTATTGGGATTTGAAATATTCATTGATCCTCGGAATTAGATGGTGTGATATGTCAAATGTTACCCTAGATTCGATTTTAATATTATGTGCCTTCACTTTTATTTTATTTTGCACTTAACATTATGTGCGTTCGTTTTTATTTAATCGGGGGACGAAATTTCATTGAACCAGCAATTTAGATTTAGACATGGTAATAAGCATTGTGTTTGTTTGGATGATTTTTGGCTATTGAAAATATAGCATACCTAATATTATTTTTTATTAGATTATATCAAATTATTTTATGTAATTAGATTATATCATATATTTTTTATTTTGTTTTTGTTTTATGTGAGAATTACAAATTTTATATAAAATTAATGGACATTTTAGTGAGTATAAAGTTTTATATACATATATATATTGTAATGACCCCAGATTTATGTAAATTTGAAAGTTTACTGTGGTAAAAGACTAATACAGTTGTTGTTATGTTTTAAACAAAACTGTGGCAAACTATTTTGATTAAGTAATTTAAATATTTTTATTTTGATTAAGTAATTTAAATATTTTCTTTGGAATTGCTGGCAGCCTCTAAGAGGTGAATCTTAAAGAAAATGATCAGTTGTGATAACTGATGGAACTACCCTCCAAAACAGGAAAAGTCCTGACTGAGGGGAATTCTGTGTTGTGAGGACAGACAGAGGAAAGATAATCTTTTTCCAAGAAGAGAAAAAGTGAAGAGGAGAAAAGGGGGTTAAGTCTGGTTAGGACCAGATAACCTGGCACAAAGAGTGCACAAATCCTGTTGAGGGCTGGAGGCCTGCAGGATGGCTCGGGGGGAGAATTCCGTCTGAGGGATGGATCTCATGGCTGGGTGGAGAGCAGAATTAAAGCTCAGGTGACTTTTTTGTTTGAAAAACCATTCCTGACATTGGTAATCAGGTATGGTTCCAAACTGGTAGTCCCTGACAGGAAAATTAATGTGCATTGAAGTTACAGTAATTTAAATAGGAAAACATTGTTTGTTTCCTAGATACTGTCGCAATGATTAGCATAATGTACCAGTGTAACTTTGAGAAAGGAACTGTCAGTTAATGGACAGGGCCTGGGTTAGTACCCAGGTAAGGTAAAAGGTACAGAGATATTAAACAAGGTTGTATATGATTATAAAGTAGCCTTAACCGTGGACTGGTTACTGGGTAACAGTCTCGACCTAGTTTATTAGCAAGGTCACTACGGTTCAAACAAATAGATACTGATGAAACTAAACAATAGTGAACTATAAGACTGTTATCTTAGTCGAGAGCTGTGAAATGGCATTAGAACGAGGCTTAAACCTCTGAGTTAAAAGAAGAACACCCACTGTAGCCGGAATCAACCCCGCGACGGAGGAACAATGCTATAGTAGATAACCTAAGCAGATACTAAACTGTGTATGACCAACAAATGACTCTATGCAGAGAGTGTTGGCAAACGGAGAAATATATAGAACAGAGATTCATTATATTTCATTAAATAATTATTACCGGGTCACTGTACTCGCCGTATGAATATAAAAACAAAACCTGTATTTATAAAGCTATAACCGAGAACAGGAGAAATACAGATAAACTAAAGAACTGTGTATTATAACAACAAGTAATAACAGTGGTAATACATATCCAGATACGATGCATGCAAACGATAAGAATGATATTTATATCAATCCGAGAGCTGGAGCGTATAACTGTAAAGAAAAGATATTAACATTATTGGAGAACCTGTGCATGCATATGAAAATGGAAAATAATCATATTAAACCCGAGGGCCTGTGCATGCAACTATAATGAGAAACCTTCATATTAAATCAAAGAGATTGTGCGAAAACTGATGCAGAGACAAGAACTCATGCACGAAGGGTACTCTTTTCCACAAGGAAAAGGGCTAGCAATCAAACGCTTAACTCTCGCCAGGGTCATATCATGCAGACCGGCGATATAAGAGCTTTAGAGACACAGAGTTTGTCAACAAAGATTATCATCTTAACCTAATAACACCGAGGCGGAAGCCGTATGTGAATAAACAAAACCAATAGCGAAATATTAACCCCATGTCTCTTTTCTTGAGTATCGGGCAAACAAACTGAAACAATTCATTAAACTGACGAAAAATGCCCTGAGGGCTAAAAGATTTTATGTTCAGTTTCAAATACAAACAGCACCGACGGTGAAATGTTAAACGTAAATATCTCAGTACATTTGAATAAGGGGACAAGTCCCAAAATACCCATCACAAGATCTATACTCAAGACCAGATCTGAAACCATATAAACTACAACAAATGTACCAAACTTGCCACAGGGCAGTTCTGTAATCCAAATGGAAGGACGTGAATGTATAACAGAACCCCGAGACTTCTCTTGAAACACTAATCATTCAACAGTGAAATCACAGTCATATGCAGCGAAGGCAACTGTAAGGGTTCTCCACAGAGAATACCCGGCAGCGGAAATGAGATAACCGTGTTGGGAAGCAGAGGTCTGCACCAAACCACACATGGTAGCTCATGACCGTAATCCTTAACCACTATTAAGTAAACAGGGTTTCGAATACCGAATTCATACCTGTATGTTACCAGAGGAACGTTTTGCTGGGGAAGACACGGTGGATCTGTCCAAAGCATAGCAATATGCGGCTGCACAAACTCGGTAAGGAAAAATAAGGACTGTAAGTAACATTCCGTGAATAACAAAGCATTAAACCATAATGTAAGACTGACAAACAATGTTATACCTGTGAGGATTCGATTCTGGGCGGAATGCAAACCCCGGAGCGTTGCAGGTTGGAGGCATAAGGTTGTTGGAGTCGAGCTCGAGGAAGAGCACTGAACCAGGTCCGCAAAGACCGCGGACACCAAATAAACGCTATGACAGTGTGAAGCCGCTTAAATATCTTAGCCAACCCTTGAACGAGTTCCAACCCTCTGATCTCCGAATGGAATCTGGACCGTCGAAGGAAGGCAGGAGTCATTGGCGGTAAGACCAAAATCTGCATTACCAAGGCATCACATGGCCGGAGAAACCAGGCCATGCCACCTGCCCCCGAAGGACTGATGTCTTTAAGGTAAGTATGACCTGTCATCCGATAAGTACTGCGGCGGGACCATCGAAGCCCACACCATTAATACAGTTCCGTTGGTAAATATCCCGAATAGGTTGTAATATGGGTAGAGCATACACCCAATACATAGCTACTGTTACGTTAATGTCGTGTGGAATATAGAATGCAGAGGACCATAAATTAGTAATGCATGTCAGTGATACACATGTATATGGATTAACGTATTTTGTTTAACTCATGCCAATGGTATATATATACGGTTTAATGTGTAAGATGATTGAAAAATGTAATATGCACACATAGCATCGGGTAATCTTATTGTGAGCGTTAAGTTAGAAAGGTTGGCATGTATATATTAAAAAAAAAATTATGTATATGTGGAAATGGACGTGACAAATTGGTATTAGAGCCCAGTTTCAACACTGTGGCCTTAGGTAGAACTTTTTTCCAGTATGCAGAAGGGTACACCAAGCAAACATATGCAAGCTAACAATGTACTTAACTGTGTTCTGTTTATTTGGGGTGAAATACAGAATTGCAACAGCTAGCAGTTAAGCTAGAGAAGAGACAAAATGCAAGGACCCGGCAGTGACCCTCCAGAGAATGCAGAGCTGTGGGTGCAATTGGGTGCAGAAACATGGAGCACCAACCTTGCAATCCTGGAAACTGTCCAGGAATTGAAGAATGAGATGGCACGGTTACGGGAGGACAATGCGGGTTTAACAGTTGAACAGGAAAGGATTCTGAAGAGCCTGTCAGACAGGCAGAACCCACCCCTGTCTAACCCCAGTGCAGAACAGCAGAGGATAACAGAAGAACAAGACTATCAAATGGAACCTGAAGATTCTGACGACAAGGAAAATCACTCTCATAATGCACCTCAGCAGCAAACCTCAAAACGTCAGAAAATGGAGCTGCAGGGGGAATTCCGAAAGATTAAACCCCCACATTTTGATGGTGAACAGGAGGAAGCTGCCGAAGCCTGGTTGATAAATATGAATAAGTATTTTCAGTTGTATGAATATGACCACAACTTGAAGGCAAGATTGGCAATCTTCCAGTTACAAGGTAAGGCAACCTTGTGGTGGGAGGAAATCAAGATTGTCAAGGGGGTCAGCGAACGAACCATTACATGGGAAAAGTTCCAGAAATATTTTAAAGAAAGGTACCTGACTAAGCGCTTCTATGATGAAAAGGCAAGGGAATTCCACGATTTAAGACTGGGACAGCAGACCATGGACGAGTTCATTAACCGTTTTACCTCGCTTCTACGTTATGTACCTTACATCAAGGAGGAGAAAGCCAAGGTTCAGAGGTTTGTGAGCAACTTACCTTCATATATAAGGGAAAAGATTGAATTCGAAAATCCTAGAACCATGGATGAGGCCATTCGTAAAGCGAGAATCTGCTACCAGCAGAGTAAACAGAAGGGGGACACTTCAAGCAAAAGATGGAATGAGAAAAGAAGCGGTCGGATGGTTGCGAGCAGCAAAGGAAGTCGCAGCAGTGGGAATAAGGGGGCTGGTAAAGGACTAAACAGTAGACCTGTTGCAAGGAATGCGCCCCGGTCCAGACCAATGAGCGAATCTAAATCAAATGAGCAGTCTGTTAGACCAGAAGGTGAGGGGATGACCAGACCGCCAGTGCAATGCTGGGGTTGTGGAGGACCTCACTATGTTAAAAATTGTCCACAGAGAAAAGGGACAGATCAAATATCCCAGATTCATGAAGCATCAACTGTTGGGGACGTGGCACATAGTGTACCTAGAATCAATGCAGCGCTAGAGGACCGCCAAGCGGAGTACCAGCCATCTATGGTTGAATTCGAAGGTAAAATCTCAAACCTTTCCATAGCTGTTCTTATAGACCCAGGGGCTACTTTAAGCTATATTTGTCCAAAAATAGTAGAACAGTGTAAATTGCAAGCTGAAAAGTTCAGGAACCCGTGGCTGGTCCAACTCGCTACAGGTGCCAAGAGACGAGTCTTGGCCAAGGTAAATAATTTCACCTTAGCCATAGCAGGACAGCCAATAGTGGCGGATTTGAATGTATTACCGTTGGGTTCCTATGATATCTTGATTGGGATGGACTGGCTGGAGAAACACTGATCCTTAGTGAACTGCAAGACCAAGACCATCTATTATAAGGATGACCTTGGAGAGCAGCAGGAGTTGCAAGGAATCAGACACCCTGTGCAGATCCGACCCATTACAGCAACTCAGCTAGCTAAGTGCATCAAGAAGAAATGTCAAATCTACGCTATTCAGGTGGGATACACAAATCAAAAAGATAAAACTGCTATGCTGGGTAGCATTCCGATAGTACAGGAGTTTGCAGATGTTTTTCCCAAGGAAGTGTCGGGATTACTGCCAAAAAGAGATGTGGATTTCACTATTGAGCTGATTCCAGGGGCAGCACCTGTATCACGGGCACCCTACCGTATGAGTGTACCAGAACTAACAGAATTAAAAATGCAACTGCAGGAGCTGTTAGATAAAAATTACATCCGTCCCAGCGTATCACCCTGGGGAGCCCCAGTGCTATTCGTCAAAAAGAAAGATGGAACCTTTCGGATGTGCATTGATTATCGTCAGCTGAATAAGCTTACGATCAAAAACAAATATCCTTTACCTAGGATCGATGAGCTTTTTGATCAGGTGAAGGGAGCAACGGTATTCTCTAAAATTGATCTGCGATCTGGTTACCATCAGATCAGAATAAAAGAGGAAGATATCGCTAAGACCGCTTTCAGAACGCGGTATGGGCATTATGAATTCGTGGTGCTACCTTTTGGGCTAACCAATGCACCTGCTACCTTCATGTGTTTGATGAACAGTGTGTTTCATCGGTTTTTGGACACGTTTGTGCTGATATTCATAGATGACATTCTGATTTACAGCAGATCAAGAAAGGAGCATGAGGAACACCTTAGATTGGTGTTGCAAACTTTGCGGGAACATCAATTATATATAAAGTTTAGTAAATGTGATTTCTACGAGGAGATACAATATTTGGGCCATGTAATCACCAAGGAAGGAATCACAGTAGACCCTGAGAAGATCAGAACTATAATGGAGTGGCCTATACCAAAGGATGTGGCAGATATTAGGTCCTTTATGGGGTTAGAGGGTTATTATAGAAGATTTGTTGAAGGCTTTTCGAGGGTAGCATACCCTATCACCTCCTTGCAAAAGAAGGGAAAAGTATTTAAGTGGACCTCAGAATGCCAGAAGAGCTTTGAACAGCTCAAGCACTTACTCACTACCGCACATGTATTAAGTATAGCTAATCCTAATAAGGATTACGTGGTCTGCACGGACGCAAGTAAAGAAGGTGTGGGAGGAGTGCTGATGGAAGAAGGAAGAGTCATTGCTTATGAATCTAGGAAGCTGAAAGAGCATGAGCAGAAATACTCTGCTTACGATTTGGAGCTGGCTGCTGTCATTCATGCCATAAAAATGTGGCGGCACTACCTTTTGGGCAGAAAATTTCTGTTGTTAACAGACCACCACAGCCTCACAAACTATTTCAGCCAACCCACCTTAAATACGAGACAAGCTCGTTGGGCTGACTTCTTAAGCGGGTTCGACTTTGAAATTAAGCATTTAAAGGGGAAGGAGAACCGAGTAGCGGATGCATTAAGTCGGAAGGTACAGTGCGTGTGCAAGACTTCGGTCAGTAAGTGGCAAAGTACTCTATTGGAAAAGATAAAAATAGCAGCTGAACAAGATGTTGTTTATCAGCACATTAAACAGCAAATACAGCAGCAATATGGTAAGGAAATACAACAAGGGTATAAACTAGATGATGCTGAAATGTTGTGCTTTAATAAAGACAGTGTTAAGAAGCTGATTCTGGATGAATTTCATACCAACCATTATACTGGACATCCGGGCTACCAGAAAATGGTTACCACTCTCCGGAAAGAATATTACTGGCCAAAAATGAAGAAGGATATAGCTGAGTATCTAGCACGATGTCTAGAATGTCAGCAGATTAAGGCGGAACACATGCACCCAGCAGGGCTGTTACAACCTTTACCCATTCCGGAATGGAAATGGGAGACTATCTCCATGGATTTTATAACTGGACTGCCTAAAACAAAGAAAAATAATGATTCCATTATGGTGGTAGTGGATAAGCTGAGTAAGGCAGCACACTTCATACCAGTGCAGTCGACATATAAGGCTGTGCAAATTGCTCATATTTTCATGCAAAATGTGTTCAAATTACATGGACTTCCGAAGGTGATTATCTCTGATCGGGATGTCCAATTTACGTCAACCTTTTGGAGGACATTGTTTGCTGAACTGGGAACACAGCTGAACTTTAGCACAGCTTATCATCCCCAAACAGATGGCCAAACAGAACGAGTGAATCAGGTTGTGGAAGACATGCTGAGAGCATGCGTTATGATGAAGCCAACCCAATGGGAAGATTATCTCCACCTGGTCGAATTCGCATATAATAATGGATATCATTCCTCAACACAGATGAGTCCTTTCGAGGTTATGTATGGGCGGAAGTGCCGCACACCTGCAAGCTGGAGTGGACCGGAGGACAGGTTGCGAATTGGTCCTGATATGCTCAAGGAAATGGAGGATACGGTAAAGAGGGTGCGTACCAACTTAAAAGCCGCTCAGGACAGACAGAAAAGTTTCGCTGATCGCAAGAGAAGATTTAAGGAATTCCAAGTTGGGGATCATGTATTTGTAAGAATCCAACCAAGGAGGAGTACCTTGCAGTGGAGCGGATGTGCCAAACTAGCACCTCGCTACTTTGGACCTTTCCAGATTTTGGCAAAAGTGGGGCCGGTAGCTTATCAACTTGCCCTACCAAGCCATATTAGGATCCACAATGTGTTTCACGTATCCGTATTAAAGCAATACGTTTACGATCCTAAGCATGTGATTCAATGGCAAAATGTTCGGGTCGAGCCGGAAGGTGAGGTTCTGGTCGAACCACTAACCATTCTCGACTGGAGAGAAGTGCAGCTGCGGAAACGGGTTATTTCCCAAGCTAAGGTGCAGTGGCAGCACTATGGACCAGAGGAGGCCACTTGGGAGGATGAGGAACTCCTTAGAGAAGCTTACCCAAACTTGTTTAAAGCAGACAGACATCGGGACGATCTCCAATCTCAGGAGGGGGAGATGTAATGACCCCAGATTTATGTAAATTTGAAAGTTTACTGTGGTAAAAGACTAATACAGTGGTTGTTATGTTTTAAACAAAACTGTGGCAAACTATTTTGATTAAGTAATTTAAATGTTTTCTTTGGAATTGCTGGCAGCCTCTAAGAGGTGAATCTTAAAGAAAAGGATCGATTGTGATAACTGATGGAACTACCCTCCAAAACAGGAAAAGTCCTGACTGAGGGGAATTCTGTGCTGTGAGGACAGACAGAGGAAAGATAATATTTTTCCAAGAAGAGGAAAAGTGAAGAGGAGAAAAGGGGGTTAAGTCTGGTTAGGACCAGATAACCTGGCACAAAGAGTGCACAAATCCTGTTGAGGGCTGGAGGCCTGCAGGATGGCTCGGGGGGAGAATTTCATCTAAGGGATGGATCTCATGGCTGGGTGGAGAGCAGAATTAAAGCTCAGGTGACTTTTTTGTTTGAAAAACCATTCCTGACATTGGTAATCAGGTACGGTTCCAAACTGGTAGTCCCTGACAGGAAAATTAATGTGCATTCAAGTTACAGTAATTTAAATAGGAAAACATTGTTTGTTTCCTAGATACTGTCGCAATGATTAGCATAATGTACCAGTGTAACTTTGAGAAAGGAACTGTCAGTTAATGGACAGGGCCTGGGTTAGTACCCAGGTAAGGTAAAAGGTACAGAGATATTAAACAAGGTTGTATATGATTATAAAGTAGCCTTAACCGTGGACTGGTTACTGGGTAACAGTCTCGACCTAGTTTATTAGCAAGGTCACTACGGTTCAAACAAATAGATACTGATGAAACTAAACAATAGTGAACTATAAGACTATTATCTGAGTCGAGAGCTGTGAAATGGCATTAGAACGAGGCTTAAACCTCTGAGTTAAAAGAAGAACACCGACTGTAGTTGGAAGCAACCCCGCGACGGAGGAACAATGCTATAGTAGATAACCTAAGCAGATACTAAACTGTGTATGACCAACAAATGACTCTATGCAGAGAGTGTTGGCAAACGGAGAAATATATAGAACAGAGATTCATTATATTTCATTAAATAATTATTACCGGGTCACTGTACTCGTCGTATGAATATAAAAACAAAACCTGTATTTATAAAGCTATAACCGAGAACAGGAGAAATACAGATAAACTAAAGAACTGTGTATTATAACAACAAGTAATAACAGTGGTAATACATATCCAGATACGATGCATGAAAACGATAAGAATGATATTTATATCAATCCGAGAGCTGGAGCGTATAACTGTAAAGAAAAGATATTAACATTATTGGAGAACCTGTGCATGCATATGAAAATGGAAAATAATCATATTAAACCTGAGGGCCTGTGCATGCAACTATAATGAGAAACCTTCATATCAAATCAAAGAGATTGTGCGAAAACTGATGCAGAGACAAGAACTCATGCACGAAGGGTAGTCTTTTCCACAAGGAAAAGGGCTAGCAATCAAACGCTTAACTCTCGCTGGGGTCATATCATGCAGACCGGCGATATAAGAGCTTTAGAGACACAGAGCTTGTCAACAAAGATTATCATCTTAACCTAATAACACCGAGGCGGAAGCCGTATGTGAATAAACAAAACCAATAGCGAAATATTAACCCCATGTCTCTGTTCTTGAGTATCGGGCAAACAAACTGAAACAATTCATTAAACTGACGAAAAATGCCCTGAGGGCTAAAAGATTTTATGTTCAGTTGCAAATAAAAACAGCACCGACAGTGAAATGTTAAACGTAAATATCTCAGTAAATTTGAATAAGGGGACAAGTCCCAAAATACCCATCACGAGATCTGTACTAGAGACCAGATCTGAAACCATATAAACTACAACAAATGTACCAAACTTGCCACAGGGCAGTTCTGTAATCCAAATGGAAGGACATGAATGTATAACAGAACCCCGAGACTTCTCTTGAAACACTAATCATTCAACAATGAAATCACCGTCATATGCAGCGAAGGCAACTGTAAGGGTTTTCCACAGAGAATACCCGACAGCAGAAATGAGATAACCGTGTTGGGAAGCAGAGGTCTGCGCCAAACCACACATGGTAGCTCATGACCGTAATCCTTAACCACTATTAAGTAAACAGGGTTTCGAATACCAAATTCATACCTGTATGTTACTAGAGGAACGTTTTGCTGGGGAAGACACGGTGGATCTGTCCAAAGCATAGCAATATGCGGCTGCACAAACTCGGTAAGGAAAAATAAGGACTGTAAGTAACATTCCATGAATAACAAAACATTAAACCATAATGTAAGACTAACAAACAATGTTATACCTGTGAGGATTCGATTCTGGGCGGAATGCAAACACCGGAGCGTTGCAGGTTGGAGGCATAAGGTTGTTGGAGTCGAGCTCGAGGAAGAGCACTGAACCAGGTCCGCAAAGACCGCGGACACCAAATAAACGCTATGACAGTGTGAAGCCGCTTAAATATCTTAGCCAACCCTTGAATGATTTCCAACCATCCGATCTCCGAATGGAATCTAGACCGTCGAAGGAAGGCGGGAGTCATTGGCGGTAAGACCAAAATCTGCATTACCAAGGCATCACATGGCCGGAGAAACCAGGCCATGCCACCTACCCCGGAAGGACTGATGTCTTTAACGTAAGTATGACCTGTCATCCGATAAGTACTGCGGCGGGACCATCGAAGCCCACACCATTAATACAGTGCCGTTGGTAAATATCCCGAATAGGTTGTAATATGGGTAGAGCATACACCCAATACATAGCTACTGTTACGTCAATGTCGTGTGGAATATAGAATGCAGAGGACCATAAATTAGTAATGCATGTCAGTGATACACATGCATATGGATTAACGTATTTTGTTTAACTCATGCCAATGGTATATATATACGGTTTAATGTGTAAGATGATTGAAAAATGTAATATGCACACATAGCATCGGGTAATCTTATTGTGAGCGTTAAGTTAGAAAGGTTGGCATGTATATATTAAAAAAAAAATTATGTATATGTGCAAATGGACGTGACAAATTGGTATCAGAGCCCAGTTTCAACACTGTGGCCTTAGGTAGAACTTTTTTCCAGTATGCAGAAGGGTACACCAAGCAAACATATGCAAGCTAACAATGTACTTAACTGTGTTTTGTTTATTTGGGGTGAAATACAGAATTGCAGCAACTAGCGGTTAAGCTAAAGAAGAGACAAAATGCAAGGACCCGGCAGTGACCCTCCAGAGAATGCAGAGCTGTGGGTGCAATTGGGTGCAGAAACACGGAGCACCAACCTTGCAATCCTGGAAACTGTCCAAGAATTGAAGAATGAGATGGCACGGTTACGGGAGGACAATGCGCGTTTAACAGTTGAACAGGAAAGGATTCTGAAGAGCCTGTCAGACAGGCAGAACCCACCCCTGTCTAACCCCAGTGCAGAACAGCAGAGGATAACAGAAGAACAAGACTATCAAATGGAACCTGAAGATTCTGACGACAAGGAAAATCACTCTCATAATGCACCTCAGCAGCAAACCTCAAAACGTCAGAAAATGGAGCTGCAGGGGGAATTCCGAAAGATTAAACCCCCACATTTTGATGGTGAACAGGAGGAAGCTGCGGAAGCCTGGTTGATAAATATGAATACGTATTTTCAGTTGTATGAATATGACCACAACTTGAAGGCAAGATTGGCAATCTTCCAGTTACAAGGTAAGGCAACCTTGTGGTGGGAGGAAATCAAGATTGTCAAGGGGGTCAGCGAACGAACCATTACATGGGAAAAGTTCCAGAAATATTTTAAAGAAAGGTACCTGACTGAGCTCTTCTATGATGAAAAGGCAAGGGAATTCCACGATTTAAGACTGGGACAGCAGACCATGGATGAGTTCATTAACTGTTTTACCTCGCTGCTACATTATGTACCTTACATCAAGGAGGAGAAAGCCAAGGTTCAGAGGTTTGTGAGCAACTTACCTTCATATATAAGGGAAAGGATTGAATTCGACAATCCTAGAACCATGGATGAGGCCATTCGTAAAGCGAGATTATGCTACCAGCAGAGTAAACAGAAGGGGGACACTTCAAGCAAAAGATGGAATGAGAAAAGAAGCGGTCGAATGGTTGGGAGCAGCAAAGGAAGTCGCAGCAGTGGGAATAAGGGGGCTGGTAAAGGACTAAACAGTAGACCTGTTGCAAGGAATGCGCCCCGGTCCAGACCAATGAGCGAATCTAAAGCAAATGAGCAGTCTGTTAGACCAGAAGGTGAGGGGATGACCAGACCGCCAGTGCAATGCTAGGGTTGTGGAGGACCTCACTATGTTAAAAATTTTCCACAGAGAAAAGGGACAGATCAGATATCCCAGATTCATGAAGCATCAACTGTTGGGGACGTGGCACGTAGTGTACCTAGAATCAATGCAGCGCTAGAGGACCGCCAAGCGGAGTACCAGCCATCTATGGTTGAATTCGAAGGTAAAATCTCAAACCTTTCCATAGCTGTTCTTATAGACCCAGGGGCTGCTTTAAGCTATATTTGTCCAAAAATAGTAGAACAGTGTAAATTGCAAGCTGAAAAGTTCAGGAACCCGTGGTTGGTCCAACTAGCTACAGGAGCCAAGAGACGAGTCTTGGCCAAGGTAAATAATTGCTCCTTAGCCATAGCAGGATAGCCAATAGTGGCGGATTTGAATGTATTACCGTTGGGTTCCTATGATATCTTGATTGGGATGGACTGGCTGGAGAAACACTGGTCCTTAGTGAACTGCAAGACCAAGACCATCTATTATAAGGATGACCTTGGAGAGCAGCAGGAGTTGCAAGGAATCAGACACCCTGTGCAGATCCGACCCATTACAGCAACTCAGCTAGCTAAGTGCATCAAGAAGAAATGTCAAATCTACGCTATTCAGGTGGGATACGCAAATCAAAAAGATAAAACTGCTATGCTGGGTAGCATTCCGATAGTACAGGAGTTTGCAGATGTTTTTCCCGAGGAAGTGCCGGGATTACCGCCAAAAAGAGATGTGGATTTCACTATTGAGCTGATTCCAGGGGCAGCACATGTATCACGGGCACCCTACCGTATGAGTGTACCAGAACTAACAGAATTCAAAATGCAACTATAGGAGCTGTTAGATAAAAATTACATCCGTCCCAGCGTATCACCTTGGGGAGCCCCAGTGCTATTCGTCAAAAAGAAAGATGGAACCTTTCGGATGTGCATTGATTATCGTCAGCTGAATAAGCTTACGATCAAAAACAAATATCCTTTACCTAGGATCGATGAGCTTTTTGATCAGGTGACAATATTCTCTAAAATTGATCTGCGATCTGGTTACCATCAGATCATAATAAAAGAGGAAGATATCGCTAAGACCGCTTTCAGAACGCGGTATGGGCATTATGAATTCGTAGTGCTTCCTTTTGGGCTAACCAATGCACCTGCTACCTTCATGTGTTTGATGAACAGTGTGTTTCATCAGTTTTTAGACACGTTTGTGCTGATATTCATAGATGACATTCTGATTTACAGCAGATCAAGAAAGGAGCATGAGGAACACCTTAGATTGGTGTTGCAAACTTTGCGGGAACATCAATTATATGCAAAGTTTAGTAAATGTGATTAATACAAGGAGGAGATACAATATTTGGGCCATGTAATCACCAAGGAAGGAATCGCAGTAGACCCTGAGAAGATCAGAACTATAATGGAGTGGCCTATACCAAAGGATGTGGCAGATATTAGGTCCTTTATGGGGTTAGCGGGTTATTATAGAAGATTTGTTGAAGGCTTTTCGAGGGTAGCATACCCTATCACCTCCTTGCAAAAGAACGGAAAAGTGTTTAAGTGGACCTCAGAATGCCAGAAGAGCTTTGAACAGCTCAAGCACTTACTCACTACCGCACCTGTATTAAGTATAGCTGATCCTAATAAGGATTACGTGGTCTGCACGGACGCAAGTAAAGAAGGTGTGGGAGGAGTGTTGATGCAAGAAGGAAGAGTCATTGCTTATGAATCTAGGAAGCTGAAAGAGCATGAGCAGAAATACTCTGCTTACTATTTGGAGCTGGCTGCTGTCATTCATGCCCTGGAAATGTGGCGGCACTACCTTTTGGGCAGAAAATTTATGTTGTTAACAGACCACCACAGCCTCACAAACTATTTCAGCCAACCCACCTTAAATACGAGACAAGCTCATTGGGCTGACCTCTTAAGCGGGTTCGACTTTGAAATTAAGCATTTAAAGGGGAAGGAGAACCGAGTAGCGGATGCATTGAGTCGGAAGGTACAGTGCGTGTGCAAGACTTCAGTCAATAAGTGGCAAAGTACTCTATTGGAAAAGATAAAAATAGCAGCTGAACAAGATGCTGTTTATCAGCACATTAAACAGCAAATACAGCAGCAATCTGGTAAGGAAATACAACAAGGGTATAAACTAGATGATGCTGAAATGTTGTGCTTTAATAAAAAGTTGTATGTACCCAATGAAGACAGTGTTAAGAAGTTGATTCTGGATGAATTTAATACCAGCCATTATACTGGACATCCGGGCTACCAGAAAATGGTTACCGCTCTCCAGAAAGAATATTACTGGCCAAAAATGAAGAAGGAGATAGCTGAGTATCTAGCACGATGTCTAGAATGTCAGCAGATTAAGGCGGAACACATGCACCCAGTAGGGCTGTTACAACCTTTACCCATTCCGGAATGGAAATGGGAGACTATCTCCATGGATTTTATAACTGGACTGCCTAAAACAAAGAAAAATAATGATTCCATTATGGTGGTAGTGGATAAGCTGAGTAAGGCAGCACACTTCATACAAGTGCAGTCGACATATAAGGCTGTGAAAATTGCTCATATTTTCATGCAAAATGTGTTCAAATTGCATGGACTTCCGAAGGTGATTATCTCTGATCGGGATGTCAAATTTACGTCAAACTTTTGGAGGACATTGTTTGTTGAACTGGGAACACAGCTGAATTTTAGCACAGCTTATCATCCCCAAACAGATGGCCAAACAGAACGAGTGAATCAGGTTGTGGAAGACATGCTGAGAGCATGTGTTATGATGAAGCCAACCCAATGGGAAGATTATCTCCAGCTGGTCGAATTCGCATATAATAATGGATATCATTCCTCAACACAGATGAGTCCTTTCGAGGTTATGTATGGGCGGAAGTGCCGCACACCTGCAAGCTGGAGTGGACCGGAGGACAGGTTGCGAATTGGTCCTGATATGCTCAAGGAAATGGAGGATATGGTAAAGAGTGTGCGTACCAACTTAAAAGCCGCTCAGGACAGACAGAAAAGTTTCGTTGATCGCAAGAGAAGATTTAAGGAATTCCAAGTTGGGGATCATGTATTTGTAAGAATCCAACCAAGGAGGAGTACCTTGCAGTGGAGCGGATGTGCCAAACTAGCACCTCGTTACTTTGGACCTTTCCAGATTTTGGCAAAAGTGGGGCCGCTAGCTTATCAACTTGCCCTACCAAGCCATATTAGGATCCACAATGTGTTTCACGTATCCGTATTAAAGCAATACGTTTACGATCCTAAGCATGTGATTCAATGGCAGAATGTTCGGGTCGAGCCGGAAGGCGAGGTTCTGGTCGAACCACTGACCATTCTCGACCGGAGAGAAGTGCAGCTGCGGAAACGGGTTATTTCCCAAGCTAAGGTGCAGTGGCAGCACTATGGACCAGAGGAGGCCACTTGGGAGGATGAGGAACTCCTTAGAGAAGCTTACCCAAACTTGTTTAAAGGAGATAGACATCGGGACAATGTCCAATCTCAGGAGGGGGAGATGTAATGACCCCAGATTTATGTAAATTGGAAATTTTACTGTGGTAAAAGACTAATACATTTGTTGTTATGTTTTAAACAAAACTATGGCAAACTATTTTGATTAAGTAATTTAAATATTTTCTTTGGAATTGCTGGCACCCTCTAAGAGGTGAATCTTAAAGAAAAGGATCAGTTGTGATAACTGAAGGAACTACCCTCCAAAACAGGAAAAGTCATGACTGAGGGGAATTTTGTGCTGTGAGGACAGACAGAGGAAAGATAATCTTTTTCCAAGAAGAGGAAAAGTGAAGAGGAGAAAAGGGGGTTAAGTCTGGTTAGGACCAGATAACCTGGCACAAAGAGTGCACAAATCCTTTTGAGGGCTGGAGGCCTGCAGGATGGCTCGGGGGGAGAATTTCGTCTAAGGGATGGATCTCATGGCTGGGTGGAGAGAAGAATTAAAGCTCAGGTGACTTTTTTGTTTGAAAAACCATTCCTGACATTGGTAATCAGGTACGGTTCCAAACTGGTAGTCCCTGACAGGAAAATTAATGTGCATTGAAGTTACAGTAATTTAAATAGGAAAAGACTGTTTGTTTCCTAGATACTGTCGCAATGATTAGCATAATGTACCAGTGTAACTTTGAGAAATGAACTGTCAGTTAATGGACAGGGCCTGGGTTAGTACCCAAGTAAGGTAAAAGGTACAGAGATATTAAACAAGGTTGTGTATGATTATAAAGTAGCCTTAACCGTGGACTGGTTATTGGGTAACAGTCTCGACCTAGTTTATTAGCAAGGTCACTACGGTTCAAACAAATAGATACTGATGAAACTAAACAATAGTGAACTATAAGACTGTTATCTGAGTCGAGAGCTGTGAAATGGCATTAGAACGAGGCTTAAACCTCTGAGTTAAAAGAAGAACACCGACTGTAGTCGGAAGCAACCCCGCGACGGAGGAACAATGCTATAGTAGATAACCTAAGCAGATACTAAACTGTGTATGACCAACAAATGACTCTATGCAGAGAGTGTTGGCAAACGGAGAAATATATAGAACAGAGATTCATTATATTTCATCAAATAATTATTACCGGGTCACTGTACTCGCCGTATGAATATAAAAACAAAACCTGTATTTATAAAGCTATAACCGAGAACAGGAGAAATACAGATAAACTAAAGAACTGTGTATTATAACAACAAGTAATAACAGTGGTAATACATATCCAGATACGATTCATGCAAACGATAAGAATGATATTTATATCAATCCGAGAGCTGGAGCGTATAACTGTAAAGAAAAGATATTGACATTATTGGAGAACCTGTGCATGCATATGAAAATGGAAAATAATCATATTAAACCCGAGGGCCTGTGCATGCAACTATAATGAGAAACCTTCATATTAAATCAAAGAGATTGTGTGAAAACTGATGCAGAGACAAGAACTCATGCACGAAGGGTAGTCTTTTCCACAAGGAAAAGGGCTAGCAATCAAACGCTTAACTCTCGTCGGGGTCATATCATGCAGACCGGCAATATAAGAACTTTAGAAAACAGAGTTTGTTAACAAAGATTATCAATATAACTTAATAACTCAGAGGCGGAAGCCGTATGTGAATAAACAAACCAACAGCGAAATATTAACCCATATCTCTAATTTGAGTATCGGGCAAACAAATTGAAACAATCCATTAAACCGACGGAAAATGCCCTGAGGGCTAAAGGATTTAATGTTCAGTTGCAAATACAAACAGCACCGATGGTGAAACGTTAAACATAAATATATCAGTACATTTGAGTAAGGGGACAAGTCCCAAAATACCCATCACGAGATCTGTACTCAAGACCAGATCTGAAACCATATAAACTACAACAAATGTACCAAACTTGCCACAGGGCAGTTCTGTAATCCAAATGGAAGGACATGAATGTATAACAGAACCCCGAGACTTCTCTTGAAACACTAATCATTCAACAGTGAAATCACCGTCATATGCAGCGAAGGCAACTGTAAGGGTTTTCCACAGAGAATACCCGGCAGTGGAAATGAGATAACCGTGTTGGGAAGCAGAGGTCTGCACCAAACCACACATGGTAGCTCATGACCGTAATCCTTAACCACTATTAAGTAAACAGGGTTTTGAATACCGAATTCATACCGGTATGTTACCAGAGGAACGTTTTTCTGGGGAAGACACGGTGGATCTGTCCAAAGCATAGCAATATGCGGCTGCACAAACTCGGTAAGGAAAAATAAAGACTGTAAGTAACATTCCATGAATAACAAAACATTAAACCATAATGTAAGACTAACAAACAATGTTATACCTGTGAGGATTCGATTCTGGGCAGAATGCAAACCCCGGAGCGTTGCAGGTTGGAGGCATAAGGTTGATGGAGTCGAGCTTGAGGAGGAACACTGAACCAGGTCCGCAAAGACCGCGGACACCAAATAAACGCTATGACAGTGTGAAGCCACTTAAATATCTCAGCCAACCCTTGAACGATTTCCAACCCTTCGATCTCCGAATGGAATCTGGACCGTCGAAGTAAGGCGGGAGTCTGTGGCGGTAAGACCAAAATCTGCAATACCAAAGCATCACATGGCCGGAGAAACCAGGCCTTGCCACCTGCCCCGGAAGGACTGATGTCTTTAAGGTAAGTGTGATCTGTCATCCGGTAAGTACTGCGGCGGGACCATCAAAGCCCACACCATTAATACAGTGCCGTTGAAAATATCCCGAATAGATTGTAATATGGGTAGAGTATACACCCAAAGGCATAGCTATTGCTAAGTTAATATCGTGTGGAATATATAATGCAGAGCACCTTAAATGAATAATGCATGTCATTGATACACATGTATATGGATTAACGTATTTTGTTTAACTCATTCCAATGGTATATATATACGGTTTAATGTGTAAGATGATTGAAAAATGTAATATGCACACATAGCATTGGGTAATCTTATTGTGAGCGTTAAGTTAGAAAGGTTGGCATGTATATATTAAAAAAAAAATTATGTATATGTGGAAATGGACGTGACATATATATCATAGGAAAAATAAATATTGTGGTTGGAAATGTATTAATATGATTTGAAATATTAGTTGAAAACATATTGTAAATAAAAATAGCCGATGGGGTTTTGGATTGATGGTGAATGGGTGTACTGTTAAGGCACTCTTTGGGTTGAAATCCTCTGTGGACGCTTACTTACCAAAAAAAAGTTATGATTGTAAATAGTGATAAAATTAGTGTTGTATTTTTATTTTTTTATGCGATAATTTTCTTTATAATTTAGTTGTTAATTTAGTAATGAAGACAATCATCATTGCTTACTATTATGAAAACCACTCCACCTAAAATTTACTATTGGTAGTTTGCAAGGTGGGACATGCCTTTGGGACTTGTGAGCTATTACCCTGAGCACTTTTATCAAACTTCATGTTTTTTTTTGTCTGTGTGTGTATATATATATAACATGAAGTTTGATAAAAGTGTTTTTAGTGTGTAACGCCACCGGGGATGTTGGTAATTACATCCATATTCAATGAGCCCAGTAGCTAATATATATATATATATATATATATATATATATATATATATATATATATATATATATATATATATATATATATATATATATATATATATATATTACGCCGTAAGGCGTTCCTCTGGGAAGAACTCCCCTCCAGTGCCACTCTGTACCTTCCTGCGCCATTGATTTCATTGTTAGACGATGGACTTAATATTCATCATTTGATTCGAAGTGTTCGATTCATTATCCCTCGCTGCGCATCGTATCTGGCATCTGGCAAGCATGCACTGCACTCAGAATCCTCCTGCGCTCTCTGTTCATTATTGACTACCCGCTGTTTGCCAGTTCGATTCCCAAACGAAATACAGACCCTCCGCCGCTGAATTTCCGAGGGTTTCAGCTACAAATTATCATGCAGGTGTTCACGGCGTCTGGCACATTGTTTGTGAATTTTCAGGGTTTTTGCAAATTTCATTATTATTTAAATTCGGGGTTTTGCTGTAATTGGGGTTCAATTTTGGCTGTAATTGATCTGGTGTTTATGTAAAATTGCAACGGAAGAGGAACTGGTTGGCTTCTATGTGAAGAAAAAGATCTAAGGCGGCCACTGGTTCAGACAAGGCAATTCGCAAGGAGCAGCTTCAATGCATCGATCAAAAGAAATTTCTCGTGTTTTATGAAGGAAAAGCCCCTCACTGATAGAGGACGGACTGGATTATGAACGAGGATGCCAGATTCAGATCCTCCACAATCAAGGTCATTAATTTACATTTTCCTTGAATGTAATGATTCAGAATTTGCAAGGAATTCTTTAGGGTTATTTTATTTTATTTTATCCAAGGATGGATTCTTTATCCAACATTATTCAACACATTTAAAATAAGAAACAGGAGCTGAGTTCCAATAGTGATACATGCACAATTTCTGTGCAAAAAACGAAAATGATATATAAAGGTCCCTTCGTCTCACATCCCCAAGTTTCTCAACCTAAAGTGCCAAGAACAACAATCAGGTATATTCTTGGGGATATTTGTTTCCTACCCAACAAACCATAGTTTAAAATAAATATATGGTCAGCCAAGAACCATGAGCGAACAATCCCAGAGATCTGCATCACAGGTGTATTTGATTGAACTTTGAAGAATACGCATGAGCGAAAATTGGTGGAAGCAGTAAACTACAGACGATGAGTAATTAGAATAGTTTTATATAAATGATACAGTCCAGTTATCTTTAAAACAATAGTTATTGAAAGACATCTCAAGTGATATAAGCATAAGACCACTGTCAACTGAGGCTGCTTAAAGGTTGGTTATGATTTTAAACAAATGGTGCAGAAAAGGTGGAGGCTCCAAATCTCAATCTAAACTCCCCTTCCCCTCACTTGGAATAAAGGGCTGAAAGTTTACATTGCTGTGATTAGATGTTAGGATTCTAAAATGCAGATGAATCTTCCTACAGCAGAAATCATGGGATTTCGCCTGCTCTCAAGCACAATGAGCGAAGGAAAAAAAGACAGTAACCCCCTTCTAACCAACCAAAATATAAACAAGCACCTACAATTTGAACATAATCTGGTTTTTTAATTGTAGGCTACACTTTGGTAATATTATTTAATATTATAGAGACAAACAAACTCAGTCAGTCAAATAATATTACACCATCCATGTAAAATTGAATCCAAAAGACATAGACAGATGGGATGGATTGAAAAGTCAACCCCTGCATTTAATAATTCTAGTGCTCTAGCAAGCATGCCATCTAACTTTCGTAGGTGGACTGATTAGGCCATCCTCGCTGGAAAAAACCAATCACACCCCAGGGTCTGCACTCCAACCTTTCAAGGTTGGACAGGAAGAAAGGTTGAAGGGTTCGCTGCATTTAGTTCTGGTGCTGTAAAAACCATGCCAGCTAACTTACATGGGTGGATTGGCTAGGCCACCATCACTAACACAGAACCCATTTCACCCTAGGTCCTGATATGCACCTCCGAGTTGCCAATCTTGAACGCAAGGGAGAGTAGGATAGTGCCCTAAATTTAGTCCAGTTGAAGTAGAAAGCTAGTGTACATGTTAGTTTTAATAGTCTGAAACAAACACATAAAAATAGAGGCTGTTATTATCAAACCTAATTTTCTAGACACTGAATTGTTGAAGTATTTGTTTCTCAGGTGGACAAAGGAAAAATTGTTGATGAGGCCATAGATTACATCAAGGCCCAACCCAACAATCAGAATTGGAAGCACATCATAGTAGAAGGATTGAGGTCACAATACTTTGAAAGTATTGGACATCATAATCTTTGAATCTTTGGATCACACCTTATTGTCAAACCATTCTATTCATTGTCATAGTTTATCTAAAAAGTTTAAAATCTTAGTGTCAGGATTTTATAATTGTGCCATGTTGTTTATTACCTTAACATATTTTCTGAATGGGTATCTAATTACAAAATAGATGATCCAAAGTAGTGTCCATTAAACTGCTTTATCAACAATCTGGGTCTGTGAAGTAGTTTTTTTTATATAATGCTACGATTGTATGTTGTATTTATTTTGTGAGTGCTGATTAGTTAGCCTTGATTGTTTAGTTTTCTAGCTATCCGGAAGAATAACGCCACCTTCTCCCTGATGAAAGGTCCCTGTTTCTGGTATTGAATTTCCAATGGCTGTATTCAAGATGAGAGTAATGGAATTAAAGGTGCCATAAAGATGATGTTGATTTGTTACTTTGAATTATAGAAATCTATTGGGGTGCTTTTGGGCTTCCCTTGTTTTTGTCCATCATAACTAGGTAGAGATCATTGTATGAAATTTCTTTACTTGCTTGTTTAACAACAATGTAACAGTGGTTGGGTTGGGATAATTTGATTAACATCTCTGATCATTCTGCTCTGTTTCTTTTGACTTTAATGAAGCAGGTTATGACATAGTGCTTGCACAAATAAATGGTGGTCGGGCTGAGAGGCCATCTGATTTACCATCAGAGATGGCTTTAAAAAGAAAGTTGTACCATGTTGAACAAGAGGTTGGTTATAACTCATCTGCATGGAAATATGCAAACAGCAATGATGAAGATGATGATGACTTTGAGAAGCACATATCAGAGGAATATTATTGGACCATACTTGGGGAACATACACAAAAGTTCAAGAAAGCCAGTAAGTTGAAAGCAGCAGTAGTTGCTGCTGCCCGCATAGGTCCCTCCACTGCAAAGCGTACATCAAACGAAATTTTAAGGAATAGTAGGAATTTGTTGTTCAATAGTGCCATGTTTTTATTGATGTGCATAATTTATGTGCTTCTTGATTAAAAGAAATCAAGGTTTTATGGCTTGGAAAAGGATGCGATCAGAGCGGTATATTGATTGGATGAGATCAGTGAATAGTTTGTATTTCTAACAGTAATTCTCTTGTTGGGGGCAGTTACGGGTTTTCTGAGGATGATTGTTCCTTGTTCATGCCCAGGATTTTATAATTGTGCCATGTTGTTTATTACCTTAACATATTTTCTGAATGGGTATCCAATTACAAAATAGGTGATCCAAAGTAGTGTCCATTAAACTGCTTTATCAACAATCTGGGTCTGTGAAGTAGTTTTTTTTATATAATGCTACGATTGTATGTTGTATTTATTTTGTGAGTGCTGATTAGTTAGCCTTGATTGTTTAGTTTTCTAGCTATCCAGAAGAATAACACCACCTTCTCCCTCATGAAAGGTCCCTGTTTCTGGTATTGAATTTCCAATGGATGTATTCAAGATGAGAGTAATGGAATTAAAGGTGCCATAAAGATGATGTTGATTTGTTACTTTGAATTATAGAAATCTATTGGGGTGTTTTTGGGCTTCCCTTGTTTTTGTCCATTATAACTAGGTAGAGATCATTGTATGAAATTTCTTTACTTGCTTGTTTAACAACAATGTAACAGTGGTTGGGTTGGGATAATTTGATTAACATCTCTGATCATTCTGCTCTGTTTCTTTTGACTTTAATGAAGCAGGTTATGACATAGTGCTTGCACAAATAAATGGTGGTCGGGCTGAGAGGCCATCTGATTTACCATCAGAGATGGCTTTAAAAAGAAAGTTGTACCATGTTGAATAAGAGGCTGGTTATAACTCATCTGCACGGAAAGATGCAAACAGCAATGATGAAGATGATGATGACTTTGAGAAGCACATATCAGAGGAATATTATTGGACCATACTTGGGGAACATACACAAAAGTTCAAGAAAGCCAGTAAGTTGAAAGCAGCAGTAGCTGCTGCTGCCCGCATAGGTCCCTCCACTGCAAAGCGTACATCAAACGAAATTTTAAGGAATAGTAGGAATTTGTTGTTCAATAGTGCCATGTTTTTATTGATGTGCATAATTTATGTGCTTCTTGATTAAAAGAAATCAAGGTTTTATGGCTTGGAAAAGGATGCGATCAGAGCGGTATATTGATTGGATGAGATTAGTGAATAGTTTGTATTCCTAACAGTAATTCTCTTGTTGGGGGCAGTTACAGGTTTTTTGAGGATGATTGTTCCTTGTTCATCAACAAAAGAAGACATTTTGGTTTGTTAGGGAAAGGAATTCATGTCAGCTATGTATTTTTCAGTCTGTATGAACGAAATTTTAAGGAATAGTAGGAATTTGTTGTTCAATAGTGCCATGTTTTTATTGATGTGCATAATTTATGTGCTTCTTGATAAAAGAAATCAAGTTTTTATGGCTTGGAAAAGGATGCGATAAGAGCGGTATATTGATTGGATGAGATCAGTGAATAGTTTGTATTTCTAACAGTAATTCTCTTGTTGGGGGAAATTATGGGTTTTCTGAGGATGATTTTTCCTTGTTCATCAACAGAAGAAGACATTTTGGTTTGTTAGGGAAAGGAATTATGTGAATTTAGTATTGTCGCTGGTTTTTTTTGAAATGCTGATTTCCTGATAAGGGAGGGTTGTGTTTATTAAATAAAATCTAAGAATAAAAGCGAAGGACAAAAGTATGCTCCCTTGAGGAGGGAACTGCATGGATATAAGATTGTTGCTGGATTTTCTTTTGCAGGGTTCGTTGCCGGAGAGGATGCTCACTAAATATATCATAGTATTTTATTTATTGTTCATTAAATATATCATAGTATTTATTTATTCTTTAAAAGCCCTGTTCGAAGCCCTATTTTGAAAATTCTAATGATCTGAGTTCTTTTCAAATGTATCCGACCCCTGGGGTCAAAGTTTCAAGTTTTAGCCAGTCATACTAACCAACACCAAGATGGACCGATAAAAAAATTCAGGTCAGACCTTGACCACAATTAACTTGCTGGTTATTCAACTCACAAGGCAATGGACACAATCGTCGCGTTAAATACATATGCCAAAATAAAAGCTCTCCCTTCGAGTGATTTCTTTTGCAAAGGTTTCTTCATTTTGATTGTTATGTGTGAGCAGTTTCCTTCTATCCCAGTGCAGCAAGTTCTCCCTTCTGAATCTGGGAGTATTGCAATTTTTGTAGCTAGCTTGTAACATTCGAATTGGGATTTTTTTATCTAAGAAGCTGCCAGTGGCTCGTGAGGGGTTACGTATTCCACCAAAGTTGCCCAAGACTTGCACCTGAATCCAACCTCAAACATAAATACAAGGTACCCAAGGAGGAAAGACGTTGCCATGGACACTTGAAACCTAGTGGGGCATAACGACACCTTACTTTTATCAACCAGGCAAGCCTTTGTTGACCTGTGTTGCCGAGTTTTTTCTCAACTTTTTCTGAGTTTTCGCCAAGTCCAAGTCCAACTCTTACGCTCTAGGCAAGCCTCTGTTGACCTGTTGCCAAATATTTGCTAAACTTTTGAGTTTCCACGAAGTCCAAGTCCAACTCTTACACTCTTTTTTTTAGGGGGGAGGGGGAGAGGAAGGGGGATCTGATAGTTATACTGCTGAAGGGGATTCAGTTGTCATCCATTCAAAGACTACAAGCTGCCATAATTACATGAAAATAGCATTCCCCTTACCTTATTCTATTCATACATCTAGCTTTTCACAGCCATTTCTTAAGTGAATCTAATGAGCTGTTGTTGAATAACTATGGATTCTAGAATGGAGAATTCATGAATCTTAGTTACCGCTTATTTGGGTAAATCTTCAGGCATTCTGTTAATCTCTGTCACCATAGGAAGTGGGGAGTCGATATCTGGTTAGGCACTCTAGACAGATTTGAAATGCTCATGACTGCCCTTCAGTAGAGTTGTGACAAGAAATAGCTGTAAAATGGCCTTGTATCTTAATCTGGACCTCCTTTGCCTCATAAAAACATGAATAAAGGAATTGTATGATGTAAGGTTCTTGCAGGAATTTTTTTATTCGTTGAATGGAATAGATCATGTTTAAAATTATGAAGCGAAAAAAAGGAAAAACGTAGAGTCTTATGGAAGGAAGAAATTGTATGTGTGCAAGATTATTGGGTTTTCATTTGAATAGTTTCTTGCCTTTCTAGGGAATATGGTTGTTCATGGGAATATTTTCACAAGATTATTGGCTGATTGGAGAGGATCATCTTTTATGTTCATTGATTGGGATAAATATGCTAGCATTTTTTTGCAGTAAGGTCTTATTAATCTTCTTGGATTGTGTAGGGAAGGGAGAACACTCGTAAACGAGATACAATTATATATTCAAGTTTTTCTCAGCTGCATATTCTTTATGGCTTTCAATTTGGTGATCTCCATCCCATTTTTCTTTCTTGTTATTGCCATTTGCATGTGCTGTTACTTTCTTAGCAGAGTGAGGGGTCGTCAAGATATCCGAACACAACCACAAGTATTTGGAGTACCAATACCTCCTCCAAGCGTTTCACCTTCAGGTCCTTCACCTCCGCATTCCCCCAAGTAGGACAAATCAATGAATGTATGAGACCTTTCTTTTGAAACACACATATATTTGTTCATACTATCACACCAAGACAAGTGCCATTCTTTCCTGTCTATTTGTTTAGATGAGATCGTTCTTCATCTGGAAAAATATGCTAGTATTATGCATTCTGCCTTTTGTTTAGATGAGATTGATTCCTCGTCTAGAAAGCATGAATAGTATTATTGTATTTCATTGATGGGGTCTGTAAATTAGGTCACCAGAAGATTAAAAATGTCTGTACAGGGTGTTGTGCAGATGAATAGACGTGTTTTCAGTATTATGTAGATAGTTACATATTCATTTGCCTCTATGAGTCATATTGTATTCTTCACATAAACAACCTGGATTGCAGGTACATTAATACGATAAGAGCAATAACTCTTTTCTAATAGTTGGGAATTATAAGCAACATTCCATCTTTGTTTCTTGTGCGTGTTCACTTTCTCTTTTAGAAATGAACATATAACTTTCCACATTAGATTCATCATTGTATAATCCCATATTTGTGTATTCAAAATGTTCCTATTATTTGAAAGTGTATATAAATCTTTTGCTTAATTAATTCCACATGGATATGAAATATTTGTTTATTATCCCAGTGAAATACTGTGAAATATTATGCAATTTTTGTTTATTATCTATTCAGATAAGCCTTTAGCCTAATTTGCATGTGATAATTGTATGTGATACACCAGGGATTAGGGCAACATATAACTATCATATGGATTAGGGCATTCATCTCTGTAGTAGATAAATAGTACGTTGTACTATTTGTAACTTATTATATTCATCATTATCATTAGTATTTCACATGACATGGACATGTGTAAGATGGGATTTGCATGCCCTTTGTATTAAGCTATGTATTTCTCATGCCTGGGATTCTTATTTTTGTTATTTGTAGATAAGTAGTACGTTGTACTATTTGTAACTTCTTATATTCATCATTATCATTAGTATTTCACATGATATGATGGGATTTGCATGCCCTTTGTATTAAGCTATGTATTTCTGGTGCCTGGGATTCTTATTTTTGCTTCCCATGAACTACATTAACTGGCGATCTGAACTTGTGATGTGTCGTAATGCATTTACATGCTTGTGAGCTCTTTTCCTCTTTCTTGAAAGGAAGTGTCAAAGCCATTCTCTAGAACATTCATGTGTATTTTGCATGTCATTTGATTCAAAGCACGAAAATTAAATAACATTGTATTCTTAACAAATTGGATGATTCTAGGGAGTTGGAGAAAGGAACATTATTAACAGGAAGGAACGTCATTGATGACTTGAGTCTGAAAGACTCTCCACGTGTTAAATCTATTCAAACTGTTGTCAGTGTGATGATCGTTTATGTATTTTTTTAATAGTTTACCTTAGCTCTGATAGTTCGTTTATAGTTTCTTGCTTTTTGTCATTAGGTATCTACCTTGATATGCATGCTTTTTGGCATCTTCTTACTAGTTGTTTTCTCACTACTGCATTGCACTGTTTTGTGAGCATTTCTTGACATTAATATGTTTATCTTATCTTAACTTGATATGTTTTATGTTTTTGTGGTTATTTGTTGAACATTAATAAGTTTAATGTGTTGGTTCAAAAATAGTTTATACAGTAAAAACCACATATTAAATGTCAATAGGTATAATTGTGAGAATATCCATTCTAATACATGTTATCACGCAAATCTGCATGATGCTTTTAGACAGTCAACCATGTCATGGTTGAAAGTCTCTCCATTTAGAATGTTGTTTTCCACAAATCTACATGACACTTTTAGACAATCAACCTGAAAGACTGTCCACCTGTTAAATCTATTCAAACTGTTGTCAGTGTGATGATAGTTCATGTGTTTTTTTTTAATATTTTACCTTCAGCTTTTTGTCATTAGGTATCTACCTTGATATGCATGATTTTTGGCATATTCTTACTGGTTGTTTTCTCACTACTGCATTGTATTATTTTGTGAGCATTTCTTGAACATTAATATGTTTATCTTACCTTAACTTGATATGTTTTATGTTTTTGTGGTTATTTTTTGAACATTAATAAGTTTTAATGTGTTGGCTCAAAAATATTTTATACAGTAAAAACCACAAATTCAATGTCAATAGGTATAATTGTGAGAATATCCATTCTAACACATGTTATCATGCAAATCTACATGATGCTTTTAGACAGTCAACCATGTCATGTTTGAAAGTCTCTCCATTTAGAATGTTGTTTTCCCCAAACCTGCATGACACTTTTAGACAATCAACCCCGTCATGGTTGAAAGTATTTTCATTTAGAATATTGTTTTCCACAAACTTGCATGACACTTTCTGATAGTCAACCTTGTCATGGTTGAAAGTCTCTCCATTTAGAATTTTGTTTTCCACAAACTTGCATGACACTTTCCGATAGTCAACCTTGTCATGGTTGAAAGTCTCTCCATTTAGAATTTTGTTTTCCAGTCTCCTGGGGGTGCCTCAATCAACTAAATGTTCCTACATAAAACTTCAATTTCATTAGCCCGCAATACAAACTAATTAAATATCTAAAGATAATAGCAATAACAAAATTAAATATCATGTAAGAAATTAGTGTACACACCTTAACAAAAGTAAATTCAAAACAAGTGCACTCTAAATTACCATACCACAAACATAATTTAATTAAATCATGGACTAATCAAGAAGTTGACTGCACCATAATGAGTCCTAGGTGACAAGTTGCCATGAGTTCCTTCACATGCAGTGGACGTGGTGGTTGGAAAACAAGTGCACTCTAAATTACCATACCACAAACATAATTTAATTAAATCATGGATTAATCAAGAAGTTGACTGCACCATAATGAGTCCTAGGTGACAAGTTGCCATGAGTTCCTTCAATAGTGCCATGTTTTTATTGATGTGCATAATTTATGTGCTTCTTGATTAAAAGAAATCAAGGTTTTATGGCTTGGAAAAGGATGCGATCAGAGCGGTATATTGATTGGATGAGATCAGTGAATAGTTTGTATTTCTAACAGTAATTCTCTTGTTGGGGGCAGTTATGGGTTTTCTGAGGATGATTGTTCCTTGTTCATCAACAGAAGAAGACATTTTGGTTTGTTAGGGAAAGGAATTCATGTCAACTATGTATTTTTCAGTCTGTATGAACGAAATTTTAAGGAATAGTAGGAATTTGTTGTTCAATAGTATCGTGTTTTTATTGATGTGCATAATTTATGTGCTTCTTGATAAAAGAAATCAAGGTTTTATGGCTTGGAAAAGGATGCGATCAGAGCGGTATATTGATTGGATGAGATCAGTGAATAGTTTGTATTTCTAACAGTAATTCTCTTGTTGGGGGCAGTTATGGGTTTTCTAAGGATGATTTTTCATTGTTCATCAACAGAGGAAGACATTTTGGTTTGTTAGGGAAAGGAATTATGTGAATTTAGTATTGTCGCTGGGTTTTTTTGAAATGCTGATTTCCTGATCAGGGAGGGTTGTGTTTATTAAATAAAATCTAAGAATAAAAGCGAAGGACAAAAGTATGCTCCCTTGAGGAGGGAACTACATGGATATAAGATTGTTGCTGGATTTTCTTTTGCAGGGTTCGTTGTCGAAGAGGATGTTCACTAAATATATCATAGTATTTTATTTATTGTTCATTAAATATATCATAGTATTTATTTATTCTTTAAAAGCCCTGTTTGAAGCCCTATTTTGAAAATTATAATGATCTGAGTTCTTTTCAAATGTATCCGACCCCTGGGGTCAAAGTTTCAAGTTTTAGCCAGTCATACTAACCAACACCAAGATGGACCGACAAAAAAATTCAGGTCAGACCTTGACCACAATTAACTTCCTGGTTATTCAACTCACAGGGCAATGGACACACTCGTCGCGTTAAATACATATGCCAAAATAATAGCTCTCCCTTCGAGTGATTTCTTTTGCAGAGGTTTCTTCGTTTTGATTGTTATGTGTGAGCAGTTTCCTTCTATCCCAGTGCAGCAAGTTCTCCCTTCCGAATCTGGGAGTATTGCAATTGTTGTAGCTATCTTGTAACATTTGAATTGGGATTTATTTATCTAAGAAGCTGCCAGTGGCTCGTGAGGGGTTACGTATTCCACCAAAGTTGCCCAAGACTTGCACCTGAATCCAACCTCAAACACAAATACAAGGTACCCAAGGAGGAAAGACGTTGCCATGGACACTTGAAACCTAGTGGGGCATAACGACACCTTACTTTTATCAACCAGGCAAGCCTTTATTGACCTGTGTTGCCGGGTTTTTGCTCAACTTTTTCTGAGTTTTCGCCAAGTCCAAGTCCAACTCTTACGCTCTAGGCAAGCCTCTGTTGACCTGTTGCCAAATATTTGCTAAAATTTTGAGTTTCCAAGGAAAATTATAAGGATGGAAAATTTTCTTGAAGTTTAAAACATTGGCGAATCTCACTAATCCCTAATATGCAAATTATAAATGTTTATTGATATATTTGTAAAATTAATCAAATTTATAATTATTTTATATATAGTCTCTCTATAATGTTGGCGATTTTTAAGGTAAAATAATTTTATATTCTAAAATTTGGGCGAATCGTCTTTTATAAAATTGGAAATTGGCGAATCTTTTTTGTGGAAAAATCATGGAAAATTAGCCCACTGGGCGAACATTAGCCCCTAAAATTTTCCATGGTTTCCACGAAGTCCAAGTCCAACTCTTACACTCTTTTTTTTAGGGGGGAGGGGAAGAGGAAGGGGGATCTGATAGTTATACTGCTGAAGGGGATTCAGTTGTCATCCATTCAAAGACTACAAGCTGCCATAATTACATGAAAATAGCATTCCCCTTACCTTATTCTATTCATACATCTAGCTTTTCACAGCCATTTCTTAAGTGAATCTAATGAGTTGTTGTTGAATAACTATGGATTCTAGAATGGAGAATTCATGAATCTTAGTTACCCCTTATTTGGGTAAATCTTCAGGCATTCTGGTAATCTCTGTCACCACAGGAAGTGGGGAGTCGATATCTGGTTAGGCACTCTAGACAGATTTGAAATGCTCACGACTGCCCTTCAGTAGAGTTGTGACAAGAAATAGCTGTAAAATGGCCTTGTATCTTAATCTGGACCTCCTTTGCCTCATAAAAACATGAATAAAGGAATTGTATGATGTAAGGTTCTTGCAGGAATTTTTTTATTCGCTGAATGGAATAGATCATGTTTAAAAATATGAAGCGAAAAAAAGGAAAAATGTAGAGTCTTATGGAAGGAAGAAATTGTATGTGTGCAAGATTATTGGGTTTTCGTTTGAATAGTTTCTTGCCTTTCTAGGGAATATGGTTGTTCATGGGAATAATCTTTTCACAATATTATTGGTTGATTGGAGAGGATCATCTTTTATGTTCATTGATTGGGATAATTATGCTAGCCGTTTTTTGCAGTAAGGTCTTATTAATCTTGTTGGATTGTGTAGGGAAGGGAGAACACTCGTAAACGAGATACAATTATATATTCAAGTTTTTCTCAGCTGCATCTTCTTTATGGCTTTCACTTTGGTGATCTCCATCCCATTTTTCTTTCTTGTTGTTGCCATTTGTGTGTGTTGTTACTTTCTTGGCAGAGCGAGGGGTCGTCAAGATATCCGAACACAACCACAAGTATTTGGAGTACCAATACCTCCTCCAAGCGTTTCACCTTCAGGTCCTTCACCTCCTCATTCCCCCAAACAGGACAAATCAATGAATGTATGAGACCTTTCTTTTGAAACACACATATATTTGTTCATACTATCACACCAAGACAAGTGCCATTCTTTCTTGTCTATTTGTTTAGATGAGATTGATCTTCATCTGGAAAAATATGCTAGTATTATGCATTCTGCCTTTGTTTAGATGAGATTGATTCCTCGTCTAGAAAGCATGAATAGTATTATTGTATTTCATTGATGGGGTCTGTAAATTAGGTCACCAGAAGATTAAAAATGTCTGTACAGGGTGTTGTGCAGATGAATAGACGTGTTTTCAGTATTATGTAGATAGTTACATATTCATTTGCCTCTATGAGTCATATTGTATTCTTCACATAAACAACCTGGATTGTAGGTACATTAATACGATAAGAGCAATGACTCTTTTCTAATAGTTGGGAATTATAAGCAACATTCCATCTTTGTTTCTTGTGTGTGTTCACTTTCTCTTTCAGAAATGAACATATAACTTTCCACATTAGATTCATCATTGTATAATCCCATATTTGTGTATTCAAAATGTTCCCTATTATTTGAAAGTGTATATAAATCTTTTGCTTAATTAATTCCACATGGATATGAAATATTTGTTTATTATCCCAGTGAAATACTGTGGAATATTATGCAATTTTTGTTTATTATCTGTTCAGATAAGCCTTTAGCCTAATTTGCATGTGATAATTGTATGTTAAAGATGATACACCAGGGATTAGGGCAACATATAACTATCATATGGATTAGGGCATTCATCTCTGTAGTAGATAAATAGTACGTTGTACTATTTGTAACTTATTATATTCATCATTATCATTAGTATTTCCCATGACACATTATCATTAGTATTTCACATGACATGGACATGTTTAAGATGGGATTTGCATGCCCTTTGTATTAAGCTATGTATTTCTCATGCCTGGGATTCTTATTTTTGTTATTTGTAGATAAGTAGTACGTTGTACTATTTGTAACTTCTTATATTCATCATTATCATTAGTATTTCACATGATATGATGGGATTTGCATGCCCTTTGTATTAAGCTATGTATTTCTGGTGCCTGGGATTCTTATTTTGCTTCCCATGAACTACATTAACTGGCGATCTGAACTTGTGATGTGTCGTAATGCATTCACATGCTTGTGAGCTCTTTTCCTCTTTCTTGAAAGGAAGTGTCAAAGCCATTCTCTTGAACATTCATATGTATTTTGCATGTCATTTGATTCAAAGCACGAAAATTAAATAACATTGTATTCTTAACAAATTGGATGATTCTAGGGAGATGGAGAAAGGAACATCATTAGCAGGAAGGAACGTCATTGATGACTTGAGTCTGAAAGACTGTCCACCTGTTAAATCTATTCAAATTGTTGTCAGTGTGATGATAGTTTATGTATTTTTTTAATAGTTTACCTTAGCTCTGATAGTTCGTTTATAGTTTCTTGTTTTTTGTCATTAGGTATCTACCTTGATATGCATGCTTTTTGGCATCTTCTTACTAGTTGTTTTCTCACTACTGCATTGCACTGTTTTGTGAGCAATTCTTGAACATTAATATGTTTATCTTATCTTAACTTGATATGTTTTATGTTTTTGTGGTTATTTGTTGAACATTAATAAGTTTAATGTGTTGGTTCAAAAATATTTTATACAGTAAAAACCACATATTAAATGTCAATAGGTATAATTGTGAGAATATCCATTCTAATACATGTTATCACGCAAATCTGCATGATGCTTTTAGACAGTCAACCATGTCATGGTTGAAAGTCTCTCCATTTAGAATGTTGTTTTCCACAAATCTACATGACACTTTTAGACAATCAACCTGAAAGACTGTCCACCTGTTAAATCTATTCAAACTGTTGTCATTGTGATGATAGTTCATGTGTTTTTTTTTAATAGTTTACCTTCAGCTTTTTGTCATTAGGTATCTGCCTTGATATGCATGCTTTTTGGCATATTCTTACTGGTTGTTTTCTCATTACTGCATTGTATTGTTTTGTGAGCATTTCTTAAACATTAATATGTTTATCTTATCTTAACTTGATATGTTTTATGTTTTTGTGGTTATTTGTTGAACATTAATAAGTTTTAATGTGTTGGCTCAAAAATATTTTATACAGTAAAAACCACAAATTCAATGTCAATAGGTATAACTGTGAGAATATCCATTCTAATACATGTTATCATGCAAATCTACATGATGCTTTTAGACAGTCAACCATGTCATGGTTGAAAGTCTCTCCATTTAGAATGTTGTTTTCCCCAAACCTGCATGACACTTTTAGACAATCAACCCCGTCATGGTTGAAAGTATTTTCATTTAGAATATTGTTTTCCACAAACTTGCATGACACTTTCTGATAGTCAACCTTGTCATGGTTGAAAGTCTCTCCATTTAGAATTTTGTTTTCCACAAACTTGCATGACACTTTCCGATAGTCAACCTTGTCATGGTTGAAAGTCTCTCCATTTAGAATTTTGTTTTCCAGTCTCTTGGGGGTGCCTCAATCAACTAAATGTTCCTACATAAAACTTCAATTTCATTAGCCCGCAATACAAACTAATTAAATATCTAAAGATAATAGCAATAACAAAATTAAATATCATGTAAGAAATTAGTGTACACACCTTAACAAAAGTAAATTCAAAACAAGTGCACTCTAAATTACCATACCACAAACATAATTTAATTAAATCATGGATTAATCAAGAAGTTTACTGCACCATAATGAGTCCTAGGTGACAAGTTGCCATGAGTTCCTTCACATGCAGTGGACGTGGTGGTTGGAAAACTACAACATGGAAAGGTGAGGTGTGGTCGGAAAACTAGAACACGGAAAGGTGAGGAGTTTGCTATACAAAAATGTCTAGAAAAATGAAACGTCCAACACCTCAATTGTTGATCAAACATGCCTATTACAAGAAATATTTTCCCTCAAATTAGTAAACCCAATTGCTAGGACTGAGGAAAAGTTGAGAAGACCTAAAACTTTGTATGTGTAACTCGTATTTATCCTTTTTCCTTTGTAGTAGTGCTTTTTGTATTTTTCTAAGTTCACTATGTTCTTTTCATGGTTGAATCTTTCTCCATTTAAAATGTCGTTTTTGAGCCAAATACAAATGCCAAAATAAAAGCTCTCCCTTCGAGTGATTTCTTTTGCAGAGGTTTCTTCGTTTTGATTGTTATGTGTGAGCAGTTTCCTTCTATCCCAGTGCAGCAAGTTCTCCCTTCCGAATCTGGGAGTATTGCAATTGTTGTAGCTAGCTTGTAACATCCGAATTGGGATTTTTTTATCTAAGAAGCTGCCAGTGACTCGTGAGGGGTTACGTATTCCACCAAATTTGCCCAAGACTTGCACCTGAATCCAACCTCAAACACAAATACAAGGTACCCAAGGAAGAAAGACGTTGCCATGGACACTTGAAACCTGGTGGGGCATAACGACACCTTACTTTTACCAACCAGGCACGCCTTTGTTGACTTGTGTTGCCGAGTTTTTGCTCAACTTTTTCTGAGTTTTCGCCAAGTCCAAGTCCAACTCTTACGCTCCAGGCAAGCCTCTGTTGACCTGTTGCCAAATATTTGCTATACTTTTGAGTTTCCACGAAGTCCAAGTCCAACTCTTACACTCTTTTTTTTTAGGGGGAGGGGGAGAGGAAGGGGGATCTGATAGTTATACTGCTGAAGGGGATTCAGTTGTCAATGAAATTTCATTTTTGATTTGCCAATAATAGCAAATAAATTTGGAATGGTTGGGATTAGATATCCAAAGATAATAGCAATAAAAAAATTAAATATCATGTAAGAAATTAGTGTGTTCACTTTAACATAAATAAATTCAAAACAAGTGCACTCTAAATCACCATCCCACTACATAAAAAATTATTCAATGGTCTCCAATATTTTCAAAAAGTTTAGATCAAACATAATTGAATAAATCATGGCTTACCCAAGAAGTTGGCTTCACCATGAGTCCTAGGTGAGAAGTTCTCCGAAGGAATCCTAGTTTTTTTTGTAGACTTTAACAAAAAAATTCTAAAAGTATTTTAGGTGGTTATCAAAAAAAAATTGTATTCATTTTTTTGGAATGGTAAGGTGTAGATCCAAACATAAATTACAGCCTATATGCCTATATCAAGTCCATCTTGCAGGAGCATGCACACTAAACTAGAGGAAAGCCATGAAAGGCATAGGGTAAGATCATATTATGAAAAGTATGCTTCAGACAGTAGGATATATTTAAGACATCATATTGGACAGAAGAATATATTTAAGAGTTCGTATTGCTTGTAGAGTGAAGAAATTATTGGTGTTGGGCTAAGCGTTTTCTTCCATCTCTAATACATAGAATTTGGTTTTTCCTCTTCCCCTCTTTCTCCCTTTGTATCTTCATCTATACATCTATTGCAGTTGCCACTGCATAAATTCTCCCAGAATTGTTATGCTTGCGGTTTTATTTTCTGCCTGAATAATAATATAAGGTCTTGTTTAACATTTTTGCAATATATTCTTCATCTTTCTTCTTTGTATCTATATCCAAGCACTGTGCCATATCTTCAACCTAGGCCAACGCTATTTCAATTCCATGCCATCGATGAACAATTTCATTTTCCATTTTTCCATGAGGATACAACTATATTGTAGTGACCCTTGAGCCATCTTGAAATCGATGAACAATTCGATTTTCCATTTTACCAAAAAGATACAACTATATTTTAGTGACCCCTGAGCCATCTTGAAATTGCCAGAGTAGACTTTTAAGGTTTTAGTTTTTATGGTTATTAATCGATACTACAAAAGGATTATTGTGTTTGATAAGTTTATTAAGCTATCTGGTAATGGCACCTCTTGTAGCTCAATGTTTTTTACCAATTGGTTGGCACATTAAAAATTCAGTCGAATTAGTTTATTGCGTTAAGGTGGTTTGTTTCCAAAGTGGATTGTTAGTGGTTGAGCTCTGTCTGTTAACTGATTGCTCCATTGAACCTGTTGCCATTCCATGTTTGCTATTTCAATTCAGTTCAGATTGGGATGTTTTCCTTTTATATGAACTATGTATTGTTTTTGAAGCATGTTAAATAAATCAGGAATAAAAATTTGGACTCTACCATATATCTCCCTTTTCAGATTATCCACGCCTTCCACTAAGAGATGAAGTTTATATTTATGTCTACAGCTCCTCTTGTAGGCTACAGAAATATGTTTACGATAAGATATCAAATGAAATACCCGAAGGGCCTTACTATCTTGTTTACATTCATACCTTTGTTCAAAGGAGTGAACACTGCCCCGGTGTGTCTACTTTGTGGTTGATCTATGAATAACATCCTTCGGATTTTAAGGAAAGGCTTCAAGTGGTGTATTTCCTACATCCAGGGTTTCAGTCAAGACTGTTTTTTGCAACCCTTGGCCGTTTCTTCTTGAGTGCAGGGTGAGTATTAAGGTGAGTTTGCATTTTGATTCAAATAATTCATTAGAACTAATTGTTGCAGATGTGCTCATGCAGTTTTTGATGTGTTATGCAGTTTATACTGGAAACTGAAGTATGTAAATCGTCTAGAATTTATCTGGGATTACATTAGGAAGGGACAAATTGAGATTCCTGATTTTGTGTATGACCATGATGATCAACTGGAAGACAGACCTTTGATGGACTATGGTGTTGAAACAAATCCCTTTCAAGTTTATGACATGGCTGCCATTGGATCATCTGATTCTTGATACTCCTTAAGATGGGCCTCCTAGGCACTGTGCAAACTTTATCCATCAATTATGGCCATTTGTTGTACATCATTTTATTTTCTTGCTTTTCCTTCTGTATGCAAATGTGAGTGATCCCTTTCCAAGTGACTTCCCTTGACAGGAGACTGTGTTCTTGAGAGAAGGCACTTTCTTGTTTTCTATTGCAGTTTAGTTAGCAAAAGTCCTTGTGCTATAAAATTATGCCATTCCGCATTAGGTGTACATATATGTAAATAGTCAAACCTGAAAACATGGCAACATGCAGTTACTATGCTTTAGTAGTTCATCTTGCCGAAGGTGTTGATGGAAAAAAGGGTGTGTAGTGCAGAAGCATGGTGCAGATTATTGTTATTGGAAAGAAAATCTACATTTTTTGTTAAAACTTGGCTTTCAAAAGTTTCAAAAGCATGCCTAGCACACATTGTCTGCAGGGTTTTTGCCTCAAAGCTAGCCAATTTCCACTACTTGACTGAAGAACTACTCTTATAGTCAAATTTGTATTTTGACTGTTGAATTAACTTTTGATGTACCTTCTATGTACAAAATAATATATCCTGTCATGAAGAAAAACTTCATAACTCTTCTTGTTTGCTAAAATTTCAAAAATGTGCAGTGTTTATAATATGTCTGGTCTTCTTCTGCATCTTGGATATCACTACAGAAGCTCTTACATGGTTTGTTTGTGTTTGTGTGATCAGAATTAAAAAAAAAAAAAAAAACATGATTAACCAACTGTTCTGGACAGACATATTTATAATGGCTTGAAAACGAATTACTTGTTTTGCAGCGCTTTCCCTTCTCTGAAAAAATCTTCTTGAATGATAATGATAAGTTTACTTGGACAATGTTCAGTTATCTGAATAAAAATCCTTTTTGAATGACAGATAGGTTACTTGGACTATGTGGATTTTGGTCCCATCGAATCATGAAGTTTGTTCTTATGTTCATGGATCTTTTCTCAACGATCATCAACTTTACAACATCGGATCAGTAAATTTTGCCCAATTCAGATTCTAGAGCATCAATAATTGGGCTTGAGAGGCAAACACACCTCTGAGCTCACCAAATTTAGCTAAAATGATATTGCCAGTTTGTTCTTACTGTATCACACCTGGGCTATATCATTATGCCTGTATGGTTGATCTTCTTGTCCGTGCAGGGCAATTGGATGATGCACATGCCGTTATTAAAAAGATTCCCTTCAAAATTGATTTTCGGGTGTGGGTAGCCTTGCTCAGTGCCTGTAGGATTCAGAGATGGTAGCAGGGAGGATTGTACAGTAAAATTTATATGTTCCATCACTAGAATATGGCTAAGCTTAAATGGTGGGGTGTGGGGAGCCTTGCTCACTGCCTGCAGGATTTAGAGATGGTCGCAGGGAGGATTGTACAGTAAAATTTATATGTTCCATCACCAGAATATCGCTGAGCTTAAATGGTGCAATTTGCAAATGAAAAGAATTAAAGAGGCAGTAGCAGCAGCATGAGTTGTAAAGCAATTTTATCAAAGACTATGGTCCAATACACTGTGAACAATGATCAGGTGTAGCATTTTGGAGTCACTCCAAAATAAGGCAAATCATCAGAATTCTAATAAATGTTAATATTATTGGATGTTTTAGTAAAGTCTCAATGATGTGTAATTCAATCAAACATAACACAGTCATTTTTCAATCAGAAATGTCTTTATTCCTAAAATAACCTACAATCTACAATTCAAGAAAACTTCCCTTGCCTCATTATTCAAAGCTAGAAAACCCAATTCCACATACAGAGTTGAGAAGGAAAAATAACCTAATCATGCATCAATCTCATCTCCATACAAGCTTTTCAAGGAAGTAGAAGTACAATGTCTAAATTCACCTCTTGATTTGGTGTCATAAGTTAACTAGGGGAACCTCCCCTCATCGGCTATTATATTAAACTTGTCAATTACATATCTTTCGTACTCTTACATGATGTGGCCTCGGCATTGAATTCAAGCTTCAAGCTTCCTGCAAATCTTTTCTCCGCATTGTAAATCCATTTTGATAATTCTCTGGATCCCATATACCATAATGAACTAGTCCCCTGTCCCACTTGTGACTTGTAAGACATTCAAAATAATCTTTTAGCCTACTACTAAAAGGTCTCTTGCCAAAGTTCAAAATAAGATGAGGACTGAAGGTTGGAAAAATTCATAGCCGCGTCAATTTTGTTCATTATGCTTTGGGGTTTGCTTTGGTAAACTTGAAATGTGGCTTAGAGGTCACAATCAGAGGAGGACTGAAGGTTGGAAAAATTCATAGTTGCATCAATTTTGTTCATTATGCTTTGGGGTTTGCATTAAAATCTCCATAGTATTCATGGGATGCATAGCTATAACAATCATCAGACCAGAGTGTTTGCAAGAGATCAGGAGACCCATATCTACAATTATATTCCAAGAAGAAGAGGTAGTAGTAGATTCTAAATAAATTAGCATTGCAACAACATCAATGTTTGCAACAAATTTATAGAGATCCACCTTCTTGAATAATGCACACACTACATGGATAATGGATTTCTGCACTTTATGCCTTACGGCGTTTCCTTTGCAACATCTAGTGCAAATGCTAGTATATATTAACTACCTAGTCTAACTATTAGACAAAATGACCATTTTCCAAAAAAAAAATCTTGTTAATTTAGATATATTAGTTTTTGCAAAGTTATAGTGCTTAAAGGGATTTTAGGTGCTCAATCCAATTATGCATTCAAAAGTGCATTTAAAATCACAAGATATCAAAATCTTGCTCAAATTTGTATTATATAACTTTGACTTTGACCTGAAGAGTCATTTCTTCTTCTAATACCTATGTTAACTAGCACAACAACATTTATGCATGTGATGATATAGAATGATAGTAGTATATGAAGCACATCTACAACCACATTAATAATTATTAGGCTTATATTGTTAAACACACTATATAAATAATAACAACCATATTATTATTGTATATTTATATATTTATGGTTATTATATAAATATTGTATTATATATTAATAGTTTTTTTTGTCTGTGAGGTTTCTGCAAGTTTCTTGATTCTGTAGCATATCTTTTGGATACATCGCATTCAGTTTGTCAGTTTGTTTATAGTTGACATTTGGAACCAGCAACGATGGTTCATCATCACGATATTAATAGTTATATTTAACCAACCTAGATCAATCTTAACGGCGGATCTATTAAGAGGCAAGAGGGATCCAATCTCTCGAGGTGAAAACCTCTTTTTTGAGTTTAAAACTTGAGGAAATGTTTCCACCTCAAGAGATTTGATCCCTCTTGAAGCTTGATAGATGCAGAGTTAAGATAGATAAAACTATATAATGTCTATATTTTTATCTCTTCCCTCCCACTCTCCAATTCACTGTCCATTGAACTTGAATCTGTTAGACATTTTTTAAAGTTGAAACTACAGTTTCTTAAAATTAAATTTACAACCAGTAATGTATGGTTCTATTTCCTTTCCCAATTCCTTGTTCGTTTATGTAGCGAAGATTTCTATTTCTCCTATTTGAATACCTAAAACCTATATATAGAGCTTTGTTAGAGAATTTGTTGACTGCTAACAAATTTCAACTTTAGATCCGCTAGATGGTAGGAGTATGCCATTATAGAAATAAAATTTTATATAGAGGTGAATTTGTGGACTATTTACTAGGTTTCGATCTAGGGGTTATAAAGGATTTTTGGTTTGGTTGAATCAAATTATATTTCACATTAAAATTTGAATAAATAAATATATATTTAGATTAATTTAAATTTATATTTCACACATATTTAATGGATTAAAATTTAAATAAATAAATAAATAAAATTGAACATTTACATTGGTTTAAATTAAATAAAAATTTTAAAAGTTAATAAAAGTATATGAATTTATAAGCATTCACTTAGAAAATATGATCATACTCTAGCCAACTCCTCTAAGAGAGTTAAAAACATGAAATATATCGGTTTACAAAAAAATATGAGAATCAACCCAGTTCGCCAAGTCTATTTGGCCATCCATAAAAGTCGAACCCACGACCACACTGTTAAGAACCATGAGGTTTAATGGTGGAGAATGGCCACGTGTTGATCGTAATAGTGAATCCTCCTTTGTGCTGAATTTATCATTACTAAAATAATCAAAACCTAGTACATATAATAGATGAATGTAGTACAGAATTTATATATTTTAATAATAATATTATTATTAATTTAATTTTTAAATTATAGAAATACATTAAACTATATTTTAATAAATTTGAAATGTATATATTATTATATACATGTAAATTTATGATTATATATATATATATATATATATATATATATATATAATTTATTCAAATTATATTAATAATAAATATTAATATAATTAAAGAATAATTTAATTAATTAATATTAATATTAATATTTTAATTAATTAATGATTTACAATTAATAAAATATATAAAAATATATATTTAATTAAAATTAAAAGTTTACATTAATTTTACATTATAAAATTTAATAAATAATTGTATATTTAAATTAATTTATATTTATATTTCACGCATATTTAATTGATTAAAATTTAAATAAAATTGAACATTTACATTGGTTTAAATTAAATAAGAATTTTAAAGACTAATAGTAGTATATAAATTTATAACCATTAAATATGATCATACTCTAGTGAGCTCCTTTAACAGAGTTAAAAACATGAAATATATAGCATTTACAAAAAAATATCAGAATCAAGCGAGTTCACCAAGTCTATTTGGCCATCCATAAAAGTCAAATCCACGACCACACCATTAAGAACCATGAGGTTTAATGGTGGAGAATGGCAACGTGTTGATCGTAATAGTGAATCCTCCTCTTGGTGAATTTGTCATTACTAAAATAATCAAAACCCTAGTATATATAATAAATGAATGTAGTAAGGAATTTATATATTTTAATATTATTATTAATAATTTAATTTTTAAATTTACATTATTTTTTTTATAAAAATGCATTGAACTATATTTTAGTAAATTAAATTTGAAGTATATATATATTTTATTATTTTATACATGTGAATTTGTGAAATATATATAGATATATATAAAAGTGTATTAAATCTATTCAAATTATATTAATACTAAAAATTAATATAATTAAAAAATCCATTTAATTAATTATTATTAATATTAATATTTTAATTAATTAATGATTTATAACTAATTAAGTAATAGAGTTCAGGCTTCTGTGATCTATATCAATTAAGAGAGAGATTTTTCGACGAAAATCACATGGAAAATCATTTGTCGACGCGTTTTGAACTAACAAGTGTGGTTCATCATCAGGACAAGTTGAAGAAACAGATCCAGCTAACCAAGTTAAATAGGCAGAACAGAGACTCCTGACCAACGGCTAGTTTGACTCAAGGACCAGGGTCAAAAATATTTGGTGAGAATGGTAAGCATAAGAGAGATCAAAGGATTAGCGAGCACTTTGCGGACCTTAAGCATAAGAGAGCCAAATCCTTCGCTTTAGCTGAACATGCTGAGAAAACAAATCATCATGTTTGCATTGAAGAGGCTAGTGTTATTGCTAGGGTTTCGCATTTCCATCATCGTAAATTTAGGGAAGCTCTTGAAATTGAAAAAAGGCCTCGCAATCTTAATAGAGACGATGGCTGGAAAGTTAGTAGATGTTGGGTCCCTGCTCTCTCTTCATAGTTGGTGTCCACCCTCTTCTTTAGGTTTTTCGTTTTATTATTTTTATTTATTTACTTTTTATCATTATATTTTATCTAGTATTAACCTTTTTGTTTCATGGATTTACTTTTATTGATTCATTCTATTATTACCTTTGTTTTTTTGAGTTTTTTGAGCTCATTTTTATTAATTTTCTTAGTTTATTATTTGTTCTGTTATTACTTTTTAACTAACCTCCCTCTTATATTTTTAGTCTTTTTGTTTGGTCTTTATTTTACTTTTTATTCGTTGGGTCATTTTATTTTCTAAGCCTTTTTAAATTATTTTTCTAACTAACTTTTATTTTGTTCCTATTATGTCCTTATTTTTCCAACCTGGTTGGTTTTCTCCGTTAATTTTTTATAATATTTATAGGCTTTTAGGTCCTTTGTGTTGATTTGATTTTTATCATTTTATTTACTATTTTATTATTATCATTATTATTTTATTATGTTTTTCACAATAACTAGTTTATTTATTTATTTTTTCATTTCTATTTTAATTTTCCATTATCTATTTATTTGTTTTATTTTACTATTTTAAATCAATTCCGAACTAACCTATCGTCCTCTTAACCTGGCTTTTTCATTTATCTATTTACTTGTTTTATTTATCTATTCACTTGTTTTATCTATTTATTTGTTCTATTAATTTATTTTCTAAAGTCTTTTTAACTTATTTTTCTAATTAACCTTTTTATTTTATTCTTATTATTTATTCGTTTCATGATTACCATTTTTGTCTTATTTTTTCCAACCTTGTTGGTTTTCTTCCATTAGCTACTAGTTTATTTATTTATTCACTTTTTCATTTCTATTATCTATTTATTTGGTTTATTTTAGTATTTTTAAATAATTTCCTAACTAATCTATCCTCACGTTTCTTAGTTTTTAATTTTTAATTTTCAATTTATTGTTCATTTATCTATTTACTTGTTTTATTTTGAATATTTTTAACTAATTTTCCTAACTAACTTCCCCCCTTTTTTGACCTTTGTTAATTCTTTTATTCATCTATTTATTATTATTCCTAATTTTAATAGTATTTTAAATAATATTAGTTTATATTTATATTGTTTTTAGGGTCCTTTATTTAACTAATTTCTAATAATTTTTATTAAACTTATGTAAAACAAATACCCTTCAATTTATATTTTGGTCCTAAAATATTTTTGACCCTGGTCCTTGAGTCAAACTAGCCGTTGGTGAGGAGTCTCTGTTCTCCCTATTTAACTTGCTTAGCTGGATCTGTTTCTTCAACTGTTTCTTCAACTTGTCCGGACGATGAACCACACTTGTTGGTTCGAAACGCGTCGACAAATAATTTTCCATGTGATTTTCGCCGAAAAATCTCTCTCTTAATTAATTAAGTAATTAATTAAATATATATAAATATATATTTAATTAAAATTAAATGTTTACATTAATTTTATATTATTAAATTTAATAAATAATTGCATATTTAAATTAATTTAAATTTATATTTCACACATATTTAATTGATTAAAATTTAAATAAATAAATAAATAAAATTGAACATTTACATTGGTTTAAATTAAATAAGAATTTTAAAGGTTAATAGTAGTATATGAATTATAAGCACTCACTTAGAAAATATGGTCATACTCTAGTGAGCTCCTCTAAGAGAGTTAAAAACACGAAATATATCTGGTTTACAAAAAAGAAACATGAAATATATCTAGTTTATAAAAAAATATGAGAATCAACCTAGTTGGCCAAGTCTATTTGGCCATCCATAAAAGTGGAACCCACAACCACACTGTTAAGACCCATGAGGTTTAATATGAGAATCAACCCAGTTCACCAAGTCTATTTGGCCATCCATAAAGGTCGAACCCACGACCACACTATTAAGAACCATGAATTTCAATGGTGGAGAATCACCACATGTTGATGGTTATAGTGAATCCTCCTCCTATTGAATCTATCATTACTAAAATAATCAAAACCCTGGTACATATGATCGATAATCAAAACCCTGGTACATATGATCGATGAATGTAGTACGGAATTTTTATATTTTATTATTATTATTATTAATAATTTAATTTTTGAATTTACATTATTTCTTTATAGAAATGCATTGAACTATATTTTAATAAATTTGAAGTATATATATTTTATTATTTTATACATGTGAATCTGAATCTCTGATTTAAAAAATATATGTATTTTTAACTATTAAATTTATTCAAATTATATTAATAATAAATATTAATATAATTAAAGAAAAATCATTTAATTAATTATTATTAATATTAATATTTTAATTAAGTAATAATATATAATTAATTAATTGATTAATTAAATATAATTAATTAACTAAGTATATATATATATATATATATATAATATTAAAATTAAAATTTTATGTTAATTTTACATTATTAAATTTAAATAATAAAAAATATTTGTTTTTGTTTTTGTTTTTTTAATTTCAATTTAGGTTAATCAAATCATTTTTTATTTAAATAGTCATCTATATGGAGTTTAGTTTTGTGTATGCCCATTGAGCTTGTATCTCTTGGGAAATTTTAAAGTCAATGTGCTGTTACTTAAAGTTTAAATTTACAACCAGTGATTTCTAGTTTGGTTCTTTTTCCTTTTTCAAATGCATGTTCCACTTCCTTTATGCACCTGAGATTTTTGTTTCTCTTATTTGAATACCTCAAACCTCTATAAAGATCTCTGTTAGAGGATTTCCCTCCATGCTAGTGAATTTCAACTTTGGGTTTACCATTAGACTTGCTAGGTAGTGGGAGTTTGCCATTATAGAAAGAAAATTTATATGGAGCTTGAGATTGTGGCCCATCCATTATGTTTCTATCTAGTGGACTTCAAATACGGATTATGGGCTTAGTTGATGAAATTATATTTCACATGTATTAAATATATTAAATTTTAAATAAATAGGATTGGTTTAAAGTTTAAATAAATAAATAAATATTTATACATAAATTAAATAAAACGTAATAAAAGTATATGAATTTATGGACGTGTGATTAACTTAGAAAGTAGGATCTACTATAGCCACGGTCGCTTGATGCCAGCACCTTCACCAATGAAAAACCCATCACGACCTCTGTCCCATGGTCTGGAAGTTGTCTATAGGTCATCATTCCTATGTGAAAGGGCTCTACAATTAATAAATCAACCCACAACTGTAGGAAAAATCAAATTGTTTGTGCCACATGCAAGCATGATATCTACTTTGCCTCTACGAATACAATTTGCACCTGCACATAGGCAATAATTTTTTGTTGCACATGATGTTGAAATTGAGTAGGTAGGACCCATTACTTCTAGATCTATTGCCAACAATGCATATCCCACGTTTGCAATGGAATAAGGAATGAAATATGGTGTCATCTTCTTGAAACCATTTTGCACAAGAGCCTTTATTCCATCAAAGTAAATTGTAAGGCCACCCATCATCGAACCCACCAGCACCCCTACACGCATCTTGTCTACCTGTGTAGAATAGAGCAGTCATGTTACTAGAATCTAGTTTATGTTTATCTCTTGACATAACATGTACTGACAGAAGTTGGTTGTATGACTATATTCTAAAATTCAGGCAAGATGGGGGCTGAGTGGGATGGGTGGATCTATGTACTGTGTGATCTTAGGTTTACATAAGTGGATTATCATTTTTCTATGTTTCTGGTCTATTATTTAGTGATCATCCACTTCATTAGTAGACAATGTACTTTCTACCAAATCCTTTGATTAAATGAAATAACAATCATCTTAAGTTTATATCAATTGTGTATTTAATATTATTGAAAATCAAACGACGGTATTTTATTTTCTTGAATTTTAACTATTACCAGATATCCTCAAAAATATAGATGCATTTAGGTGAATCTTGATCAAATAAAATCAATAACGATAACACCAAATTTTCTATTTTTAAAACTTTGTTGCATAATGTTTCAATTATTTTTAAACCACCTTCATTATCCATTGACCAATAGACTGTCTCTCTACCCAAATACTTCACAACCATGAATATCCATTGCCCAATAGAATGTCTCTCTGCACAACGACTTCACAACAATGAATATTCATGATTCCATGAATTCCATACATGTTTATGGCTCCACTAAATGACATAGCTGATAACTATATTAAAAATAGAGTCATGAATGCCTTGTCATGCTTTGGCATGTTTAGAACCCTAACATTGAAATGTGCACTCTTTCATGCTTGTAATTTTACCTGAGATGTAATTAGAAACATAACATTGAAGTGTACACACAGGAATGTCTACAATTTTATGTGTGATGTAATTAGAACCATAACATTGAAATATACACTTGTTGAGCATTGAATTGTGGACTTCTAGTTGCCCACCTCCACTCTCAACCATATATAGCTGTTAACATACATAACAATCATGGAACCATGCATGTGAATGTTCGGGGCTATCCCAATCATCTGGTGTTAGCAGTGTTGGGAGATAATCGTGCATGATTTTTATTCCTTATTTATTATCTAGCTGCACCACCTTCTATAGCTGAATTATCTTACCAATTCCCACCTTCTAATTATGGGTGGGTGTAATTCAACTTCTTAATTTGAGACAAAAGGAAGCATCTTCATGCTCTTCTCTAGTTGGAAGTGTTTGTCAACCCTTCTGAAGAAGTATCCATACATGACGGATGCTACATTGTTTTCCTTGTGAATCGTGATGCCTTCTACATTGTTGTTACTGAAAAACAATTTGAGATATTCCTTGTTATAGAAAAAATTCCATTTTTGTGATGGCAATGTGCATAACCTTCCATGAAGATCAATGTTAGTTTTAATTTTCAAAGATCAACAGGCATATGTGTGTGAGATCTATTTGCTTCTTTTCATTAGTTTTCATATGAATTTTGTTGTATACTCTCTTATATTCAAATAATATTCTGTATTTTTATATTTCTTGTTTTGTTGATTATAGGTATAAAATACCACCTCTTGGTCACCCCAAAAAGGATCTGAAACAACTTTCAGTTACCGATGCATTTGGTATCTCTCAATAATTTAATCAACTGCATATTTCTGAAAGTATATGATCATGTGGATGAGGACCATGAATCAGATAGTGCAGAACTTCTTGAAGAGGAACCAACATCCAAGAGGTATAGACAACATTCAAGTCCAAATGGAAGATGAGATTTCCATGGGCTTATGCTGTAAACGATTTTAATGATGTTGAAAGGATAAAATTTTCATGGTGTGTAAAATTTAAAAGGGAAACTCCATTTTCTAAAGATGGAAGCACAACCCTTCAAGTTAGTGGTTTAAAAATCCATGCAATGTCAGAGGCTCATAAATTTTCTTTGCAACTTGTAGAGGGAGAAAGTAAACGGAGTACTCTTCCAATTACAAAACATGTAGAGCTAATGTTTGATGCTTAGAAAGAGAGAATTGTAATAGTTATTGAGAACATGTATTTTGTTGCAATACATTATTTACATTTAGAAGTATATAAGTCAATTTGTGTCTTGAAGATGTATAAAAACACTCCTCACATGCCTCTAACAGATGAATACTCAGCATATACAAATACAACATCTGGAAAAGACATTCTAGAAGCTGCTAAGAAGGTATATTGAAAAAAAATAAAAGATGAAAATTTCCAAAGTCCATATTACTCACTTTTAGTAGATGAAAGCATTGATCAGACTATAGTGCAACATTTTATTTTTTATATTACATCTTTCAAAAATGAAGGAAGATGACCATGTCCTACTACAAATTAGGGATGGAACATCGCAGTCTATGTATGATGTTGTGACATCTCTTTTAGTAGACATGAATCTATCCATGACAAAGTTCGTTGGATTTGGATCTGATGGAGCATCATCCATGAGGGGTATTCGTAAAGGTTTATCTACTAAGTTTCGTCATGTCCCTTATTTATTACATATCCACTATATAGCTCATCGAGAAGCATTAGCAGCAAATGATGCTCCATCTTATTTTGAAGAGTTGCAAGTTGTTGATAAGTTTGCAAACAAGATCTATTCATGGTTAGGGAAATCTACTAAAAGACATGGAGAATTGAAAGACCTAATGGAGTTATTTCAAAACACAAGGCTAGGAGTGTTACAAATTCATTATATTAGATGGCTTTCTAGAGGAAAAGTCATGGAAACACTTGTTAAGCTCATGCCTATTTCCTCAAGATACTTGGAGTTAGTGGAGAAAAAAATGTATGAGATGGTGACAATATTTCAAGTTCAATTTTGCATTTGCTTACTTGCAGATGTTCTTATTGATTTAAATAAGCCGAATCAAAAGTTTCAAGACGATCATGTTGACATTACATCTATTAGAACAACTTTGGATATCACTCTTAGCTTGCTTCATAAGCAATTTCGAAGAGGCACATTTGGGGCAGGTGCAATGCACACATCATCCTTTTCAAGTAAAACACAGCAAGGAACTCTTGAGTTTGCAAATTGCATAGGGATAGTACATGTACATGAATTTAGGTTTGAGAGTTTTCCAAAGTCACAAAGATAAGAGACATTATATGACTACATTTTGTTGGGAAAGGGTTTTGTAATGAAGGTGACACTCTCTAAATGCAAGGTTCATAGATTTAACTTTTTTAATGCAAACTAAGTTTTTTAGTCCTCGTAATTATTATGAAGATATGGATGATAGAGATTCTCAAACAAGAATATGGTTGACATGTTTATGTGAAAAATTCAGTGTTGGAGGCTTGCTCGCTGTGGACAACATTAAATGTATGGGTGAAATGGATGAATTTATATGTACTATGTACAAATCTCACCCCAAAAAAGCATATGTTTGGAGCATGAGATCTATATGGAGGTGGAATTGAATGGTTTGAAATGTTTCCATGCTTAATGCAGCTATGGCAAGCAATTCTTCTTATTTCGGTTAGTATAATAGTTTGTGAAAGAGGTTTTTCAAAATTAAATCGGATAAAAAATGAGGATAGATCAAGACATTCTTTAAAAACATTGGATATGTTAATGTTTATCTCTATCAATGCACCTCATGCTCTAAATGAGGTAGATTGGAATGCTATGTATGATGAATGGAAAGAGATGAAAACTCGAAAACCTCTTCCACTATGAAAATATATTGAAAGAACTAGTAAGTTTCAGTATTTATTACCATCATTGTCTTACTCTATAAAGCACTTGAACGAACCATTTTAGTAAGTGAATTTTTTTAGTTTTATACCATTTGAATTTTGTAAATGAAAGCATAACCATATTTTTCAAGTTTGTATGTGAATTTTTTCTGAAACATATTGAATGTAATCATTGCAGGATATTGCACAAGATATGTTGAACTGGAGGATCACAACTATCAAAGCTTTATAACTGAAAGAAGAAGCTATTTTGGATCAATTTTTTGGCTAAGTTTAGGGACTGTAGTTCCAATCATTTGAGATGTGAAATTATTGGAAGTCTCAGCTTTCCAAAAGAGTTTTAATATAGAATAGTGATTTGGTCAAATCTGAAGTTTATAAGCTACAATTCCATTGATACATCCTATATAAGCTAGAATTTATTTTTAATTTAATAAATGAGATTTTCCATATACTTTTAATATAAGTATTTATGTTTCATCATATTTTAATTCATATTTCAATTTCATTAATATGTAATGATTTCTATATACTTATTTTTTGTTCTTAGTTTAGACTCATATGCAGTTTCTCAACTATGATTTTATCCCTATAATTGGTTCAATTGTGGCTGAGTTCAAGGCCTGTGCAATATGATATTATGTGGTTATGTTTCTCAATCACACGTGTAAGATTAATGCATTTACTAATGTAACCTTTGACGTAGTAGTATCTTTCTATTTCTGAAAAAAATAATTTAGTATTTTTGTGTTGATTTTCATACAGCCTTGCTTGTTTTGAACTAGAGACAACATCAGAGTGTGGTAGTTTTCCTCTTAAGTTTCTTTTTATTCATTTTATATGTTTAGAGATTTGGGCTTTTCATTTTTTAAACATATTAAATTGTGTTATTTAATATTTTTCATGCATGGCCTAATATGGTCTCCCTGAGTATTATAGATGGATCATATGTATTTGCTAACTTTGCAATATTATGTTTGCTCTTTTCGAATGTATCTTATAAGTTTTAACAATATGAAGTTCGTATTTCCTAAAGAACTAGTCTCTGTACCCTTGAAGAACTATAGAATGGTGTTGTATTGATGATGAATATTTCAAGGGATGTGCTAAATGGAAGTGGGTGGGTATTTTTTTGTCTCTTTCATTAGTAGTAAGTTGTAGATATTTTCCTGCTCTTTTGTTATTAGAAATGACATTTGTCTTTATGCATGCAACAAGACTGTGACCATTCAAGAGGTTTTCAGTATAGAAATAAAACTAGGATGGAAGAAAGGGACTAAGATAACATTTCCAGACAAGGGGAATGAACAGTTAGGAGTTGTGGTTGCTTATCTGGTATATGTGGTTGAGCAATGAATAGTTAGGAGTTTTGGCTATTGATTTAGTATTTGTGATTGATGAGAAGCGCATGATTTGTTCAGACGAGAAGGCAATGACTTGCTCCTTGTCCAAAGGATAAGCTTGGTTGAAGCTCACATAGGATTTTCTATCGCAATTCCAGCATTGAGTGGGAAGAAACTAAATCTTGCTTTCAATGACATTATATACCCTAGGTATGAAAATATTATTCCTAAGGAGGGAATGCCCATTGCAAAGGAGCATGGAAAGAAAGGAAATTTCATAATCAAGTTTGAAATTAGATTTCCCTCCAAATTAAGTCCTGAGTAGAAGGTTGGAATCAAGAGAATTCTGGGAGGCCATGCTTGACATTGTTTTTTCAAGTTATGCCTAGATACTTAACAAGACTGAAATAGATAACAAAAATAACAAATTGTAGTTACAAGTTCCTCCACCAAATTGTAAAAGCTACCATTTGTATATTTTATCAGTGAGCTGAAATAAGTGGCCAAAGTTATATCTTCCCTTTTTATTGAGTGCTACCATCTATAGAATGCATTCCTTTCTGTGTTTATTTTGAGCAAATTGATGTATTCCCAAGGTTTTTTTCCAATTTTTGTTCTTGTCTTTCTTAGTATGTCCATATACTAGATCATAACTACCACTATAGTGCAATGGCATTGATTGTACCTGCAGATTATGCCAGTTCTTATGAAACTTCCTTATATTTAACTTCACCAGTGTACTAATGATGTGAGCAGTTCCAAGCTGATGATATGATTTACTTTCTGTACACTTAACACCAAGAAAATACAACCATCCAAAGCCTTTGGTATGATTTTGAATCTAGCTAACTAGGTCTCAACAAAATTTCTTCAAACATGAAGGCAAGTCGAATAGAAATTTTTCAGTTGTCTTAGTGCTAGCATTTCTATTTCAGTTGTCTTATTGCTAGCATTTCTTTGGGAAAATGCATATTGAATCTTCAAATGCCACATCTATTTTACTCATCATTCAAAAACTACCAAAAGAACTCTTTCAGCCCAATGTAGCATGTTTGTAATTACATATCCCATTAACCATAGCTTGATCATGCATCAACAACATTTCCTTTTACTATTTGGATAACATTGTATTTCTTAACTATATGTTCTTCACTACTCATATCAATTTAATAGCAATTTCCCATACCACATCAAATGACCCTTGGCACAATGGCATTTGTACTATCAAATCATCTTATTGAGGCTCTTATGCCCCATGTTTTCAGAGTGGAACCTTCAACTGCATGTTGAGATGTAAAGTTTTTCTTTCATCTCAAACTAATTCCTTTTTGGATTTTCTTACACCAACCTCTACTTAATATAACAGTAATTCAAGGAAAAATAGAGAAAACATAATGTTTGGTGAACATAAAAGTTATGAACACAATTGGCCTGTCACTTGTCAGTTACAATGTGTATGAATTGTATGATGAATATTGGACTTGTAATTGTGTTGGAAGGGGTTATTGTTCTTGATAAACTGAGGAGTTACAATGTGTATGAATTGTATGATGAATATTGGACTTGTAATTGTGTTGGAAGGGGTTATTGTTCTTGATAAACTGAGGAATATCTTGCAGCTTGCAACATTGTAAAGACATTGGCAACCAATAGTATGCTATCTTGGAACTCACAACATTAGTTCCAAATCGTTACCGATTCACCGTGTGTTAAAAGAAAAGAATTTGAAGATAATTTACTATTGTCAATAGAATTGATTTTTCTTTTTTTGCTTTTCGTTATGGAAGGGCGACCTAAATGTGTGTCCTCATAAATGAAATTAAGACCTTCCCTTCAAACTCGATCACTGATGATGATATGTCTATACACCTATTCCTTTGCACTCTTTGTTAAGTTAAGGGATTGGCTTAGTATCATTTTTCGCTATAATCCCCAGCCCAATCTCCATGCCCTCAGTTTGGAATCGTTATTGTTATAAGCCTTCTACAGTCACCTGGTTTTTATGTTTCTAAATTGGTAACTTAGTTTAGATATGTTGAATTTATTAGTGCTACATCACCAAGGGCTTAGAGGTTGGGATTTTAGTAGAAAACAACTCTTACATTAACTAAGATTATGGATGCTCTGCAAAGTCATTTGAGGTTGGAGTTTCTTTGAAAAAACACCAATTTAATTTAAATTTTGGTACCAAATAAACAAGATATAAATTTTATAGAATTCATTTTAGGTTAGGAAAGAGTAAAAATAAATGACATCTAAAAGAACCAACTAAATTTTAAAACCCATTATAAATATATATCTTTAAATAGACATTTGAGAAGAATATTATGGGAAAAACCATGGGTAAAAATACCATGGAGAAAACTATAAGTTATCAAAACCTGAAAAATCTCTAATATTTATATGGCATAATAATATCTCTTCCATTATATTCTTTTTCATTTTTTCCTTCTAATTTTTATATAATTTGCCGAAATCAAAATATTTACACTCACAGCTACAAAAAAAAAAAAAATCAAAACATAAAAATATAACCAAAAAAAACTGTAAAAACTTAATTTCCATACCACTTTACTTCGCTATTCTATTATGTCACTACATGGCCTTGCCTTGCCCCAATATCTTTTTTGCACGAAATCGATGCAATATCTGATCCCGGACATCTGTAAATACAACAAGAAAAATCAAATTTATCGAATAAAAGTATTTGGTAGGGTAATAAATAACATCGTAGATCCCACACTGTCCATGGAAGTCAGTTTTCCTGTAAGCAAGATGTATCCCAATACTCCCCAGCCAGAACCCCATGAATTCTTTCCGACAACGAAATGGCTGCCATAACCAACTACTAAAAGGGCGTGATTCATTTCATACCCATAGTTTCCTGACAGAATGCCCTGTCAGGAAAGGCAACACTATTGCATAGAATTATTATTATTTAATTTAAGGTTATTTGTGGACAGTTAAATGACCGTAAATTTAAGAAAATGTACATATTTTATTTTTTGGGTAAGAAACAAATGTTTTTAACCGTTAAATTTACTTTAAAAACTGACATAAAAAAATGATTTATATTAATCATCTCAAAATATGAAATAAATTTTTAGGATGAAATAAACTTTTAGCCCAGTAATTTGGTTGGGGATTTCAAAGTTTACCCATCTTCTGTATCTAAAGAGATAGACAGCTCAAGTCTTTAAGAACACTGTGATTGTTTTGGGATTTCAATGTTTACAATCTTTTGTATCTAAAGAGATAGAGGGCTTTCTGTATTTAAAGAGATTTATATCCTTCAAATTTAATGAGGTTCGATTCAATCAATAGTTTTCTTTACATTTCATGGAGATTGGGCTAACGATTCACCCAGAGAAGCGAGTTCTATTTTCTTTTTTTATATCTATAAACCTAACTGATATTAGTTACACTATCAGCTTTGAGGCTTCTTGAAATTAATTTATATTTCACATATCAACAAACTCACCGCATTCGCCTTGATCTTTCACATCGGTCAATGCACCGTTATTCCTCCAATTTATAGCCGCGGCAGAGCAGTAGCGCGTTCATATATGAATTTCTTGCCATAACCTGTATGATTGGTTGGTATATATCTTAGGCATTTTGATTTGAACTTGTCATGACTCATGTCTGCATATTTGTTAAGGTCAAGCCAGTAGCTCAGGTTCTGCTGGTTAACTTCATCTATATATCTCAGATTGTCTTTGAAAATCTCGTATCTATGTTGCTTCTCCTCTGCCAATGTATAGACCCTTTTGTGCGTCGCAAGCCATGATTCGTAGAGAGACGCAATTCTGTCATCACTGAGAAGATCCTCGGGAGTATCCGAAATCCCTTGCAGATGTCAAGGCGATGAGTATCAGGCAGGCAAAGAAGAATGCAGGGAGAGATATGTAATCCATCCGAAACCAAAATCAGAAACAGATTGCTGAGTCACTAAAGTCCAATCCAGAGTTGGACTGAAGCTAAAACTAATTCTCTAACTTTATCTATTTTCTTATAACACATTGAATCTTCTGCCTTCAAAAAATTGGCAATTACAACAAACCACAAATCTATAAATCGAATCTAAGAATGGAGATAAGCTTTATTTCCATATTATGTGGAAAGTGTTGCACATTAGTTGGGAACAACCCAACTGAATATGAAGACATTTCATAGCCAAAATATTTGAATTAGTTAACTTAGTCAGCATATAACTCAACTACTATTACTTTTTATCCGACCAATATTAATGAAGACACTTCGTAACCAAAATACTTACAGTACATATGATTTATATTATCAAGTCAAATTAGTAAGCATATAACCCACCAATATTAATGAAGACACTTCGTAACCAAAATATTTACAGTATATATGATTTACATTATCATGTCAAATTAATAAGCATATAACCCATAATTATTATTATCTATCCCACCAATATTAATTGGAAAACAATTCCATTTGCTATATTTTATTTATTTATGGTTTATTTATTCAAATTGCAAAGTTTGTGATAGATATTCATAAATTAGATGATCATGGAATGATAATTTTATATATAAAACAAAAAATGTCTTTCATAATGTTGTTAAAAGTGCATAATAAGATTTATTGATTATTATGTTTCTTTTATTATTATGGGTGAGAATTATAATATAAATCTCTCTAAGTTCACTACAAATTCACAAGACACTATGGTATTTTATAATAATCTATAAGTTTCTCTCTTTACCCTTAGTTTCTCCTCCACTCACATGTTCATTTTATGGAATAGATAGTAGCGAAAGAATAATAGAATCCATGCATTATAATTAGCATTAAGTTTAGGGTTCTCAAACTCTATTCTAACTTTCACGATGCTTTTAAAAGTGTATATTGGATCCTCACATGTTAATGAATACCCATATTAGAATTATGGTATGCTAACACAGACATACAATGATATTTGGATTGTTACTTTATTAGGGCCATAACTTTTTGCATATGATTAGCATTTGGTTTAGGGTTCTCAAACTCTCTTGTAACTTTCATGATGCTTTTAAAAGTGTATATTGGACCCTCACATGTTAATGGATACCCATATTCGAATTATGGTATGCTAACATGGACATACAATGATATTTGGATTGTTACTTTATTAGGGCCATAACTTCTGCATATAAGTAATATTTTATTAGAATGTACTTAATGACAAGATAATTTATGCATTGTATGAGAACATAAAGAACCTTAAAAACATGTTAAACCTCAAATTTTGACAAAATCAACTTGAGATGCAAAATATTTAAATTGCCCTATATAGAATTTAAGTAGATTAATTGATACGTTTGTAAATCTATTTTGAATGAGTTAATGTGCATGTGTAGCATAGATGAAGGAAGAGGCTTGAAACAAATTGTACCTCCACCATTGATAAATCCCTTAGTAACTTAGAATAAAGTGAAAAAAAAAACTAAAAAAGAAGCATCCATTAAAAGAATTAGGGGGAATTTACAATAAGAGATATTTCAAAACTTTATTCCATTAAATATATTTATGTGTAAAATGAAAGTATTTAGCCTGTATAGATAGGGAAACCATTTTTCAAAATTTCATGTTTAATTCTTTAACCTACAATTACTATTTTGAAATATATGGATTCCATAGAATTTGCTAGAAATTTCCAAATTTACTTAGAATCTATGGTGTTTGTTAGGGATTTATTTTAAGAATTTGCTAGTTTCATATAGATTTTTGGAAATTTTAGTAGGGGAATTGTTAGATTTTCCTAGAATTTATATTCCCCTCAAATACGTGAATTTTTAAATCCCCACTCTTGAAGTTGACCATAATCTTGTCATGCAATATCTTTATACAATGGAAACAAGAAAATTGAAATTTTAAATAATTACGGGGTTTTTATTTTAAGATTCTTAGTTTTCCTTATATTGTGTTAATGGTGTAGGACCCGCCAACAAAGGGGATCTCCTCGATGTGAAGTCCCAGCTATGCCTCACATCATTTGGTGTAGGAGTCTCATCTGGTATGAAGGCCCAGTTTCCATATACTTAGAGATATTTCATCGCTCTAAGTGTCAACACATGAGAGTGTTACGTTAATATCTTCAAACAACAAGGTATGTCTGCCTGGTGAGTGTGTAATGTAATTGTTTCAAGGTTCTCTTACTACAAAGGGGGAGAGTAAAGCGAGCCTCTAAGTGAGAGGTAGTAGTACCACCTAGGAAGAGACACATGTGAACTAGAAAGGGTATGTTCAGCATCTAACGAAATAGTCCATAGTGGACTCAACAGTCGTTAAAACTGAGGTGAAGGGGACAACTCGTACACCACCCATAAAAGTATTCCACACAGATCTGACAGTCGTTATAAGCAGAAAACAAAGATGGTATGTCGAGTATCCCGTGGAGTAGTCCAAAAGGGTGTGATAGTGGTGATAGCCAATACACAAAGGTGGTTTGTCTAGTATCTCACATAGTAGTCCACAGGGATGAGACATTACCGATAAGCAATAGAAGACATCTTCAACAATGTAAGTACTAAAACAACCAGAGTAATTCAACCATCTTAGTACAGGTTAAGAAAACATACATTACAAATGTTTAAAGAGTATTCTTATAAACATCTACAAAACATGTGTGAAAATGTGATGGCCTTAACAAGATTATGAATTAAGCAAAAATACCAAGACACATTTGTACACCATACATCAATAGTCCAAGTAGTGGGGTGTTGGAGCTATCCTCACTCCTCAAAGAATAGACTACACAATCTCAAGGCTATGTGGGAGGAGCCAAGATGAAAATTCCTTGCTCATACAATGGGAGGGGTACATATAGCCAAGGGTGATGCTTGACCCTTGTGACTCTTGGACTACCCTCATGACCGTTCAACTTCGAATGACTTTTCAAATGACGTGACTCTTCAACTTCTTATGTGAATCCATTGGACTTCACTTTACATTACATTGAGTTACAACGAATATGGCCCATACTCGTGATGTTGCCAAGACAGCTCATGACACAACTCGACATGATACTGCTGACATGTACTGGTTGATTATGGTGTTTGTGTCAAGCTGATGTGCTGCTGAGTGATGGATGTACTCTTGGTGTGCTTTGTATTCTCCTCTATGTGGCATAATGTTGAAGGTTATCTAATGGCCTTGGTCTTACATTATGGTTTTTTATTGTGTTCTGGGTGACAGGGAGGAGGAAAACTCACTGAGACAGTGCAGAGCATAGCTTAGGTTGGAATGAGGAACTCTAGGAGGACAGTTTGCATTGTCGATAAAAACTGTAGAATGACCATTGGGAGGCAAAATTGCATAGTGAAGGGCATGAATGGCAATTGAAAGGTGGGACCCTAAGGGGCACTTCTGATCAGTTCCTGCAAGGAAGGCAATACAGAGCTGTAGGGAACCTACTGGATAGTCCTATGCAATTTTCAAGAGCAAGGCATGACAAGGCTGCAAGGGACCTATTGACCATGAATGTGTAGTTTTGGAGAATAGTGCAAGACAAGAAGTAGTGGACCTGCGAGACATGATTGCGCAATTTGGGAGAACAGTGCAGGATAGGCAGCAGATGACCTGAAAAACATGTTTGCACAAATTTTGAAGGTTGTGCAGAGCAAGGCAGTAGAGGACTAGCTGGACATGTCTGTGCAGTTTTGGAGATCAGTGCAGGACAGACAGTAGGAGGTTTGTTGGGCATGTCTGTACAATTTCCAAAGGAAGTGTAGTGCAAGGAAACCGAGGACCAGCTGGGCTTGTCTACGTAGTTTTTGGAGAACAATGAAGAGTAAGGAAACAAAGGGTGAGTTGGGCATGTCTACACAATTTTGGAGAACAATGAAGACCCAGGTCTCAGCACAATGCAAGCTTCTGGTAGACAAAAGGAGGCTTGATGACTGTGCTTGAGAAATCTGTAGTTCAGTTTGGACATGGAGGCATTTTTTTGCATAGTTCTGGGAAGCAAACAGGTTTCTCACAGAGGACAACATCAAGCACTGCACATTTTTTAGTAGCAAATCAGGGTCACTGAGGGCTAAGACTACACAGTGCAACTCACTGGGGCTCCGATGGAAGAGGTTTGTCTGGTCGGACAAATTTTCAGGAAAATGGCTAAGTGTTGAAAGGAAGTGAACTTGTGCAGACTTGATATTGTGATCAATACAGTTAGCATACTTCAATAATAAGATAATGAAAACTACTAGTACAACAAGACAAAACATGCTCTCGGTGAGGCTGTCTTAGAGTTGAAAGCAACAACTGCAACACTTGAGATAACCTTCGGATGACCGTGATGACACTTGCACGATAATGCTTACAACTTTGTGTGTGAGTTTGACAGATGTTTACATAGTGGAGACAACCCAAACACACAAAGACAGACCTTTAAACTCACCAGAACAAGATCACAAGCTTGAAAAATCCATCAATATGCTAAAAGACGACTCTTGTTCAAACAAGCAAAAGGGTGAAAATACTTCACGAGAGCTCGTGGGGTGGGCTAAAGTGTTTGCAACCATCAAAGGAAAAACCAAGGAAGGCTTCGAAATTTGGATGCAAGCCAAAATTTTGGAGGGTGTTGCAGCCACTACGATAGTTGGTGACACATTGGTTGAATACCAACTTCTCTATTTTGGTTTGTTTACGATGGAGGGTCTTTGCCTTTCAGGGAGTATTAATTCATTTTGCAAATCACTTCGGCTTCCCCACTTACCTTGTGGGAAGACACGCTTCACCTCGTACTGACTTAGTTGAACACAACACAAAATTTAGCTAGATCACAGTGTTTCAAATTAGTAAAGGTAATTTGGCTCGCGAGCTTAAGATTTTCATAGTACAATTTTTCATCGTTGGCCTTGCTCCACTTCCAACAGGATTGGATAGTACCCCAATAGAGTCATGCAGGAACACAATCATTGCTCCACTACCAGCGAACCTTGCCAGTATCCTAATGGAGTTCCCTGCTTCACCTCTCTACACAGGAAGCTTTTCTCTTCTTTCGCCTTTGTTATTTTTTGAAAGAGAACTATAAATAGGAACTTATTTATTTTTGGGGTGGAAGAGGGATCCTGACTTATTGAGAGCAGGAGAGGTTGTTCCTTCAAAGAATAATATAAATACCTCTGGCTCAGGTTTGCTTATTTAGGTTTTCCCCTTCTCCATTTCTACTAGTTGGATAAGCTTGAACACACCAAAGCAGAAAACTGAGAATAGGCATGAGGTTTCCTAGACTAGACACAGATTCATGGTTAAACTAAAACTTTCCTTACAAACAGATATTATTTTCCATCAAGAGTTCATCAGCCATAAGTTACAACCAAGAACAAATAATACGGACACATGAATTTCCAAGCGTTGTAGTGTCACAAGACTCTTTGAACTTTAACCACATACCAATTCAGAAACCAAAACACAATGTGGGCACAACACTTATTCATGTAATGCAAACAAATAGAAAACTCTACATGAAAGAAAAAACAAGACAAGAGGAAAGGCGTACACAACAAGGAAACAAAACTAGAAGACAAGAAAAAAAATGACTAAAACAACATGATGTATAATAAGAAAACCATGATGGACTATGAGTGCAAGATGAGTACAAGGAAGGGAAAATTGAGATGCAACTAATCCTACTCCTCTCCTAACAGCTAAATGGTCGAGGTTATGAGAAATGAAATCTCTAGTGGAGCCACCTTTTTCGCTCTCGACCTACATCCACAAAGACATAAGCGATTAAAACAGATAAAAATTAATGCGCGATAGAAAATATAAAAACTTGAACAAGCTACACACAGAAAGGAAGGTCTTGCTCGTGGGAAGAAAGATGTGTCATAACCACTGAATACATCTGCTTACATGTTTTATGGATGCCCTTTCTATACAAATCTTGAAAACTTCTTGTGGGTGCATCCTCTTCTACACCGAGCTTCTTAGCAACCATGAGGAAGGATTGAAGCTTGTTGCTTGCATCATGGCTTTCCAAGTAAGATTGTTCCATCCATTCAATGATTGGGTCGTGAAATTCATAATTCTTGTTTGGACAGCCTCGTGATCTATCAAAAGGGTGGATTTTCGATTTGATAGAAAGGATCATGATGGGAATCTTGTAAGGAAAAATAAAGCTGACCATCCTCAAAAGTCATGCCAAGACAGCAAGGACCTACCGTAACCATCAGCATAGGCTGAAGTGCCTCATTTACTTAACAAAAATATGAGGAGGTAGATGTTACATAGTGAAGATCAGAGAGTGCAAAGAAACTATCATTGGATGTGCTAGTGGGAAAATTATAAGACAAGTGACAATCACCCATGATAGAGGAATGATCAGATGAGCTAATTGAGATGTCTGATTCCTAGTTTGAAGTGAGCAAAGAAAAATTCATATAAATAATATTGCAAACATTAAACAATAGAACTAAGTACATTATGAGGTAGACATGACAGACCACCTTCCTACAACTAGTGAAAAACTGCACAAGCATCATGGTCATCACATGAATTTAAAAGAGATGCCAACATTGTGATTGCATGAAACTAGTTGGGTAGAGGAATTTGATTCATGTGATAGCTCGTGCATGCATCATCACATAGGGGGATTGCTGGTGTGATGAGTAGGCAGATTCACTGTACAAGATTCGCAAGAAGACTGAGGATCTAATCATGAGAGGGAAAATTTGATAAGTATGATTGCGAGAAAAGACAATATTTGAGATGATCAATTGCCCAATTCCATGATTTAATGAGAGATGGACATTCCCAACCCGAGTTTGATGTAAGATATGTGCATGAAGATTGATGTTATGTAACAGGTTTGTGAATTCGGTCATAAGTAAAATTTTGAAAATTTGAAAGATCACACTTGGAATACCAAGCATTTTTGACAAGGTGATCCACACTCAATGAAACCATGCAGATAGATGAATTGTGTGTGAGAAACTAGATCTAATTTATTTCGGGGGGTTTATGAGAGTCACAAGATCCCGACATAACCATACACGAATGTTGAAGTGCCTCGACTCCCTAGTACATCCCAGAACTTTCTAGAATTGAAGAATCATATTTTGAAGCGTGAACGAGATCATGCATGCTTGAGGATGGATGTTTTTGTTGATTTCAAAACTACTCTCAGGATGGTAGCCATCTCTGTCACAAGTTTCACCAGATTTTTCAACCTCAGCAAGCTAATTTGAAGAGTTATCTTCATGCATGGGAAGAATGGGAAGAACACTCTATGATTAGACTATTTTCAACTTTATCATGGAAAGACTCACTACCTTACATTAATCGAGGAGATAACACATTAAATGGAGAAGCAAGAGAACATGAAGTATCTTTGTTGCATGTAGATGCATCATGAATGCAAGACACAAGAGAAAATGAGGTGAACTGGAAGTTTCGATATGGATGTACTCTTTCACCAAGGCATATTCTAGATCTGATTTAAAACCTTCATGAGAAAAAAAAAAATCACATCATCTGCTTGGGTGTTTGTCATGGCATATGGAAGAATGGGAGTGATGATTGCCCAAGGCTGGGGGTTTATCGAAAGAATTGATTTTACAGGATGTTCCATCAAGATTAGCAGATTGAGTATTGTTCAAGAACGGAAGCTCATTATTTTGATACAAACAATTTTGAAACAAAGAGGGAATATTGATAGAGTCATCACCTTTCTTCTCCTCTACATGTCTAATGGGATTGCCTTGCACCTGACTGTAATTTGAGCCAACAACTTGAGAATCAAGTGAATTCGAACAACTGGCTGGTGAAGTAGATTGATCAAGCGAGTCATGGTACAATGAGTCATGGATTATAGATGATAGACGATGGTATAGATGTAGATCAAATTTGAGACTTGAGTTTTGTACAGTGGTGTTCTCTTGTGGAATGGAGGAGTGAGTCTTCATTGCAGGCTTCCTAAGCCATTTTTTAATTTCCTCCATTGAAGTGAGAGATGGATGACAAGATGGGCTGGGGATATTCTATGCAGATCTCTCATCTTTGGAATCACCAGAAAGCGGCACCCACTGCACAGGTTTCTCAAATTTGCAATCATCGGAATGGTTCACCCACATTGAGACCAAAAAGGGAGGAGGACAAGGAACAAATGGAGTGTTGGGCTCCTCCTCTAAAATCTGAGGTGTGTCATGATCCACAAGAGTTGGGGAGGAAGGGAAAACAGGAGGTTCACCGCATTGAGAAATATGAACCAACTATTTAAACTCTTCTATCAAGAAGTCAATGTTTACAAGATGTTTAGGAATTTCGTAACAGTGGTGAAGGAAGTGATCAACAAAGTCCTCAACTAATTCATTAGGATCCATACTTAAACAACATATCTTTTGATGAAAATCATGGTGGCTATACACATTGAATGTTTTAATCATCATTTCAGAAAAATGACCAAATTAATTGATAGCATCAAAGGGTAATGTTTAACACTACCGTTGAGCATGACCTTCGAACGTGAGGGTGAGTAATATGGTCTAGAAATCTTCATACTCTATCTTGTGGTGTAGGAAAAATTTTATAACTTTCCGCACATGTGCACGAAAAGATGGTTCACCCTCACCACTGAAATTTAACTTGGATAGGTCATGGATACCATCCACGGGGATAGTACATTCAAACTTTGTAGAAAGACATCCTAGGATCATGATGTCAGGAAGAGCCATTTTTAAATAAGAGATATAAACCAAACTCTACGGGCACAACTTGTCATCTAGGCATCCTTCTAGCTCCATTTTGTTGACGATGTTGGACCCACCAACAAAGGGGATCTCCCTAATGTCAAGTCCCAACTATACCTCACATCGTTTGGTGTAGGAGTCCCATCTGGTATGAAGGCTTTGTTTCCATATACTTAGAGATCTTCCTTGGCTCTAGCTGTCAGCACATGAGAGTGTTACACTGGTATCTTCAAACAACAAGGTAAGTGTGTCTAGTGAGTGTGTAATATAATTGTGTCAATGTTCTCTTACTGCAAAGGGGGACAATAAAGTGAGCCTCTAAGTGAGAGGTAGCAGTACCACCCAAGAAGAGACACATGCGAAACAGAAAGGGAATGTCCAACATTTAGTGGAATAGTCCATAGTGGACGTGGCAGTCATTAAAACCAAGGTGAAGGGGACAACACGTACACCACCCAATGCAGTATTCCACATTGATGTGATGGTCATTATAACTAGAAAACAAATATTATCTGTCGATTATCCCATGGAGTAGTCCACAAGGATGTGATAGTGGTGATAGCCAATACACAAAGGTGGTCTAGTCTAGTATCCCACAAAGTATTCCATGGGGATGAGACAACAATGATAAGGAATAAAAAAAATATTAAATAATGTAAGTACTAAAACAACCATAGTTGTTCAACTATCTTAGTACAAATTAATAAAAAATGTGTTACAAATGTTTAAATAGTAGTCTTACAAACATCTACAAAACATGCTTGAAAATGTGTTGGCCTTAACAAGCTTCTGAATTAAGCAAAAGTCCCAAGACACATATGTACACCATACATCACTAGTCCCAATAGTGTGATTGGAGCCACTCCTTACTCCAAAAATAACATACTACAAAATCTCAAGGCTATGTGGGAGGAGCCAAGGTGAAAAGTCCTTGCTCATACAATGGAAGGGGTATATATAGCCAAGGGTGATGCTTGACCCTTGTGACTCTTGGACTAATCTTATGATCATTCAACTTCCAATAATTTTTAACTGACATAACTCTTCAACTTCTTGTGTGCATCCATTGGACTTCACTTTACATTGCATTGAATTACAACAGATATGCCCCATAATGGTGATATGGCCAAGACAACTCATGACACAACCCGACATGACACTGCTGACATTAACTGGGTGATTATGGTATCTGTGTCAAGTTGTTGTGCTATTGAGTGATGGTTGTACTCTTGGTGTGCTTTGTCTTCTCCTACACATGGAATAGTGTTGCAGGGTCTTCGATGGTCTTGGTCTTGCATTATGGTTGAATTCATATGTTCCTTTCACTTGTTTCTTGATGTGCTTGTTACGTTCATCCAACTGCAAGTAAGTATTCTAGCATGTGTGCTCCTTCTTCATCTCCTTCGTCGTCTTGCCATGATCTATCAGTGTACATTTTCCTACAAGTCAGCCATGATGGGATGAAATCAAATTCAAAACCTCCTAATTTAGCATGATGCATTTTTATCATGTTTCTAGTGACAGGGAAGCAGGACAACTTATTTAGTCAACGCAGCATGTAGCTCAAGCTGCAATGAAGAACTCAAGGCGAACATCCTACACCGTCGAGAAAAAATGCACAGTGACCATTGGGAGGCAGAATTGCACAGTGAAGGACACCAGTGGTAGCTGCAAGGTGGGACCTTGTGGGGCACTTCTATACAGTTCCTGGATGGAAGGCAAGACAGGGTTGTAGGGGACGTTCTGGGTAGTTATGCATAGTTTTCAAGAGAAAGGCATGACAAGGTTGTAAGGGACCTGATGAGCATGACTTCATAGTTTTGGAGAATAGTGTAGTACAGGTAGGAGAGGGCTTGCTAGACATGAGTACGCAGATTTGGAGACAAGATAGGTAGCAAATGGCCTGCTAGACATGTCTACGTAGTTTCTTAAGGCAGTGCAAAGCAAGGTAGTAGAGAACCAGTTAGACATGTCTGTGCAATTTTCAAGATCAATGCAAGACAAATACTAGGAGGCATTCTAGACATGTCTACATAGTTTCTGAAGGTAGTGCATTGCAAGGGAGTAGAGGACCAGCTGGGCATGTCTACGAACATTTTGGAGAATAGTATAGAGGAAGGCAACAGAGGGCCAACTGGTCATGTTTATGCAGTTTTGGACAACAGTGTAGACCCAAGTCTCAGTGCAGTGCAAGCTTCTCGTAGACAAAAGGAGGCTTGATAATTGTGCTTGAGAAATGTGCAGTTCAATTTGGACATGGAGACAGTTTTTTGTGCAGTTCTAAAAGGCAGACAGGTTTTTCACCTCCGTGATTATGCAGTTATGGGCATCAAAGTAGGGTCATTAAGGGTTGACACTGCACAGTGCAACTCAGTAGAGGTATAGTGAAGAGGGTTGTCTGGTTGAATAGATTTTCAGGAAAATAGCTAAGTGTTGAAAGAAAGTGAAGTTGTGGAGACTTGAAATTGTGATTAATACACATAGCATACTTTGACGACGAGACAACAAATACCCCCAGTACAAGAAGACAAAACATGCTCTCGGTGAGGCTGTCTTAGATCTTAAAGCGACAAGCGTAACACTTAAGATAGACCTTAAGACGACCTTGGTGACACTTGTGCGACAATGCTTACAACTTTGTGTATGAGTACGACGGATGTTTACTTAGTGGAGACAACCCAAACACACAAGACAAACCTTCAAACTCACCAAAACAAGATCACAATCTTGACAAAGCAATTAATATGCTAAAAGATGATTGCTGGTCAAACAAGAAAAAGGGTGAAAAGACTTCATGAGAGCTCATGGGGTGGGCTCGAGTGTTTGCAACAAGGAAGGGTTTGAAATTTGGATGCAAGCCAAAATTTTGGACCGTGTTACAGCTGCTACGGCATGTTGGTACTTGCTAGATTAATTTATTACAAAGTAGAATGATGTAAGTAGCATGATGTTGTTTGGTAGTTATCAATGGTCATCAGGGATTTTATTTTTTTTATCACTTTTTGTAATACATCTAGCGTCCACTATACTGGGTACAAAATTTTAGACCCCACCTCCAGCTCACCTTAAGGAAATGGGTTATTAAAATTTATCTTCTTTTAACCATCTTAAAAACCCTTTTTTTCGGCCACCATAATTTTTTTATAGTGAGATTTTTTCATTGATATAAATTTCATTAAATTGTGAGCTTTGGAAATGAAGTTATTTCCCTTAGAATAGTTTCCTTACCTCACATGTCAATATACTATGTAGACTAGCCTAGATCAATCATAATTCTAGATATACCATGGGCCATGATGGATCGAAATTAGTTTTACTCTAAAAGAGGTCTTAACCTAAAGAGATTTGTCCCTTCTCAGTATTTGGTAGATCTAAACATAAGATGGATCTAGGCTCGTATGGTTCTAATTGAATATATATTTTAAAATTTCATAAAAATAAAACTTATTTTAATATAGATTCATGAATTCAAGATGTTAAAACTAGATTGAGAAAATATTTGAAGAAATATTAAATTCATGAATTTAAAACATAAATGTAAACTTGGAAAATAACACTACTTTCACCTTGCACATGAAACCCTAAACTTGTTATTCTTATTGGAGATTTAAGAAAAGGAACTAGTTATTGGGAGGTAGAAGCTCATACATAAAACAAAAGAACTTCACAAAAACTAGAAATCATTTTTTTGGGGTTAATAACATATAAATATAACACTCAAATTATAGTTTTATTCAACCTTTACTTACTAACATAAAACTATAGAAAAACAAATTAAAACAATAACATAATGGTCAAGGCTATTTTTTGCCAAACACATGTTTCTTGAAAAAAATCAATTAAATTCAAAAAATATATAAATTGATTAAAATTGTTGGGATATGAAATGCACATTCACTTACTATTTCTCTTTCTCCTTTAGATATGTTATATTCCACATGAAAACAATTAATATAAATTCAAAATTCATATAAATTCAATAGTGATATAAAGTTCAAAAAAAGAAAATAGATCTAATATAAATTTAGCGCGAAAATAAACCTAAATAAACCTAATTATTATTTTAAAATTCAAATTTTATTTTAAATATTTTGATTGCCTTAATATAAAATTAAATTACATTACATAACAAATTATATTATATAACTATATTACAAAAATATTGATATTCTTATATTAAGCCTACACATCTACACATACACATCCCCCTATATTGAATTTTACAATACTTCTTAACACCATCATTCATTTAACTTCTCTAACCCTAAAGAATTTACTTATTTCACCTTTCACATTTCAACTCATTTACATTTTAGCCCATTTCCACCCATTTCTTCACAGAGATAAATATTAAATCTTAATCATTATCTTTTAAATGCTGTCTAACATTCTCTTCTCTCTTCATATGCTCAAGGGCAGACTGATCCCCAAAACACTATCCTCAGTAACGTTGTATCATTTTTCGCTTAAAAAAAACCCAATCTCCACACCGTTAGTTCTTAACCCTTAGTGCCGTAGGGCTTTTTCTTTTTCAGTCACCTGGTTTTATGTTTCTGAATTGGTAATTTAGGTCAGATATGTTGAATTTAGATATCTTGGAATTTATTAGTGCTAGGTGACCAAGGGTGTAGAGGTTGGGATTTTAGCGAAAACAATTCATAGATTTGTTGAGATTATTGATGTTAGGGGAAGTTCTTTGAGCATTGGAGTTTTTTTGAAAAACTACTATCTAATTTGAACTTAGCATCAAACTTAGCATCAAATAAATAGGTATAAAATTTATAAAATTTATTTTTAATAGGATTAGAGTGAAAATAAAGAGCACCTGAAGTTTCAAAACCTGGAAAATCTCTAATATTTACATGACAGGGCATCATTATAGAACTCGTTTTGGGCAGCAATAGATTTAAAATAAATAGCACTCAAAGCTCCAACCAATTCCAAGAGTTGTTTATAATTTTGTGTCTTTAAATAGGCATGTGAGGAGAATAGAAAAACGATGACTTAAGAATAGGTTAAAATTTAGAAAACTCTTAATGTTTATTTTACATGGTAACATCTCTTCTATTTTTTTATAAATTTTGACATAATATGATTAATATTTAGTAATATGACTAATATCTACATGACATGACAACATATCGACCATCATATTTTTTTTAATGTAATTTGATAGAGTGAAAATATTTACATTATATAACATACAACATGTCATCCACAACAGACTTAACATTTAATTCTATTTTTTTACTATTTGTAAAACACCTTTAAACACAATTATTTATTAAATTATATCTTATTATTTATTAAATTATATCTTATTATATCTGGTTCATTGTCAAATTATGAATGCAGTATTGCATGAGTGAGGCTATATCATAGTCAAGCAGGGAATTGAACCTCCAAGTTAATGTTTAAAAATTCCTTAACAATGCGCTAGATCCTTATCTATCCAAAATGCCAAAAAAATTAAAAATTTCATTATAAAAATTTTGATATGAAATAAAAAACTATTGAAATAAATAAAAGCCATCCCTTTGATTTACCAAAAAACAACACCATTACATCGGCTAACACAAAACAAATCCAGACAAATACATGAAAGTGCGGCAGCTAATGTGCTCAAACTTTATTTTCATGGCACTTCGTTATTCTATTTATTCACTACATAACCTTGCCTTGCCTCAATACCTTTGACCACGAAATGGATGCGATATCTTCATCCCTGACATGTAAATCCAAGAACAAAAATCAATCTTATCCTATAAACAGATTTTTTTCCAATATTTTAAATTTAAATAAACAAAGAAAAGTTGAAAACGAAATATGTAATGCTACATTAATTTACATTTTTGGTAGGGTAAACCATCTGCTGGAAGATCCCACACAGTCCTGCCCCGCCAATGTTCCTGTCAAGCCTCACGTATCCATCTTCTCCCCAGTCACTACCCCACGAATTCCTTCCGATAACATAATCCTTACCATCATCGCTGCCATAACCAACTATTACAAGCGCGTGATTTACGACGGTTCCACAGCTCCCTGACAGCACGCCCTGCACAAACCCAGATGGAATTGACATGGAAAGTTCGTTCACATTAATCATCTGAGTGTTAAAAACTTTTGGAGCACTGTGATTTTGTTGGTCTTTCAAAGTTTACCCATATTCAAGCTTGATGATGTTTGAAGTGTTCACTTTATAACCAGATAACAAAGTGTTGCAGAAATTTTTATTTTTATCATCATGTTCCTAACCGTAAAAATCCACGTGTCAGTAGAAATGATTGTGTGTAGTTCTTACGCCATCGTAATTCCGGAAATTATCATCACCGCCATCAATTCCCACAATGACCGGCTGATTAGCCACCGCTTGTACGAGGGCACCACCGTTATTATCCACATACTTGTACCCATCGATCGATGCAACTTTGTGACTCAACTGAACATGAACATGCAGCAGCATAAAATGAGGAAATACAACTTTGTGATTCAACTGAATATGAACATGCAGTAGCAGAAGATCAGGAAACAGGAAAAACATAGGAAAAACATATTCACTAGATTGGAGGTTCGGGAGATATTTCAAAATGAGATGACATGAGCAAAGTTGAATAATTCAGTCAGATTTTCTGAAATATTCCTAGCTGAAGTACTTTTTCATTATCACATTGTCCATTTTCGCCCTCGTAAGAGTAATCTTTTTCTGAATCAATTCCCCCATTAGAAATAACGAATTGTAATCCTCTGGTCACAACTCCGTCGGTGCAACCGTTGTTATCAGTGGTACAATCGATAAGTTGTTGCTCGGAAAGGGAAACAAGATCGCCAGTCACGATTTCGTTGATGCTTTCTACTACTCCAGTTACGACGAAAGCCCAACAACTGCCTGGATAATATATAACACACCCACAAGTTCGAAACGTTAAAGAGAATTTACTGAATCAATATTGTTCTTTACATTTCATGAAGATTGGGCTAAGGATTCACCCAGAGAAGCGAGTGCTCTTTCTTTTTCTATAAATAAACCTAACTGAAATTGAGCTACACTATCAGCTTTGAGGCTTCTTGAAATTAATTTATATTTCACAGATGAACAAACTCACCGCATCCGCCTTGATCTTTCACATCGGTCACGGCACCTTTGTCCCTCCAATCTAGAGACTCGGGCAGATCAGTAAGGTTTTCATATCTGAATTTCTTTTCATGACCTCTAGGTTGGGTTGGTATGTTTCCTAGGTATTTTGATTTGAACTCGTCTTTACTCAAATCTGAAAATTTGTTAAGGCCAAGCGAGAAGCTCAGGTTCCGCTGGTTAACTTCATCTATATATCTCAGATTGTCTTTGAAAATCTTGTATCTCTGTTGCTTCTCCTCTGCTAATGTATAGGCCTTGTTGTGCTTGGCAAGCCATGATTCATAGAGATTCGCTATTCTGTCCTCACTAAGAAGATCCTTAGGGGAGTACCCAAAATCCCTCGCAGATGTGAAGGCGATGAGTATCAGGCAGGCAAAGAAGAATGCAGGGAAAGATGTGTAACCCATCTGAAAGCAAAATCAGAAACAGATTGGTGAGTCAGTATAAGGCCAAAGTTGAACTGAAGCTAAAATCAATTCTCTGTTAGAAATCAATGTGGGTTTACAGAAAACATATAAAATAAAAGCATAAGAACGGTCAAAGAAATCAAAATAGAAAAACCACATCGCCGAACACTAATGTGTACGATAGAAGCTTCCACGAGACAAACGTGTCTATGATAGAAAACTGTATATGAAAATCAATATTCACTAAATAGTTAACTTAATCATTATTTTTATTATAATATAAATAAATTACATTAAAAAATAATTGAAATGAAAATGAGAGAAATTCATTATTATCAAAATGTATTATTCTTCAGTTTGATTTATTTCTTTAACTAACTTTATCTCTTTTGTTATAACACATTGAGTTTGCTTGCCTTAAAAGAAAGACCAATATAACAAGCCACAAAATTATATGGAGTCAAAATAGCATCTAAATATAAAAATAAGAAAATATAACAAACCACAAAAATATATGGCCTGAAAATAGAATATAAATATAAAAGTAAGATTTAGTTCCATATCACGTGGAAAGTACTAAAATTAAATAAAATTACAAAGCCAAAATAAGGAATGAATATAGGATATAGTTCTGCATTAATTGGAAACAATTCAAGTGAATATGATAACACTCCAGAAACAAAATACTACTACAATTAATATATATTATAAAATATATAAAGTTAAATTAGTTGACAGATAATTCAAGGTAATAATACTTTTTATCAGGAAAATAATTTTAACTACTATAATTTCTATTCATATATGGTTTATTAGTCCCATAGGCCTTTCCTATGCATCAACTTTTCGTCAACACTTTTACTTTGATCCGTCATATGAAACACTTTCAACCGTTGATCTGAACCAGAAAACAAAACAATGGAAAATCAAGAAAGCACAAAAGTTCAAAAAAGATTCTATGCAAAAAAAAACAAGAAAGCACGAAAAAGATCATAAAAATAAAAAATCGAAAGAAAAAAGCTCAGAAAAGCAAAGGTTTTTGAGGATTTTTAGGCCGATAGGCCTTTCCTATGCATCAACTTTTCGTCAACACTTTTACTTTGATCCGTTAGATCAGATGAAACACTTTCAACCGTTGATCTGAACCAGAAAACAAAACAATGGAAAATCAAGAAAGCATGGAAAGTCAAGAAAGCACAAAAGGTCAAAAAAGATTCTATGCAAAAAAAATCAAGAAAGCACAAAAGCCCAAAAAAGATTCTATGCAAAAAAAATCAAGAAAGCACGAAAAAGATCATAAAAATCAAAGATCGAAAGAAAAAAGCTCAGAAAAGCAAAGATTTTTGAGGATTTTTAATTTTTAAATGCAATGTATTATTAATTTATTTTTATAGTTTAATTGAAATATAAATTTTAAATTTTAAATTTAAAAATTAGTTTAGATTTATTTTTAGTTGTAAGTTTATTATGTGTTAAGAGGGATTTTTTTTGACACTTTGATTTTTTAAGAGTGAAAAGAGATTTGATTTTTTTGGCATTTGGTAGATGTAAAGTTAAAATGAATTTAGATTAGTTTAAATATTAACCTTTAAATAACTCACATTAGAGAAAAATACCATGGGAAAAAACCATAGATTAAAAATATGATAAGGAAAAACCATGGGTTGGAAAAATTTATATTTTATATTTTAATTTTAATTTGACTAAGTCAAAATGTTAAACATTGTAACATCTCTCTAAAATAATTAAATTCAATTTAATTCCATGCTAGCTCCCATCATTTTCTTGCTCAAAAGATAGGCGTTCTCAACACCTTAGCTACTTCGGCGGGCGTTGCAAGTTTATGACGAAAATCACCTTGAAGATGAGAAAACTTACCTCCTAGAAGTTTTTAATAAGAATGGTTATAGTAGGTCTCAAGGTCTTAAGGCTTTTCAAAATGCTGAAAAGGGTCCTAAGAGTAAGATTGACCCCAAGGATTGGTCTTCCGGTGTTCATCTTCCCTTTATTCAAGGGACCACGGATAAAATTGCTAGGATCTTGAGGAAGCATGAGATTCATTCTTCTTTTAGACCTCTTAACACTATATGAAGTTCTCTTCATTTTGTTAAGGACCCGATTAACCCCAAGGATTAGAAGGGTGTTTATATCATTCCCTGTTCTTGTCGAGCTCCTTATATTGGTGAGACCGGTCAATCCATTAACCAAAGGATTTGTGAACATGCTGCCGACATCAAGCATGGAAGGTCTCGCTCCTCCGCTTTGGTAGAGCATGCAGAAAAAACCAATCATCACATCTCCATTGAAGAGGCTAAAGTCATTGCGAGGATTGACCATTTTCATTATCGTAAATTTAGAGAGGCCTTAGAAATTGAAAAAAAAAGACTTGTTAATTTAAATAGAGATGATGGCTGGAGTATCAATAGATGCTAGATTCCTGCGCTTTCTCCTAAAAAATTATTTTTATTTATTTATAGATTAATTAATTAAATTTTTTTGTTAATCCCCATATTGCTTAGTTTATGACTCTCTTAAATTATTTTTGGTAATATGAATAGGATTAAACCTTAATATTAATATAATATTATATATAATAATATTCATTAATAATATTATATAGGGTTATGAATCCTTTCTCACTTGAGGGGGAATGTGAAAAAGAGAGTGATGAGGGCTCTGTCGGCAGGAGGACTCGAACCAGGGCAGCCTAGGCCATCGGCCTAGGGTGCTGCAGACTAGACCTCATTTTGGATGACGAAGACTAGGAGGTACGGGGTGGGTCAACAGGTTTTCTGTGGAGATGGTCCATACAATGGCCATGTAGGTTGTGGGTTGGATCCAGGGTGCTCAATCTGCAAGGATCCCAAGGAATATGTTTACTGGGACAAATTTCATCCAACTGAGAGGGTACAGTGGATGATTGCAGAGGAGGTTTTGGGCGGGGATTCTTCTTTCGTTTCTCCCATGAATCTCAAAGGCTTGATCCAGTACACAAACCCCACCCCTTCCCCCTTTGATCCTTTGTTTACGTAATAGATTATACCCTAAATTATTCATTAATCGAGCATGTCCAAAGGTATGAATCAACAATCCAACTGTATATATTTGTGATTCTCACTGGTGCAAATTTTCATTTTTTCACAAATGCGTAATAGCGAATAGATTTACCTTAAATTATTCAACGTCCAAAGATATCAATCAACAATCCAGCTGTATAGGTATATGTGTGACGTTTACTGGTGCAAATTTTAATTTTTCACAAAAGCGGAATCATTGTCAGGGTTTACCGGGAAGAGTTGTGGCAGTGTAGGAAACCAGGTTGATTGAACCAATATCTCTTCTAAAAAAATTCAACAATTCCAATTTAATAATCCTATCGGCCTCTATTTGTACCTTTTGGGACAATTGCTAGTATATTTCAATATTCAAATTTGTAATAGATTATATGAAAGTTAAATTAGTTGACATATTCAAATTTGTAATAGATTATATGAAAGTTAAATTAGTTGACATATATATTTTTTATGAGGAAAATAATTTTAACTACTATAATTTCTATTCATATATGGTTTATATATTCAATATTCAAATTTGTAATAAATTATATGATTTCCACAAATTGGATGATAATAAAATGATAATTTTATATGCAACACAAACAAATCATATGTTTTTCATGCACATAATATTGTCAAAAATTATCATATTTTGGACTCATTAAATATGATGCCTTTTCTTTTTCTTATTATTGAGATTTATAGTATAAATCAACTTAAGGTTACCAAAAAGTTATAAGATAATGGTCTTCTAAAGTCCTCCATTTTCTAAATTGATCTCTTTACTCTTAATATATCCTCTACCATCATGTTCATTCTATGGAACACTTACTAGATAAAGGAAAATATTATCTTTTCCTTATAATTAGCATTAGGTTAAGTGTTCTTAAACCCATAATCCTTTCCTTATAGTTAGCATTAGGTTTAGTGTTCTTAAACCCGCTTGGAACATTCATGATGCTCATGATGTTTTAAAAAGTGTATATTGGATTCTCACATGTTAATGAATACCCATATTAGAATTATAATATGTTAAAATGGTCATCACATGGATATGCAATGATATTTGGATTGTTACCTTGTTAGGTCCATAACATTCATATGAACAATAGTTTAATGGAATGTACTAAATGAGAAAAAAAGTATACATTGTATGAGAAATGCCATCAATCATAAAGCTATAAAGTACCCTAAAAACTTGTTAAATTGAAAATTTTGACAAAATCAACATCATCTTTCGGATGCACAAAATTTTAATCGACCCTATATAGAATTTAAGTATATTAATTGCTACTTGTGTAAATCTATTTTTAATAAAGAGTCAATGTCGCAAGAGGCTTGAAACCAATTTTACACCTATCAATGATAAATCCCTTAGTAAGCTAGATAGAATAAAGATTAAAAAAAAAATGTTAAAAAGGAAATCAATTCTCTTTAGGGTCACAACACATCTAATGAGAAACAACACTAGAAAAAATTAGTGCGGCAATTTAGACTTTTCAAAACATAAAATGGGAGGATTTTTTACAATGACATAAATTTTAAAAAATACTTCATCAAATATAATTATGTATAAAATGAAATTCTTAGCATATGCATTTATAGAGAAGGAATCCCATTTGCAAAGTGTAATTCTCTTAACCTACATATAATATCAAAATGATAGAAAATACTAGAACAATAATGCCCGAAATTAGACAAATGGAAATATTTTATTATGAGCAGCAGAAAATAATATATAGTTGTCGCTTTGAGGGGACAACCTCCAATAGAGTAGAACTCAATTACAACAATACTTGGCATGACTTCCCTTGCTATCTTTGACTATATATAGATTCATGAGATCCAAAACCCTAACTACTCATGGTCCCTTGCATAATTTCATATTAACCACTTTATTTATTAGCTATGGCTCATTTATTCATCATGATTGGCTAAACTAATTAATTTTGGCCCCTTTTTTATAATGCAGGTCAACCACTTACAATCATCATTAATGGGGGTAACTTATTATGGTATTTATTTATTGAGCTAAATAATCATGACTCTTGTGGGATCCCTTGTGCCTACTACATTAAAAAAGTGGTTAGGGTCGGGCCTTAACAGGCCCTCCCTCTTCGAAAGTAGCCTCGTGCTCAAGGTTGGAGTTGAAAAATTTGTTGGACAATAGTTTTCGGTTCCCATGTTGCATCTTCTAGCAACGTGTCTTTCCACCGGATGAGGACTTTCTTGATAGTGCATCAGCAAAGATTCCTTTCTCGTAAATCCAATCCCAGTTCTAGTCATAGCCAAAGAGAACCTTCGTTATCTAATTCAAGTATTATTGTATGAACCTTGCAATTGTGTCCCACTACTTTCTTGAGTCAAAAGACATGGAATATTAGGTGGAATTTTGAAGTGGCCGGCAAGGCCAGTTTGTAGTTAATTGAGCCAATACATTAAGTCACCTAATAAGGCCCATAAAATTTTGCAACTAGTTTTTGGAAGCCATTTTTTTTGAGAGATGTCTGCTTATAAGGTTGGAGTCAAAGAAACACTTGGTCACCCACTTGAAAATACCTTTCAAAGTGATGTTGGTCATCTTGCTGCTTCATCCAATTTTGATCTTGATGGAGATTTTCCTTCATAATAGTGAGAGTGGCGGCTTGATTATGAAGCAGTTGATTAACTACCTACACATTGAATGATCCTAGAGGAAAAGAAATTGGTGAAGGTGGGAGTTGGCCATACACCACCTCATATGGTGTCATCTTGGTTACCTCATGATAATTAGCATTATACCACCATTCCGCTAAGGTTAACCATTGCACCCATTAATGTTGTTTTTCTTAAGCAAAGCACCATAGCTAAGTCTCCAAACATTTGTTTACTACTTCGGTTTGACCATCCATCTAGGAGTGATATGATGTACTCATTTGGAGTGGCATGCCATGTAGCTTGAATATATCTTGCCAAAATTTACTACTGAAGATGGGATATTGATCACACACAATAGAATTATGCACGCCATGAATTTTTAAAATTTGATCCATGAAAACTTGAGTGACCAAGGTTGGAGTGAATGGGTGCGATAAGGCACAAAAATGGGTGTATTTGGAGAGGTGATCAACTACCACCATGATAACGAACTTGTTTCCTTATTTAGGAAGACTTGTAATGAAGTCCATGGAGACATGTTTCCATATAGAAGCAAGTAGTGACAAGCGATGTAAGGGTCCTGGTGTCTTCACCGTTTCTCGTTTCTTTTGCTAGAAGATGTCACATTTAGCTACCAACATAAGAATGTGATGTTTCATATCAACCCAAAAGAAGAAGTGTCATGCACAAGCATAAGTCTTTCGAAATATAGAATGGCATGCAATAGGTGATGAGCCTCATAAATGGGTAATTAAATGGGCTCATTTTACCTCCTAACCTAGTCAAATCAACCATTCTCTTAGCTTATTGTATGATTTTCTAATTATATTTATGCTTATCAAGTGAGTTGAGTTAGTTATGATGCCATGTGGTCTAACATGTGTTTAATGCAGATTATTGATGAATTTCGAGGTCAAAGTCAAGGATCCAATGGACAAATGGCAGCAATAAATCGAAGTGGACAAAGGAGAGGACTTATAGGAGGGAATCACCCTCATTTTTATTCCTCACTTTGAATTCCACTTCATTCACCTTGGAGTACAAGCAGCCAAATCATGCACTAGAAGGCAGCTGAGCAAGTGGAGGATGACTGATGATTATCTTGATTTTTGGAAGCCAAGCCTCTCTAATTTTAAGGAAGTTGTTGGTAGCTTCATTTATATAAGTAGAGAGGCCTAGGGCCTCACTAGGGTTGGATTTTTTGTTGGATGTTTGCTTATGTAAACTTTTCTCCACTTCGAGCTTATTATTTTGTGACAGTTTCATGTAATCCTACTATTCTTTTGGAAATACATATGGAATCCTTTTTAAGCTAGCACTGAGTTACCTTAGAGGGTTGAATCTCTTGGGTTAGGTCCCAATCCAAGCAGACAAGATCCTCTTTACCTATATTTGTATGTTTTATTTCAGTTTCTAGATTAGGTTGTTGATAGATGTATCTCTTTTATGGTTAAGAATAGGTTGTTTTTGATGATTCAGTAGTTTGCTTCCATTTTTTCTTTCTATAGCAGGTTAAGCAGTGATAAAGAGAAGATTCAAAAGGCTAGAAATAGTGCCTTGGCCTCTCTTCCTCCCTTTGGGACCATGAATTGAGGCAAAGACCCTCTTACTACCCCAAAAACATGAATTTTCCTCATTCATAGGACTTCTAGTGTTTGCAGCTTGTTAGTAGGTTAATAGTCTAGCTCTTATTTGCTTCAGATATTCTTCATCATGCTAGATTCTTTATTTGCAATAGTCATCTTTCATGTTTTCCTTTCTTGCAGCAGTTCTCAACATTTCCCTTCATAGATCATAGTTTAGACAATTTTGATGCAAAAATTTGTTTTTTCTAGATGCACTAATTTCATTGCTTGCTTGATCTTATTGGTTGACTATTAGTTCCTTTGTAGCAGATCTCTTCTTGCAGTTGGCTAGCTCATTAGCCATCACATCCTCCATCTAATCCATGCCCTATAGGTCACCCAAGTCTCACCTCAATTCTACCTTAGTTTCCTGCATTTTCCATAGAACTTCTTCCTCTCTCCTTGAGAAACCCCAATCATCTTGCTCTCTCCCTATGATTCATGGTGGACCCTAGGCACCCTAACACCTCATTCCAACCTTCATCCACCTTTTCCACCCACTCTCATACCCTCAAAATAGTGAAAACTGCTCTCAGCCTCCTCCTATAGGCCTCCTGTAGTTGCCCTGTTTTCCTCCTGTAGATTTCCTGTCTCCTCCTGTAGATTTTCCTATAGGCTTTCTTTTGAAGGCTGAGTGTGGGAAAAGCCTCCAGAAGAATACCTGAGACCTCCTAGGACCCATCCGCACCATCCTACATCCTCTCAAGTCCCAAAACCACCCTCCAACACCACCTATTTACTGCCACATTCACACACAATAAATCACATGCATGTTAAATTCACATAAAAATACATAAAAATCCAAAAAGATGTTTTTTTCTTATTTACTTCTAGAAATATCTTAGTTAGATGTTGTTTACTTCATTGAGTAGGTAATGGCATTCTTTTTATGGTAGTGCTTTTTTCAAAAGTAGGATTAGTTGGTTAATTAGGGTTTACTAGGTTTTCTTTACATTTCAGTATTTCTCCTTTCTGCGGTTAGAGTAGCATCTGTATAGTAATATTTCTTTCATTTCATAACATATAGAGCTTCTTTTGGAATCGATAGAAGTTGGCTTGAGCTCCTAGTGATCTTGCGCCGACTGACTGAGTGACAACTTGCAGCGAGAACTAGTACTTGTACATACAACACCGACGCTTCCAAGTTTGTTATGAACTACCAGGTTGATAAGAGTTAAGTAGGCAGCCCAGGAGCTACAACATTATTGCTGCAATGTTGGTGCACACCACTTTTTGGCGTCGTTTTTGGGGAAGCATCATAGTATTCTGTGATTACTGCTTTCTTCTATTTTTTGTTATGGCATTCTGCTAATAGTTTATTTCAACAAAAATAGACTAGTCATTTCTCTTCTTTCAAGTTCTAAATTTCCTTGCTTTCCTCTTCAATTCTGCAAATTTCATTTGAGCAAAATAAAACTAGTCATTCCTTTTCCTTCAGTTCTACATTTCCTTGCTTTCCTCTTCAATTCTGCAAATTTCTATTCGGCAAGTTCATTTCAGCTAGTTGCAATTCGTTTTGTTCAATCAATTTCGGTTTCTGAAAGTACTATCAGTGTGGGGAAAAAGAAACAAAAACCAACCAAAAAAAATATTTCCTTTCATGCCTTGTAGGAATAGAGATAACTCAGGAAAAAATTTTCCCAACACCCCCACTTCTTCAAACAGCCAACCTTCTCTCTTTTTTGGTGGTTGTGATCAAGAAGAACCCTTAGGTGAACATCAAGACATATTTGAAGAACCTATAGTGGAAAAAGAAGAAGAAAACATTCTAAGCCAATGGCTGAAAACAAAAATCCTAGGGGGAATGGAGAGAGAACAGAGGGTACCTTTCCCATTCGGGAGACCAATGGGGACACCAAAATGAAGAATATAAGCCCTTCCGCCCTACCTCATTTCCATGGTCTGACTACAGAAGATCATGATGCCTTTTTGTTCGAGTTTGTTGTTATCTGTCGAACCTATGACTATGCAGAAGATGAGAAAAAGTTGAAATTGTTCCCTTCTACTCTCAAGGATGCAACACTACGCTAGTTCATGGGATTATATGGCAATAGCATCACAACTTGGGCTCAGATGCAGCAAGCCTTTAACAAAAAGTATCGAGACTATTGTAGGTCAAAAGATACTAAAGAAGAAATTTTCCAAATGACCATAGGAAGTGATGAGTCCCTGGAAGACTATGAAGAGAGGTTCCAGCTCAGTTACAAAAGGGTCGGGTGTACACTTGACCCTGAGTCTCTGAAGCTGGTCCTACTCAGGGGAATTCGGGAAGATCTTTTAGACACCCTCCATCTACTGGCCGAGGGAGACATCTACCAACTATCCTATGAGGACATAAAGACTGTTTTTAGAAACCATTCTAGAGCAGCCAGAAAGAAAGGTAGGGGGAGTCAACCCATAGCCAGTACCTCTTCCTCTAACTCATCCATTAAAGGAGAAATTGGAAACATGTTGGAAGACTTCAAGAGTGAGATGCTACGGACTGTTGCCATGAAAATGGATACCTTACATATCAAAAGGAAACAAGAGAAAGTAGAGAGGGCTTTGGCCATTTTTTGCCCTAGATGCACCAGGAGGCATCCTAGGAATGAATGCCCATTTAACTCTATAGAGGTTTGTTCAGTCTGTGAAGAAAATCATTCTATAGATAAGTGCCCTTCCTTACCTAGACTTAAAGTTGTATATCAAGGGGTTGAGGGAGTCACTGAACATCTCTATTACATAAACCAAAGGAGGCCACATGGACCGAGACCATACTAGTAGGGGATGAAAGGGACATCTCAGGCATACTACAACCCCAACCAAGTCACTTATGTGCCTTCTTGGGGCCCTCTTGCTCATCCTTCTTGGTCCACGCTTCCTCCTTGGTCCTTCACATCTCAATATCATGCCCAACCAACCACCCATTCATTTCAATCCTATGCTCAGCCACAACCTCAGTGGAATACACCTCATCAAGGGTGGATGCCTCAATACAACTCTTTTCCTACTCTTTTACCTCCAACACCTGCCTAACCACAACCTATTGGCCGGATAAATTGATCTTGCGGATAAGGCAATATCCCTAGTATTAGAAGATAGTCTAGCAACAAACGAACAAACAAACCTATCTTTCTCTAGACATATTCGTTTTATAAGTAAATACTACAAATGTGTCAAGATCCTACCTTAGATCCAATGCGTGTTCTTAGTAGTCATCCCCTGGTTGTTCGAAAGAGTTACCTTTGAGGACCTGCAATAAAAAACAAGAAAACATTAAATAGCACCTGCATATTATAAATCATGTCTATTATGGTGATCAAGGAACCCATAAAATCAACCATGAATCAACAGCTTACTGAGAAAAACAAATTTATTTGTATTAACTTTGAAGTAGAAGAACCTTACAACATTTTCAGCCTTGATATTGAACAAGCTCTTCCTGGGTCCGAAATAGGAATTTCCTTTACTCTGACAAGCCTTGCACTCATCCAAATGAGATCTTAGAGGTATGTAATCTCTCCTCATAAAAAATCAACTAAATAAGACTAAGTTCTAGTAGAATTTCACCTCAAAAATATTCATCTTCTAACCTCCCAAGTAACCAACCTAATGCTTCATTTTATAGTGCAGAGGAGGAAGTTACTGGTCCACCTATGAAGGGATAGAATCCTCCTTCAAAGGGATAAGCTACTCACATCAGAGGGTTAGCTCCTTAAGGTATGGAATACATGAACCTTATAGAGCAAACTTGCCACCTCAAGATTCCTTCCAGAAGCTTCTAGAAATGACTAAAAGTGAGATTTTCAGAGTATACTCGTGCCTTTTTAACTTTTACAGGGGTCCACACCTTTAACACAGAGAAAGTGTGGTCAGGTGTGTAAGAGACATGACCATTAGGTGTGGTACCATAGGTAAGACAAAGAGAAAGTGTGGAACCAAATTTTTAAAGACTTTTGAGGGATTTTCTCTTATTTTCCAGGCTTGATATGAGGAATTGATGTTTTAGACTTGCAGAGGAGGAAAGTATGAGTGACAATGAACTCACATAGATAGCAGAATGTCAAGGTGACAATTTTTAGTGCAACATGACTGTTACCTCCTGCTCCACCAAAGCAACCCCAAATGCCTGCCCAGTCAAATTCAAACCCGAACAACTGATAGGCTCAGCAAGTGTATAGTGAAGAACCATCATGCCCAACTTATGCTATGGAGATTCAGGAAATTAACTTGCGATCTGGGAAAGTTCTCCTAGATAGCCAACCTACACCTTGGGAGGTTGAGGAAGATAAAGAGGAAAGTGAACATAAAGAAATTCCAACCTTTCCTGAGAGACTATCTGGGACAGTCGATCCTACCCCAGTAGAAATTGAAATCTTGGGAGAATTGAAACATTTATGCATGAAGATACCACTTCTCCAAGCCATAAAAGATGTGCTTATCTACAATAGGTTGATCAAATATAAGTTCTTTAGGCATCCAGTAAGGCACAAGAGAGATGCCCCAACCATCAATGTCATAGGACAACTATACAACCTCATGTTAGGGCAGGTGATCTATCCAAAATATCTAGACCCTGGAAGCCCAGTAATTGATGTCCACATCAATGGAATCATGATCCCACATACCTTAATTGACCTTGGAGTTGCCATTAACTTGATAACAAAGGACACAACGCTCAAACTTAACCTCTAGGGCTCCTTGAGGAAGACCACGACCATGCTATAGCTAGCAGGCCACTCCATCGTGACCCCTGAGGGGATTGTGGAGGATGTGATGGTCTCCATTGATTCTTGGGACTACCCTGTTGATTTCTTAGTTCTCCAACCAAAGGCAAAGCTCGCTAGGTGTCCTCTCATTCTGGGAAGACCCTGGTTGGCTACCACCGATGCCTACATCAGCTGTCAAGCTGGGGAAATGACCATAAATAATGGGCACATGTCCAAGTAGTTAATCCTATATCCTCCTACCCAGCCCTTGCTAGAACATGATCTACCTCTCTGATTGGAGGGGGAAGATGTGGATGAAGTCTATTATGCACCGCTTTGTGCATTAGAAATTTCCAAGGGGGGGAAATAGCAAGATGAGGATGATATGATTGAAGATATGATTCAGAATCCACCTCCCAGTGTATCACCATTAGAGGATATAGTGAGAGAAACCAAAAACAACCTCTCAATTAATCTCTGTGCAGCCAAATCCACTTCTCTCCATGCTAATAATATAGAGCTCGGCCCAAAAAGAACCTTGAAAATCAATCCATCCCTATCCATTTCCTAGGAAAAGGAGCTGTGTAGCATGCTGAGAAAACACCTAGATGGCTTCTCCTAGAGTTATAAGGAGATGAATGGAGTGCACCCTTTAGTATGCACTCGTCATATATAGATCAAGGAGGATTTCAAGCCAGTCAGGCAGCCTCAAAGGAGGATGAATCCAACACTTAAAGATATTGTTAAGGAAGAACTGCAGGAATTGCTTGATGCAGGATTCATCTATCCTATCTTTGACAATGAATGGGTCTCTCCTTTGGTTCTAGTGCCAAAGAAGAATAGTAAGTGGAGAATCTGTGTTAACTATTAGGAATTGAACGAAACCACTAAAAAGGACCATTTTCCTTTACCTTGCATAGATCAAGTGTTAGCTGCTCTGGTAGGGAAAAAAAATTTCTCTTTCCTAGATGGATTTTGCAGGTACAATTAGATTCAAATTAGCCCAGAGGACTAAGATAAAACCACTTTCACTTGTCCTTGGGTTACCTTTGCATACAGGGTCCTTCCTTTTGGTTTTTGCAATGCTCCAGCCACTTTCCAAAGAGTGGTATTAAGTATATTTTCTGAATTAGTTCATGATGCAGTAAAGATATACATGGATGACTTTACTCCTTATGGCTTTGACTTTCAGGAAGCTTTATCTAACCTAGGAAAATTTCTAGACAATTGTATTGAGATGAACCTATCCCTTAGTCCAGAAAAATGTGAATTTTTTATGACTGAAGGGACAATGTTAGGTCATGCGATATCTTAACAAGGACTACAGGTGGACTCCAACAAAATTTCCATCATCCAAAGGGTCCCACCTCCTCAAAAGGTGAGAGATGTCAAAAGTTTCCTAGGCTTAGATGGGTATTAAAGGAGATTCATTAAAGATTTCAGCAAGCTAGCCTCTCCTTTGTTTGGCTTCTCGGGCAAACATGTCGATTTCATATGGTCGGAAAACCATCAAGAAGCCCTAGATACATTGAATAACAAGTCAGTGACTGCCCCAATTCTTCGAGGCCCAAACTAGGCCCTACCTTTCCACATTCACAAAGATGCCTCGAACAAAGCAATAGGAGCAGACTTAGGACAAATTGATGAAAATATACCTTATGCCATATAATTTATAAGTAAAAACTTGTCAAAGGCAGAGTTAAACTATACAGTGACCGAGAAGGAACTCCTAGCTGTTGTGCATTCCGTAAACTAATTCAGACACCATATCACAGGATATCAAACCTTTTTACACACTAATCATGCCACAATTAGATATTTAATGAACAAACCAAATGTAAATTCTCGCATTATTAGATGGTTTCTTTTACAGCAGCAGTTTGATTTGACCATTATTGATAAGCCTGGTAAAGAAATGTTGTTGTTGACTTTTTTTCTAGAGTAAATTTGCCTATGGGTGAAGAAGGAATAGTGGATGACCAAATGATAGATGAACATATGTTTTCTATCTCAGTACTTTCTCCATGCTTTGCTGATATAGTAAACTACTTAGTTTCAGCACAGTTCCCACCACACCTGTCCTCAAAAGAGAAGAGAAAGATAGCAAGGAAAAGTGCCCCTTTCACCTGGATTGGGGGCAATCTCTTCAAACTTGGCCCAAATCAGATCTTAAGAATATGTGTCAGGGAGGAGGAATTTTTTGACATCCTCCTGACCTGTCATGACGGGCCTTATGGAGGTCATTTTGCAGCAAAAAGAACTGCCTTCAAGATATTGCAAGCAGGCTACTACTGGCCCACTCTTCATAAATCTCTTGCCCTGATGGTGGCCCAACTCCTTTTGGACTGCTTGTTGTAGCGGTCAATTGATTAGCTGCATAATTGTTGACCCTTTTAGCATATTGTTCATGGGACAACAGTCTTCCTGCACTGGTCACTAGGCTGGGAAGCCCTCTGCCATGCAATGTTGTGATTTTGGTGGCAAAAGCATTGATCTCTACCTGAATATCTTGGCACTTTCTTTCTAATGCCTGCACATAGCTCCTGAGGGTGTGCACCCTTTTGATTAACAAAATTGTATCAGTCCTATCCCTGATACCCATTGTTGCCAATTGAAGGCCAGTTCTATTATTCAGGACATTGATCATCCTGGTAGCAATATTGGGCATACTTCCCAGAGAGGCTCTGGCCCTTTGACTTTCAGCATGAGCCCTGTTCAGCAGATCCATTTGCTCATGAATTGTCTCTATGTATTGCCACTGATCTGTGATTGACTGGCCAATCTTAGCCCATAGGATCTTCTTGACCTCAGTTATAACCTTTCTCGTGGTGAGCTCCTTTTCAAGCTCTTTGATCCTTCTTTCTAGTGTCCTAACTTCCCTGGTATTTTCTGCCACTTGCTGCTTAGATTTGTCATATTTCTCGTCCAGATCGGCCAGCTTTTCTTTGGCATCCTTCAGCTCAATCATTTGGGTTTCAAGAGCTTGCAGCGCCTTCATCATATCTCGCATACCGAGGCCTGGGACTTGCTCTGCTGCTGCTTCCTTTTCTGTGGCTTGAGGCCCAGCAATTGAGGCACTTGCTTCTGTTGTTTGTACCAGGGGAGGACTTATAATTTGAGGAGGCTCCTCAAGATTTATTACTGGCTAAGAGGGCTGAGGTATCTGATCTCCTTGTTTTTGTTTCAGGGTTGCCTCTAATGCACCCTCTGTTGCTACCAATCGTCCTTCTGTTTCTACCAATTGTTTGTGTAATGTCAACAGCATGGTCGCTACATCTTGATCCTTTCTCTGCTGAGAAACGTCTTCTGTTTGGGGGTGAAGGGTTGCTGGAAGTTTGACCATCTTCCTCAAAGCTGATATATCTTCATCTTTTTTCTTCATAAGCGCCTGCACAGCTTTGGGATCACTTGGGTCATGCCCAAGCTCTATGATGATATCTTCCAAAGACTTAATCCTGTTGTCTTTGGCTTGAGAAGAAGCTTTCTCTAATTCTAGTTGGGCAGTAGTATTATGGAGAGAATTTTGCAGTTTGTGTGCTAGAAGTGTTTTATCTGCAAGAGTAGAGTAGACCATCTCACCCGTTTGCTTATGTAGCTCTATTTGGTCCATTGGGTGGATGTCTTTTGCAAACACTTCTAGGTTGGTTCTGATGTAATCTACAGCTGACTGTGGCTGCAGCATGGCAGGCATAAAATGGCTCATAGTCATCTTCCCTTCTGCAATGTCATATGCTAACATGAGCCTCTGTTGATTGGTGGGAGCCATCTTGAGCAAATGATTGTAAAGCTGGATTCTGACTGGCTCATTCCTAGCTTTTATATCCATAAATTGTTTTTTGATTCCAGATTCTGCCCTTCTTTGTTGGCTTGAGGAGCTAACCTCTCCTCCAAGTGGTCTCTCTTGTTCCTGCTGGAAGGAACTGGCTGATGCTTCCATACTAGGGGACCCATACCCATGGATGGTCCAATAGGCATCTCTTCTTCAGAAAAAGGGTTTAGTCTTTGCCTTTTCTCCCCTTGTTGACTTGCTGATGTAGTGAGGGGAGTTTCTTGTTGTCTGTCCCTCTTCCTGGCTCTCTCTTCATTCATCGGGGTTTGGAGCACCGAGGTATCCACTGCTATTTCCTGCCTTGGAGGCACACTTTCTTGAACCTGTTTCTCTGTGGATACAGGGGCCTCAACCATTTCTTCTTGTTGTTTTGTCTGTTCTTTCTATTGTTCTGTTGTTGGGAGTGCCTGATCCTGCTCCATTTCTTTCCCCTTATCTGTGCTAGCTGCTTGAGTAGTGGTTTGAGCTGCTTGTTGGGGAGCTGTAGAAGATGAGGCATCTGCTCCAAGTTGAGTATGATGAAAAGAAGAAACTTGTCCACAATATTCCAAGTCAGCTTCCTTCTCAAGTTTCTTTGTTGCTTTTTGTGCTATTTCCTCTTTAGAACTTGCCTCTTCTAGGGTGCCCTCTTTCCATTCTAATTGATTTGCATATTTTTCAATATGAGGTAACCTGAGATGATCATAGCTAGCCAATTTATATTTGACCCTTCTAAGACTAATGAAGTGATTGGGGTCATAGGGTAACCAGAGGAAACTGGTTTGCAACCCGAGGCACTTTAGGATCTTGCTTCTTTCCATGCCTCTTCTCTTTTGTTATAAATAAATGGGCCTAGCTGGTTTTTGACTTTGAGCTGTGCCTTTATATTTTTGTTGTGGAAATGGATCATGCCTGCATTTCCAAATTGTCTGAAATATTCTAAAGCAAAAAGTCTCATAGGGACATATCTTGGTAGCCTGTATGGGGCTAACTCACAACCATATATCCTGATCACTGTATGGTGTTGGTAAAAGTACCAATCCCCAATGTTGTAGGCCTTTGAGAGCTGGAGGATTCTTTGCATCTCATCTGTCAATCTTGGAGGAGGAGAACTCAATAGCAAGGACATGGATGGATGGATGAAAAGGTCTATGAATTCACAGTAGCTATATGGTGAAAAAGATATGTGATGAAAGATTGAAGACCAAAATACCACAGACCTTTGGTTCCCCTGGGCATCAAACTTCTTGAGAGTAATAGGGAAGCTATCAGGCTGATAAAATAGGAACAAGTGATAGATGTAAGAAGTGTATCTAAATATCCTTTCCCTCTCTAAATTCATCAATTGCTCGTGAATTTTGTTGGCAATGAATGTAGCATAATCATAATGAACCGAAGGAGGCTTTCCAGGGGAGAAGACAGACATCATAGCTAGAATGGTTTCATCAACATCCTCAGTCGACCTGTGACCCAGGACATAACTGATCATGTCCACAAGCATCCTGCCGAACTCATTGAGATATACATTTCCAATAGGAGGAGTCCTCACAGTTTGAGAGCCTGATTGAATGAATAGTTGATTAATCTTTATGATTTGGGCACTGGACAGCTTGCCTCCTTGGTCTATCAAGTGCATCATGGATAGAGGAGTCAATGGATTTGTAGTATGAAAGTGCAGCATTTGATTTATAGCCTCAGGGGTGACATAGAACAAGACTGAGCCTGAGGGACTGAGGACAGCTCTCTGACATGGATCGTAGTTGGCACTGCATCGATGGATTAAATCTGGGAGAATATTGACTTGAGGAAGACTGAAAATGGGAAAATAGGAGTCCCAAATCCCTAGAATATCAGTTCCATTGAGGAGTTTGGCTTTTAGCTCATTGATTAAATGAATATGGTATCTACTGTAATCTGGGATTGCCTCTGCCATCTGGTAGTCTCTATCAGCCAGGGGCAGCCATTCTAGCTCTCTGTGTGGGGCATTTAAAGGTGGAATGTTTAGAGCTACTGGTGTCTCCATGTGTTTGGTGCTCTTCAAGCAGAATTTCACTTGGGAATGTAGGCAAATGCGGCTTTGTGCGGCGAATTGAGGTAAAAAGGATTTACAGCGAAAACAGGGCAGTTCTGGTGTAAAAGGGGCACAATTGGTCACTCTTGGGAGAAATTGAGTCACTTGCAGGACAAGGAAGCTTGAGTTTCAGGGGAAAATGGCAGTTCTGGGCGTTTTTTACAGTGAAGAACAAACTGAACCAGGTGCAGGAAGGATTGGTAAATACCTGGTCACGGCGCGATGGGTGGAGGATTATCCAAGCCGAATTCTGGGCGGTCACGGCTTTGAATCAATTTCTGTAGGTTGGCAGCGAGAACGTCGTGAAATTTCATGCAGGAAGGCACAACAGAATTTTGGTGAAAAATGCGAAAAAAACGTGATTTTGGGCGAAAATATAGGAAATTTGGCCTTTGGCGCGCTTTTCTCGGATGACATCAGCATGACGGCATAGGTGGGTCATGGTACAGAATGATGACGTGGCGGTCTGTGAGTGGTCCACGTGGATGGGGGACGTGGTGGACAGCTCGGAGTGATGGCGGGTCGGGCATTGATGTGGTGCTGACTCGGCAATGGCGTGGAGGTGACGTAGGGTCGACTTGGCGGGCGGTAAATAGAAGGCGGTAAGCGGTAATTTCGGACCGCTTAACGTACGGGCGCGGTTTTGGCAGGAGGTCGCCCGATACAATTAAATTGTGACGCGTGTCCAGCGCCCTACGTCATCATTCTGACATTTTCGGGCGCTAAAGTACCGCCATCGGAGGCAGCCCGATATTGCTGAGGACCGTCGGATGGGAGGGCCCAGATCCGACGGTCGACGGGGAGCGGATAATAAACAATTATTTTTTCTGGGAATGCGCGCCAGGGCGGAACTTTAGCCATCGGCGGGTTTTTGGGTTTTTTCAATGTTTTGTGGAAAAATGGGTTTATTGTTGTTTATTCGCAAAATGGGGTTAGGGCTGTTAAACCAAGCGGATCTTGGTTTAATCCCGAGACTTAGCTTTAGCGCTATTTTGCCTTTAGCACTTCAATTCCTTTGCGCTCTGACCCTTTGGAGCTATAAGGCTATATTGCCTAGGGGAAGGGGTATATACATATTTTTGGGGTTTTTTATATACAATAGTGATATAATAATGGGGAAAAGGGGAACATAGGGAGTTAAGTAATAATGGAGTTAGTAGTTAGTATTGGATGGGAGATATGGAAGAGAGGGAGCAAACACTAAGTTTTTAGGGAACAAACTTAGTTATGAGAGTAGATCAAAATGAAAAGATTTTTACACAAGAAATGTGGCTCTTCTATATAACAAGAATCAACAAATAAGTTTGATATCTGTCATGAACCAAGGTGATAGTGGGATGTTAGAAAGAAGTTTGATAGGGAATGATTGGGAAATTAGACATGCTTCACTTTGTTGCTACAAAATTGCTGAATAGGAAGATCTGCACTGGCCACCATGTGTTTCCTCTGCTTAGGCCAGTGATATGAAAGAAATCATGCTTCTGCAACCCCATCTACCTACCCATCTTATTGCCTAGCATTTTTTATTACTTCAGGGAGGGTGCACTTAGACTAGCAAACCCTCAATTTCTCTTTTTCTTTTCTTTTTCCATTTTCTTTTGATTTTCTATCTAAGGCTAGCCTTATTACTTCCAAGGCCCCAGATTAAGCAGTTGGGAACCTTCATTCTCTACCTAACTACTAATCTGCCAAGATTGAACAGTTTGGACAGATTTCTTTCTCTAGTCTACAACAAAAATTGAACTATGGCATGACCCAGCTTAAACTGTTGGATCACCCATTTAGAAGTAGGACAGTATCAAACAACTGTAGATAAGTGTTTTCCACAAAAATATGAGATCTTTGCATCACCAAAGTAGAGAATATTTGGCACTTCCCCTGCCAATCATGAAAAATGAAACCTATTAGTATAGGTAGCTAACAGTTAGTACCTATTTATCTATATCGAGAATATTTTTTGGTGAAAATCACATCATGATACATTTGTCGACGCATTTCGAACCAACAAGTGTGGTTCATCATCAGGACAAGTTCAAGAACCAACCCATGGCAGCAGATTAAATAGAGAGAGCAGATCATCTAACGAGGATGATAACATATGCTTGATCTGTAATTTCATCCTTCAAATGAATCCCTCCAAGCATATTTAACAAACCCTGAGAAGGAGTGGTTCGGCCCCATCATGATCGACAAGTCCATCGTTTTTTGATGTTTTTATGAGTCCAACGAAGGTAAAAATCAACATATTTTTCATGTTTAGATATTTTTAACAAGAGGCGAAGAATAAAACTCAAAATCTCCCTTTTCGTAGGTAGTCCCTTAGGTTCAAAAAGGTAGGAAATTGTAGGTTTTTCTGTAGATTCAACAACTTTGCGATTTTCTAAAACACAAGACAATCTACTCTACTCTTCTTAGCAGAAACCAAAAATGATCGTTGAAAACAATAAGCAAAAAAGGAAGAATATCAATCACACATAACACAATATTTCTCTGGGGAAAGAAGTTTTTAAAAACCTTGACTATCTATATTGCATTAACAGAAGATTTGCGAAGAAAATACAATGCTTGTTCATCCTAAACAATTCATGCACAAATATGATCTAACTCTCTGCCTTACAAGCCAGCTCAAGCCAACACTTAGCCAATTATGTTTCCTGCCAAGCACTCCTTGCCCAATTCTTGAGACATTTGGCTCATATTTAATTGCTAAATTCATCATCCATAACAACGCAATCCAACCATAGGTCCTCAACTGATTTCATGCACCATCTATACAACTCGGAAAATTATACAACTAATAGTACATTGTCCTTGAACTCTAATCTCAACTGGGTCTTCCTCTGAAATGACATGCATGAATTATTTATGAGTGAATCTTCAGTTAACTGGTGGGGTATTAGGGATGCACTAGTGCATTACTCCACTACTAGACCTCTACTAGTTCCTCCAACAGATTGAGCTAGTTTAACTGACTATAACTCAGTTAGACTGAGTTATCTAATTACAACTCAAAAGAACTCAATCTAGACCCCTAAAATTTAGGGATCACTCTACATGACTCTAGATAGACTTCCAACTTGAATTTTGTAAGTCATCTAATTCAATTTAACTTAGTTAACTATTACAAGTTTCTATGCGAATAGAATTTTGATTTTAATTCACAATTTAATTCAAGGACAAATTAAATTGGAAATTCTTGTTGTTGTTTTTAGCAAAAATAATAAACAAGAGAACCTCTTAGCCATGTTCAACTAAGGTATTTATTTTTCGTAGCCATTCTATCCCAGTCTGGAAAAGGGTTAAACTTATACTGAGTAGACGTATTTTCATTTACTTTTACGAGTTCAAAAAGACAAGTTCTCGACAATATTTTCATATTTTGGGAGTCTGAAAAGGGCTAAAAGAAGACTCCTCCTAGAGGAATGAGTGGTATAAAGGGTAGCAACTAGTTCCAGTCAAGAGGGAACTGCTCAAAACATGCAAAGGTCAATATGTTGGCTAATAAGACTACTCATCGCATTTGTTCCTTAGGAAAGGGTAAAACAACCAAGTGAAAGCGTATGATCAACTAAGCATATGGTGATGATGGAATGAGAAAACCAAGGCTCATCTGGAAGAAATAGGATGATAAAAATGGCAATCACGGGGGATAAATGGGAATGGTTTCATTTTTACAGAAGCTTGAAACTTGGGAAACTATGCTTGAAATTTCTTTCATTTTTACACAATCTTGAAACAGAGAAAAACTATGCTTGAAATAAGTTTGCATGCCCCAACATGCCCCCAACATAATGATTCAATTCGAGATGCATTCCCCTGAAGCTTCATTTATTTCACCTAAGTAGACTACTGGGTACTAACAGGTGGATGGAATGAAGGTTCATTTACGAGATAAAGTGAAAGACTCGGCTGGGAATTTACGAGATCTAATCAAAGAATCTAATTAAAAGGGGATTTGTTTCATTTCTTAACGATCTTGACACAGGAAAAAAACTATTCTCATAGGAACCTATTTCATTTTTTAACGAGGTTGACATAGGAAAAGAACTATCCTCACAAGAGCTTGTTTCATTTTTTAACAAGCTTCACACAAGAAAAGGAACTCTGCTCTAACACCTTGTTTCATTTTTTAAGGAGCTTGACACAAGAAAAGGAACTCTGCTCAAGAACCTTGTTTCATTTTTTAAGGAGCTTGACACAAGAAAAGGAACTCTGCTCTAAGGACCTTGTTTCATTTTTTAATGAGCTTGACACAGGAAAAGGAAATCTTCTCCAAAAACTTTGTTCATGACTACCAAGAGGCCATGGCTTCCAAACGGTTCTCATCGAAAAGGAAAACAACGCTCTGGAAGGGATCAAAGGATCCAATGGAAAGATCAAACTCCAATTCCCCTAGTAAATGATGCACCACATCACCTACTAGATCATCACTAGACACAAACATGGAACAAGTTGCCACATAATTAATCTGTGGCGAGGGAGATACCGCTTGCATATAAGGACCATTTAATGAAGATGGTTAATTGGGAGTCAAATTAGGACCCATGAATGAAAGTTGTTCAATGGTCATGATTCTTCCTTCATGTGGGAAACACATCACACGAAAGAGTGAAGAGACAAGAGCTCCCATAACATACACATAGTCATGCCCAAGGAGTAAATTAAAATCCAAAGGGCCTTGGACTACCATCACATTGATATAGACAGTCTTTCCTCCCAAAGTAATAGGAAACTTAGGAAGGATCCCTAACGATTGACTAGTTCCTCTGTTAAAAGCCAACAGCTTATGGGAAACGGGCACAAGCTACGGGCAATCAAAACCTTGCCAAGCAGTTGAGGACAAAATAGTAAAAGATGTGCCTTCATATATGATTTTGCTAGGTATGACCACATTATAAGCATGTACTATGATCTATAAGGGTGTTTTCATCAGGATCAGTCATAAATATGAATTCTTAATTGCTCATGTTTGAACTGATTCTCTCATTATGGATGTTGTTTGGGAATTCTTAACTGCTCCTAGACAATATTCTCAAACTTTCCCTCTATCAGCATAGTGAAAGATCCTTGATTTCCTTTCATTCCCTGATTTCATGCCATCTATTCCCAAATTTGAAGAATTGTTCCATAGATGCCTGTCTGGCTCTGTAGCATTACCCTTTCCACAAAAGACACTTACAGCAATATCCCATCATTGACTCCATTGCCCAATGGTCTAAATTGTTCTGAAACAGCATCCTAGTTCTGCCTGAACTCATCATCCAACCAAATTTAAAGCAAAACCCTATGCATAATAACTAGCCTAAAATTACTCCACAACAAAGCTAAAATATAAAGAGAGAGCCCTCTTTGGTTGCAAGTAGGCTAGGACTTGCAGCTAAAAGATTGGTTAGTGGTTACCTCGGTCGTGCTCCCTTAGGAGCCAGGGAACAACCTGAGTGATAACAAAGGGCACATAAGGAGGAAGACGATATCCTGTTAATTGACTGCAATCGAAGGAAGTGACCATGCTACTTGGAGGGGTGTCGTGGGAATGGAAGAACTTCCCCCTAGTGCTATGGGAATGGGAGGATTGTCCCCCAGTACCATGGGAATGGGAGGATTTCCCCCCAATTCATTGGAACCTAAAGAAACCAGAAGAACCTAAGTGGTATGAAGTACGCTTTCTATGGGAAAGGCACGTTCAACTGAAGGTGGAATCGACTCAACCATTTTCTCAACCAATGGTGGGTCGGGAAAGGACTCATGGGATTCATGTTTAGAGAGAGCGGGATTGATTAGATTCAGATTCTAACCAATCACTTCATAAACTTGTGGAGGATTAGGAGAAAGCTTCTAATAACCAGCTGGAGACGTGGCTAAGAATTTGTAAGGTTTTCCAACACTTTTGAGGCTTCATCCATATAAGGACAAAGGCGAATAGGATGATTCCCTTCACATAACTTACAGGGAAATTTGAATTTACAGTTTTTTCCCATGGACCTTACTATCGCTAGTTGAGGGTTTTTCACCAGCATGATCTTCAGAAGCTGATGATAAAGGTTGATGTAAGCCTGTGGACCATACTTCTAATACCTTGGGAATACAAGGACAATCTCTAAGAAGGTGGTCACCCTTACAAAGAATGCAAGGGAATTTAACTTTACAGGGCTGATTGGAAGATTTTTCCATACTATTTGTGTCTATAGAAATGGTTGCTCGGTTTTTCCCCTGCTTATTTTGTTTCTTCTTCTTTTTCCTTTTCTTCTTCTTCTTAGCTTCTTGGTTACTAGAATCAAGACTTTCACCAAGCGAAGAGGAAGAAAGTGATGAAGAAAAAATAGGTGAAGAAGGAAAATTTTAACTTTAGGATCAACATGAGGTTGATGTTTTTCATGTGGAGGAGAACTTGGTTGAGAAGTAGTTTGGACATTTGGAACCATAGGGGTTGAAACTAACCAAACTGACAAACCAATGGTGAATTCGAGAAGGGACAATGTTGCCATGTAAGGATCACCAATATTTTCGAAAGAAGGAAAAGGATCAGGATTCTATTCAAAGGGGTTTCCTTGACTAGTGGACTCGGGAATTATTGCCATTAGTCTCAACCTAAGATCCATTAAGGAGTTTTTCCACAGGGAGGATGTTGTGTCACGGTCAATTAATTTATTTTAGAAATTAAAGACACAAACAAAAAAAGGGTAACTAGGCATAAAGGTTTACCAAGCAACCGTGAACTACAATATACACCTTGGTGAACCAAGGACTTAACGTACGTGCAGGAAATCTCCCCGAATGATGTGTTTGGTGTATCACGATATACAAGGTAGTCGACTCAGTTACCTATGTATGGATAACAACCTATAAGGGACTCCCAAAATATACTCGATAGTACATGGGAGTGCAGTCTGTAGTAGTGTTGTCTAAAGCGTAACAGTTCGATGAGAGTGTTCCCATATAATTTTCATGTGTGGAGCTCCATCTGATATACTCGAAGGTATGTGGAGAACAATCCTATACAATTACATATGTGGAACAGGATTTCACACCCGTGATACAACGTTGTAAAACAACTACAACTCCTATGTTTAATGATGCTAGAAGACGTCTCTAGCCTAGACCTCTAGATGTTTGTGTTAATGGTACAAATTCTCCTTAGGTTGATTCAATAAATTTTACTATTTATCTTTGATTACGTTTTAGTTTCATGGTTCAAAAATCGATGTCACCTTAACACACTTATGATGCAACTAATATGAGTAAAAGAACTCTTTTCATTTTCCTTTTAATAATGAAAGGCCTAACTAAGTAGGGGAAGAAGAAATCAATCAAAAATGCAACAAACAAATGATGCAACAATCGATCTCTATAACTTCACTATTCCAATCAAAATCAAAGCCCTATATGCAATGCATAATGCATAATATTTTTCTTTTAGATTCCACTTAATTTCAGATGAAAACTAAGATATTTACTTAATCACTGATAAAAACACTTTTCAGAACGATGACTAAAACACCAATTCCTTCAAGCACTCAATGATCAAACAATTCAGTTTAATAATGACCTAATGATAAGAACAAAGGAAAATCTAAAAAAATTATTATCAAAGGAACTAAAAAAAAAAAACCAAATGGAACCTTATGAGAGACCAAGACACACTCAAGGACATAAGGAGGACCAACCAGAACAAAGTTAATCAGAGGGAAAATCACAAAAAGGCAATTTTTTGCATCAAACCCTGACCATAGCAAGTGCTAAAGGGGCGAAGGTGCACTGCAACATAGGTTCAAAGAAGGCTAGGGTGCACTGCAACACACTGTCACAAGATCACATGGTGTAGTGATCAAGGAAATCCAAGTTCTGACACAAAAAATGCAAGTGAAACTCAATGAAAGGTCTTCCTAGGTCTAATCAAGATTGAGTGAGACTATGAGGTCTGAAGAAGACGTAAGACAAGCACAATGGACAAGGAAACCACCAAGGGAATGAATCATTCCCTAGTATGGTCACCAATTTTTTATACGAGATTTACGATTATGGACAAAAGTATCTCCCCTAGGTTGGTGGCTAATCTAAAACAACAGAGAGACCAGGAACCAAATGCTTTTCCTTAAAGTAAATAGATAACAAAGTGAGGCCTAACTGGAATCCTTCGCACACTTCACTCCTTATTTAGCTTGGAAGCTCCAATTCCAACTCTGAATGTCAAAATTAGAACCTGCACAGTCAGATAACACAAGCCAAGAAACTACGAGATTTATGTAGTATCATCTAAGTACTTTATTCAATAGATCAACATAATATTGAAATATATGAAATAACATCACATATAGGAAACAATTAACTTTGCATTAATATAAATGGAAGGATATTACAACCATAAATAGCAGTTGATCTTGTAGAAGAGCTCCTCCAAGTTGTTGACTTTTCATTTCCTTGTCACAATATGCACCTCCAATCACCCTAAATGCATGAGATAATAACCACTCACTGTTGCAGCATAAGGGCAGGACCACTCTCCAAAATCCAACCAAGAACTAACCAGGTGCTTGTGGAATGAGGTAAATATATAGGAAGGAGAGGTAGTTCATGAATTCTTATCCAGTTACCAATCTAGTCTTGAGATCCAAACGTGATGGGAGGACGAGCTCAAGGGATAAGATGGTGATTTCTCCAAGGTGGAATTAGATAGGATTCGAATGTTTATCCAAGGTAAATGGTCGAAACAACCTCTAGAAGCTTTTGGAAGGGGAATCTTCTGGAATCCCGGTCATGCTCCTGGATTATAGAACCAATGTAGGTGTAAAGGGGAGCAACCTGCTAGTGACCAATGCAGGCCACAATGGAGCAGCATGTAGGTGATTGCACCCCAATAGGCATATAGGGAGAGTTGGTCCTAAAACTAGCTCAGATGATGCAGTTTAGGGTTGAAATTCTGGGGGATGAATGGAACTTGCTTAGGGCTTTTTACAAGATGGTGACAAGGGGGAATAGGATGTTGATTGATCCCATTAGGAGTATCACTAATCAGGTGTGACAAAATGGCCTATAAAAATGAAAAACAACCATGGTTCCATGTCGCATTGTAACAAACATTGTCTCAATATGAAAATAAACCATGGTCAACCATGGTCTAATGTCACATTGTGACAAATAGTGTCTATATGAAAATTAATTTAACAATCATTGTGAGAATGTTACATTACATTAAAATGTATTCAATGTCACATTGTTACATTACATCAGAATGTATTCAATGTCACATTATTACATTACAAAAATTGGGTTTAATGCTAGGTTTATAATATTAAGGCCTTTTAATATTGAGTTTATAATATTAGAGTTTAATATTGGGTTTATAATTTATAATATTATATTTAATATTAATATTAATGTTAGGTTAATATTATTCTTAATATTATGATCAACCATAGTCAACCATGGTCATTGATGCTCAACCACGGCCAATCATGGTCAACCTCAATCAACCATGGTCCAACGTTGCATTGTGGCAATTATTGTCTCAATATGAAAATCAACCATGGTCCAATGTCGCATAGTGACAAAGATTGTCTAAATATGAAAATCAACCATGGCCAAATGTTACAGTGTGACAAAGATTGTCTCTATATGAAAATCAATCTAACAATCATTGTCGCAATGTTATATTACATTGGAATGTATTCAATGTCACATTGTTACATTACAAAACTTGGGTTTAATACTAGGTTTATAATATTAGGGTCTTTTAATATTGAGTTTATAATATTAAAGTTTAATATTGGGTTTATAATTTATAATATTAGATTTAAAATTAATATCAATATCATGTTTAATTTACAATATTAATATTAGGTTTATAATATTAGCTAATATTATTCTTAATATTAGCTAATATTATTCTTAATATTATGGTCAATCATGGTCATCGATGCTCAATCATGGTCCACCATGATCAATCATGGTTTATAATGTTAATTTTTGGATTTTTAATATTAATCCCTTGGGTTTATAATATTAATCATAAAGTTTATAATATTAATCTTAAGGTTTATATTCCTAGGGTTTAATGTTATTCCATTTGGTTTATAATCCCTCGTGTTTTTAATATTAATCCAATGGATTTATTAATCCATTGGGTTTATAGTATTGATCCTGTAATTTCTAATATTAATCATAGGGTTTATATTCCTAGGGTTCAATATCAAGTCTATGGTTTATAATATTAATCTTAGGGTTTATATTTCTATGGTATATAATATTAATCTTAGGGTTTATATTTCTATGGTTTAATATTAATCTTAGACTTTAATGTTATTCCCTTGGGTTTATTGTCACTTGGATTTTTAATATTAAGCCCTTGAGTTTATTAATCCCTTTAGTTGATTGCCCCGAGAGGCACTCTCCAACCCAATGTGGTAGAGATGTTGTAATGTAATGTTTAACATTTCGACTAAAAAATACATAAATAAAAATTAAAAGATGAATGTAATGTAAGCATTTTAACTCGGTAAAAAAATAAAAATAAAAATAAAAATGGCCCATGGTATTGACCCATGGTATTCATGTGGAATATATAGCCTATTTAAAGGGGAAATTAAGCTAGCCTAGGTCCATCTTAACTTTGGATATACCAAACGCTAAGAAGGATCAAATCTCTTTTCACTCTAAAAGAGGTTTGCATATCAAGAGATTTGATCACATAAGCTTCACTGACAAACGTAGTACTATATCACATGCGTTCATATTGGGGTATAAAAAATTAAAAAAAAAAATCCAAAAACAATATATTGAATATATAATAGGGGTAGAATGAGTTTTTTTATGTTAGATATGAATATATGTGTTATCACTCAGGTTGTTCCCTAAGCTCCTCAAAGGGAATACGGCAGAGGTAACCACTAAACAATATTTTAGCTACAGGTCCTAGCCTACCTGCAACCAGAGAGGGCTCTCTCTTTATGATTTAATTTTGTTTTGGTGTAATTTTAGGCTAGATATGAAGTGCGGGGTTTTGTTCTAAATTTGGTTGGATGATGATTTCGGGCAGATCTGGGATGCAGTCACAGAACAGTCTAAACTATTGGGCAATGGAGTCAATGGTGGTGTACTGTTGAAAGTGTTTCATGGAAAAATGTAATGCTACAGAGCCAGACAGGCATCTATGGAACAATCCTTGAAATCTGAAATATGATGGCATGAAATCAGGGAATGAAAGGCAGTCAAGGATCTTTCACTATGCTGATAGAGGGAAAGTGTGAGAATATTATCTAGGAGCAATTAAGAATTCCTAAACAGCATTCATAATGAGAGAATTAGTGCAAACATGAGCAATTAAGAATTCATATTTATGACCGATTCCGAAGAAAACATAATTAGAAACAGGGATTGAACAGAGGGTGTATTTAAACAAGTCCTGAGCTATTCTTCCTCTCTGTTTCTAATATTATGGAACATATATGTGAATTTTGTAAACAAAGAAAAGACAAAACATGGTTTAGGAAAACTTATTGTTCCGTTAAACGACACAGGAATTCTGTAGCATAACACAGTTGATTACTTTCACATCCAGACAGTGTAGAGACCATGAACTTCACCGGCCATTTGTATTAGATAATCTGAAAATTTACAACGCAGTCTCTTAGAGAGAAAATCACCAACGACCAACCCCAAATATGTTCTGTGGGGCGGTATATATACAAAAATGAGTTACAAAATATCTAGTTGATGAGTTAATAACTCATAACTTCTTTGCCAACTCTTGAGGAATAGTAGATGAAAGAGTAAATGATGCAGTAGATATTTAGGGTATTAGCTATCCGTTCTATCAGAGAATTTAGACTTTTGGGATCAACTGACTCGGCTGAGGCTGTGCTTTTAATTTGTGTTTTTTGGGCCTGCTACCCTGGTGCTTTGCTGAGTCACGGCTTTGTTATCCTACTTTCGGTATGCATACTTGGCCTTTTTATAAAATTGTCGTAGTCATATCTTGACTCCCTCTGCCTGCTGTCTTTTCTTTAGTTCTTTGTTGCCAGCGTTGCCTCTTACGAATTTTTGGGTTTTGCAGGTAGCCCAGCAATAGGAAGCTCTCCTTTTTGAGTAATTTTTCTTAGCGATGCATCGCGCATCAAAACTACCTTTGTCTCTCGTTTCAGGCATTCTTTGACGCGATTCTCGCCCTTTGCGCCTTTTCTGTGATGACATCATCGATAGGTCCCGAATACAGCAAGGTGACGTGGCAGTGACGTCAACAGAGGATAGGTGGTGGATGACATGGCAGTACGGCAGGGTGACGAGGCAGAGACCTCAGTGAGACGTCGTGGCACAGGATAGAAGGCGATTTGCAGTTTTATCGAACCGCCTTCTGTACGAGAGAAGTATTTGTCAGAGCCCTCCCGATACAATCAAAACGGGACACCTGTCTTCTATACAGCGGAGAAACCGCTAAGCTATCAAAAGCTAACTGTCGAACGTCGGAGTGGCTCCAAAATCACCGAGGGTCGTCGGATGGGGAGGGCCCGATCCGACGGTGGAAGGAACTACGAGCTGGTGGGTTGTTAACATACGGAACCCGCCCGAATATTTGAATATTTATACAATGCTGCGGGGGTTTAGACTTTGGGTAATATGGGTTTTAAGTGGGCGTCAGTGGTTATTAATTTAACCGAATATCAAATTAATCCGAAATAAAATGTATGCACGGAGGATATTGCTATAAGGTTTATGTGTGAGAGAAGGGGGGGTATGGTTATTAATTTAACCAAATGCTAAATCAATCCCAGGTTTGAATGCGGAAAGGCTAATGCTAAGCACCAAATGAACTTAGCATTTTCCCAAACTGATGTTATAGGGCTATAGTGCCAGGGGATGGGAATATGTATTATTTTTTTGGAATTTTATATAGTTTTTTGTAGCAATAGGGATAGGAACATAGGTTAGGGAGCTATATAAATAGAATTAGAAGTTAATATGAGATTGAGAGGTGAAAGAGTAGGGCAGAGGTTAAGTTTATGGACTGAAACTTAGACATAAGAAGTGAATGGAATGTGGAGAAAGGATTTTTACACCAGGAATGTGGCTTCTTTTCATTGAAGAAAGTCAAAGCTTGACTTAGTACTTTACAAAAATGAAGTGATAACAGGACTAGTTGGGTAGATCCCAAGGCCTCAAGGGGATGTTAGTGAGAAACTTTGGGGGGGTGAAAGGGAGTTAGACATGCTTCCATAGTTCTGCCACCAAACAACTGCCTTAACATTTCTGTGATTGATGAGATGAGTTTTGTTTTGACCATACAAAAGAGATCCAAACCTTGCTTCTGCAACCTCAAGCTACCTACCCAGCCTAATACACCTAACATTTTTTCATCCTTCTGAATGGGTGCACTTAGACTTGCAGACCCTGATTATCCTCTTTTCTTTTGACTGCCCTCCTATCTAAATGTACCCTTATCTCTTCCAAGGGCCCAGATTAAGCAGTTGGGCTCCTTCATTTCTCTACCTAGCTACTCATCTGCCAAGCTTAAGCTGTTTGGACAGGCACTTTTTCTCTATTCTATAACAGCAATTTAAACATGGCATGGTCCAGATTGCACCGTTGGGCCACCCATCAAGTGTGAAAACAACAGTACTTGCACATTGTGGACTTGCAAATAAGGTAGCAGTGGCATTTTGACTGGCCACTTTCCTAGTCTTTCTTTGGGGTTCATTTCTATTATTTTTTCTAACCCATTCATTTTCTTGCCTTTTGATCATTCTTATAAGGCATACCCTCTTTACATTTTTTAATTTTATCTGTCTCTTTTGAAATATGGAACCTTTGCAGCATGGGAAGGATGAACATATTTGGCACTTCCCAGTCAATCATGAAAAATGACACCTATTGGTATAGGAACCTAACAGTGGCTCCACTTGGGGATGGCTTTCCCTTGTGGAAAGTCAAGAACAGCAGGTCAGATGGCCTTTCGCATAACTTTCTCTCTTCTCTAAAACTTTCCTGTTGTGGGTTGCTTTATTTGCATATATGACAGCACACTTGTGGAGCTTAGGGCCTTCTCTATAGGCTTCAACTGCAGCAAGTTACTATCCAAACTAAACTGAAATCCTACCTACTTATCCTAATCAGCTTTCTGACTGCTGGTTAGGTAAAATGAAACAGCCAATGCAACCACTTAAGCATTATATACATCAGTGACCTTTGCTGCCTGTATTTGATGGTGTTTAAAACTGAGATCTTACAATCAAATCTGGCTTTGTTAAAATTTGAGAAGATAAGGAAACTCCTGATCTCCTTTGCTGAATCTAGAAACTGTACAAAAGGATCTTGCAAAATATATACACTACTCCTAATCTGAATCAAACAACTGTGCAAATGTTCTGGATAGCTTTCATGCCATGAAACTGAAATATCATCCTTGTCTTCACCACCCTTCATGATTTCAACTGTTGTTTTCGATGATATTTTAACTGACTGTAGGGCCTGTCTACTGCAACCATTATCAGCTTGATTTGGACCTTCATGGTCTGTTAATGTAGAAGAATTCTGATTTCTTTCCTCATTCAACCTGTCAGTTGTTGGATCATAGGGAGTTTGGAAGGACTGCTGTAATTTATTACATACAGGTTCAAATGGAACTTCACAGATTCCTACCAACTGTTCTTCTTTTTCTTTGAATAATTCAGATGATTCAAAACGAAAGGGCAAGGAACCAACTTGGATTTTTTGATCATATGTTGCTGCTTCCAAGCCTTTTTCTGCAATCTAATGTTCAATGGGATTCTGGGACTGCAAATTTAGATATGACAAATTTTGAACAAAGATTTGATTGCTTTCCAGATGGTCAATACCAAGGCTTGTTGATATTTAATTTTTAGTAGCATGATAGTTATCTCTGATAAATTGAAAAGACTCAAAACAAAATGGTAAAGTTCCTTCACTTATTTCAAAATTTTATGCACTTTCCTCCTCATTCTTATTGCTGAAGTGAACAAGTTGATTAGTACTTTGAAGTTGTTGAACCTGAATCTCTTTTTTTTTGCCCAAATTATCTTATGATTCGTCTGCAAGATTAATTTGGATCTGAAAAACATAATCATCATCATATTGATCATATTTGGGCACATTATTAAAAGAAGCCATATTATCGAATGCACATAGTAAACTAGGGGATTGCTCCTCCACACATTGTTCTGTGAATCTGTTTTTTGATCTATGGTTGGTTGAATTGGTAAAAATCTGTTCAGAAATGTCAACCCTTTCTTCTTGTGGAGCAAAAGTGTCATGGTGATCTAAACATTCAACTTTCATTGTGACCTTCTGCTTTAATTCCTCTGCTTTCTTTATCAAGATATCAAGTTCTTCCTCTTTTTCTGCTTTCAGCTTCCTCTCCCTAACTTTCAGATTAACCTCTACATCTACTGCCATGTTCTGCATCTGTTGCATAGTGGAGGGGTTTCTCTCTCTCAGATGAAATTCTATCTCTGAATCAAATGCTCTTGGATAATGTAGTAGAGCCAGATTAGGGGGAGGTTTTATATTCAATGGTATTGAATGATAGATTTGATTGAATCTGTTTGAAAATTGTTGTACTATCTCATCTGGATGTCTTTTTAGCTAATTATATTTTTCTATGATCATGAGGAGATTGACTTTGATTATCCATCTATCAAGGAAGAGTTTGAGAAATTGCTCAAGATTTGAGATGCTTGCGTGAGGCAGAGTTTTGAACCAACTCCTGACTTTGCCTTGCAAAGAAAGAGCGAAAAGCCTAATACTAACATCCTCAGCATCCACTTCAAATAAGTTAAGATAATCTTCAAAAACTTGGAAATGCTTTTGGGAAGTGACACCATTCTCTCCATCAAATCTAGGGAGATACTTGGGATGATTGCTAGGTAGATTATTGAGTGCATGAGGCAAAATGAGGGGTTTGTATCTATCAAGAACTTTATGAGGCAGTGGAATATGTTCAGGGATTGGATGATTTATCTGAATTTTTGGGTTCTCCTTAATTGAAAAATGATCTTTAGGATTAGAAGACTGTTGTTCGAATGTATAAGGAGAGTTTTTGTCTACATTTTTGGAAAGAAGATAATAAAAATTTAATCTAAAATCATTTTTATAATGCAATATACATTGAAAAATTTTGTCAATGAGAAAGAACACAATGTGTTGGATGACAATCCAAACCAAAAGACTGATCTTTCTATAGAGTTCTTTCAAGTCCATTTCTCTAGTGGAGTCTTGATTGTGAAAATGATGCGGAGTCGCCAGGTGGATGATTTTAACCTTGGTATGTCTGATCCCTGTCCACCATCAGAGATCAAATCTAAACTTGTAAAAAAGTTTGAAGAAAGAGGAAGTTAATAAAAATAGGAGCTTGAATTTCCTTCAGATGAGTTTGAAACGAGAAAACTGATTAAGCCTTTGGGACAGTTGTTTAAAGACTAAAACTAGGCTGGAGATTGACTGAAGCAGCTTTTATTTACTCTTGTAAATGCAAAGCAAAAACAGTTTCAAAGGTTATCTGGGTAACTTCAGGCTCCATCTGTAGTTTTAGAAAATAGACAGTAGTAAAAAACATTTATTCAAAGTTCCCCAGTGGAGTCGCCAATGATGTTATCACTCAGGTTGTTCCCTAAGCTCCTCAAAGGGAATACGACCGAGGTAACCACTAACCAATCTTTTAGTTGCAGGTCCTAGCCTACCCACAACCAGAGAGGGCTCTCTCTTTATGATTTAACTTTGTTTTGGTGTAATTTTAGGCTAGATATGAAGTGCAGGGTTTTGTTCTAAATTTGGTTGGATGATGATTTCAGGCAGATCTGGGATGCAGTCTCAGAACAGTCTAAACTATTGGGCAATGGAGTCAATGGTGGTGTACTGCTGAAAGTGTTTCATGGAAAAATGTAATGCTATAGAGCCAGACAGGCATCTATGGAACAATCCTTGAAATCTGAGATATGATGGCATGAAATCAGGGAATGAAAGGCAGTCAAGGATCTTTCACTATGCTGATAGAGGGAAAGTGTGAGAATATTATCTAGGAGCAATTAAGAATTCCTAAACAGCATTCATAATGAGAGAATTAGTGCAAACATGAGCAATTAAGAATTCATATTTATGACCAATTCCGAAGAAAACATAATTAAAAACAAGGATTGAACAGAGGGTGTATTTAAACAAGTCCTGAGCTATTCTTCCTCTCTGTTTCTAAGATTATGGAACATATATGTGAATTTTGTAAACAAAGAAAAGACAAAACATGGTTTAGGAAAACTTATTGTTCCGCTAAACGACACAGGAATTCTGTAGCATAACACAGTTGATTACTTTCACATCCAGACAGTGCAGAGACCATGAACTTCACCGACCATTTGTATTAGATAGTCTGAAAATTTACAACGCAGTCTCTTAGAGAGAAAATCACCAACGACCAACCCCAAATATGTTCTGCGTGGCGGTATATATACAAAAATGAGTTACAAAATATCTAGTTGATGAGTTAATAACTCATAACTTCTTTGCCAACTCTTGAGGAATAGTAGATGAAAGAGTAAATGATGCAGTAGATATTTAGGGTATTAGCTATCCGTTCTGTCAGAGAATTTAGACTTTTGGGATCAACTGAGTCGGTTGAGGCTATGCTTTTAATTTGCGTTTTTTGGGCTTGCTGCCCTGGTGCTTTGCTGAGTCACAGCTTTGTTATCCTGCTTTCGGTACGCACACTTGGCCTTTTTATAAAATTGTCGTAGTCATATCTTGACTCCCTCTGCCTGCTGTCTTTTCTTTAGTTCTCTGTTTCCAGCATTGCCTCTTACGAATTTTTGGGTTTTGTAGGTAGCCGAGCAATAGGAAGCTCTCCTTTTTGAGTAATTTTTCTTAGCGATGCATCGCGCATCGAAAATTGCCTTTGTTTCTCGTTTTAGGCATTCTTTGACGCGATTCTCGCCCTTTGCGCCTTTTCTGTGATGATGTTAGCATGACATCATCGGTGGGTCTCGGATATGGCAGGGTGACGTGGCAGTGACCTCAGCAGAGGACAGGTGGTAGATGACATGGTAGTACGACAGGGTGACGTGGCAGAGACGTCAATGAGACGACATGGCACAAGATAGAAGGTGGTTTGCAGTTTTATCGGACTGCCTTCTATACGAGAGCGGTATTTGTCAGAGCCCTCCCGATACAATCAAAACGGGACACCTGTCTTCTGTACGGCAGAGAAACCGCTACGCTATCGGAAGCTAACTGTCGAACGTCGGGGTGGCTCCGAAATCGTCGAGGGCCGTCGGATGGGGAGGGTCCAATTCGACGATGGCTGAAACTGCGAGCTGGTGGGCTATTAACATACGGAACCCGCCCGAATATTTGAATATTTATACAATGTTGCGGGGGTTTATACTTTGGGTAATATGGGTTTTAAGTGGGCACCGGTGGTTATTAATTTAACCGAGTATCAAATTAATCCCAAATAAAATGTATGCACGGAGGATATTGCTATAAGGTTTATGTGTGAGAGAAGGGGGGGTATGGTTATTAATTTAACCAAATGTTAAATCAATCCCAGGTTTGAACGTGGAAAGGCTAATGCCAAGCCCCAAATGAACTTAGCATTTCCCAAAACTGATGTTATAGGGCTATAGTGCCAGTGGATGGGAATATGTATTATTGTTTTGGAATTTTATATAGTTTTTTGTAGCAATAGGGATAGGAACATAGGTTAGGGAGATATATAAATAGAATTAGAAGTTAATATGAGTTTGCGAGGTGAAAGAGTAGGGCAGAGGTTAAGTTTATGGACTGAAACTTAGACATAAGAAGTGAATGGAATGTGGAGAAAGGATTTTTACACCAAGAATGTGGCTTCTTTTCATTGAAGAAAGTCAAAGCTTGACTTAGTACTTTACAAAAATGAAGTGATAACAGGACTGGTTGGGCAGATCCCAAGGTCCTCAAAGGGATGTTAGTGAGAAACTTTTGGGGGGGTGAAAGGGAGTTAGACATGCTTCCATAGTTCTACCACCAAACAACTGCCTTAACATTTCTGTGATTGATGAGATGAGTTTTGTTTTGACCATACAAAAGAGATCCAAACCTTGCTTCTGCAACCTCAAGCTACCTAACCAGCCTAATACACCTCACATTTTTTCATCCTTCTAAATGGGTGCACTTCGACTTGCAGACCCTGATTATCCTCTTTTCTTTTGACTGCCCTCCTATCTAAATGTACCCTTATCTCTTCCAAGGGCCCAAATTAAGCAGTTGGGCTCCTTCATTTCTCTACCTAGCTACTCATCTGCCAAGCTTAAGCTGTTTGGACAGGAACTTTTTCTCTATTCTACAACAGCAATTTAAACATGGCATGGTCCAGATTGCACTGTTGGGCCACCCATCAAGTGTGAAAACAACAATACTTGCACATTGTGGACTTGCAAATAAGGTAGCAGTGGCATTTTGACTGGCCACTTTCCTGGTCTTTCTTTGGGGTTCATTTCTATTATTTTTTCTGACCAATTCATTTTCTTGCCTTTTGATCATTCTTTTAAGGCATACCCTCTTTACATTTTTTAATTTTCTCTGTCTCTTTTGAAATATGGAACCTTTGCAGCATGGAAAGGATGAACATATTTGGCACTTCCCAGTCAATCATGAAAAATGACACCTATTGGTATAGGAACCTAACAATATGTATTAATGGGTATTATTTATTCAAAACTTTGACCAGGTAGATAAAAAAAAGGTGGGCAAAGGAAAAAAAGGGGCCAACAAGGAGGGTCTACGAACAAGCGAACAAGGAGAGTCCTTGAACCACTGTGAACAAGGAGGGTCTGTGAACCACTACGAACATGTGTGCAAATAGGGAGGATCTGTGAACCACTATGAACAGGTGTTCGAACAGGTGAGGGTCTGCAAGGTCTGTGAGGGTAAACCAGGGTAACTATTTGGAGAAACATTATAAAAATTGGCAATGAATGTCTCATTTGGAGAAACTAAGTATGTGTTATTCCGAGGCTTCCAACCATAAAATTCCAACTGAGTAGAGGAAATAGCCAATTCACTTAAATGCCTTTGCCCTCCTTCCTCACAACCCATTGAAATTAATAATTGCATTAAAAAAAATGTTATGAAAATCTAATTTCTTTCTATGGAAGCAAGGGTATTTGGCATCACAAATAGTCCATAGACATGTACTTAGCCTTCATCTTCGTAATCATCTTGTTGAGCTTCTCTATTATTTTATCAAATATTGCATTCCTTCATCCATTAGACATACCAAAAGTAGTGTGTACCCAATCTATAAGCATATGGACCTTCAGGAACTTCAAAAATTCCTCAACATCTAAATCCATCTAAGAATTCAAAAATGGAGGTGTAGATCACATGAGGATTGAGGCCGTGTTTACGGTGCTTGACCCGCCAACATGCCAAGGGGATCTTCTCAGTAAGAATTCCCAATTAGACCTTAGACCGTTTGGTGTAGGAGTCTCAGTAGTGGATCGTAAGGTAATGCCTTAATCGCGATGTCGCACAGAGGCAAGGGTGTGACTGATGCAGAGAGTCAAGGAATGTGTACGAGAGGTTCCAATACTTCACAGTGAGAGGAAGGAGAAGGTGTATTCCAGGTTGAAAGTGATCAATCCCAACTCAGCTAGGAACACACCACACAAAGGACATGCACAGCTTCCGGCGGAGTAGTCCACTCGGACGCGGCAGTCACAACATACAAGGTAAGATAACATGAACAACACTCATAGGTCAATCTGAGACAAGTGTGACAGTTGATATAGCAAGGTTCGTGAGAAAGGTTTGTTTGATGTCTGGCAGAGAAGTCGACAGGGACGATGATAACATTGATAACATATCCAACACATTAACAACAAGATTCATATAATTGCATGCAAATTAGTTCATACAAAATTATGTAAGTTAGACAACATATTTCATTAAGGCAACTGGAACAGTCCAACTACAATAAAAACATATGCATGAAAATGTGTTGCTTCTTACTATATAAATAAGTGTAAGTCACAATCATACAATACATCCAGGTAAACCTACTAGCCCCAACAGTGGAATGTTACAGCCACATCCACCTACTCCTCCAAAGAGTGTATTAGCTCCGTGCAGTGGAGAAGCCAAGGTGCATTACAATATTGTTCAAGCCTTCTTCAAGATAGTCTTAGTAGAAGCTAGGTTGACCAAAAGCCTATACAATGAGTTGTGAGGAACTATTTATAGCAAAGGGTGGGGTGACCCTTGACATTCCCCTTTTTGATCAGTCAACTATCGTCGTGACTCTTCACCTACTATATGATTGTTACATCCACTCTTGACACTTGAATTACAATTGACATGAATCAACATTACAATGCACATGTACCCATGTGAACAATGGCTTCGACAAACCAAACTAGACATCATTTGGACTTAGACAACCATAGAAGTCACCCTACTCGACATCCTCATGCTGATCAACAGTGACATATTGATGCCAAGATTGGTAGTCCTTGAGAGTGTCCGTGTGTTCTGCTGTGACATCCGTCTGCAACCTAAACCTTGCCTCCATAGCATCTGGGTACACTACTCGGGCTCCTCTGTCCAACTTCTCTGTGAGCATGCGCATCATTGTCTTTAGTGTGGTCAGACCAGCAACATACTTACACATGATGTCTACATTGATAGGCAAGTCTGGGTTGCTGGTGGTGTGCATCAACTCGTAGAAGTACGAGTCAAGCTCCTGTTGAACTTGCTTCTTAGTCTTTGCCTGAGTGAGGGTCCCAAGTGAAGGGATCACATGAGTATGCACTATAACCTCCATGATTTTGAATACTCGTGTATGGGAAGCTTGTATACTAGTGATGAGTTGCGATACGTCTTCATAGTTCTGGATCTGACTCCGGATACATGCTTGCAGCTCGACTGAATTGGCCTTCATCATCTTTGGCAAATGAAGCGGGGCTCCTTTTACAGGGAAAAGTATCTATGCAGAACTGCTAATCCCACTAAGTTGTGGTAGCTACTTTAGAAACAAACAAAGTAAAGCTACTTTCATTTTTCCTTTATGAAAGATAGATGAGAGAAGAATAAAGGAGACAAACCTCTGTCTTGCGCTTGGTTCCTAGTTCGATTCCTCTCTCTTCTGATAGTCTTTTGCTACTTGCTTTCTTGTACACCCAGCTTCACAGAGTACCTGTAGAATCAAAGTAGCATAATACTATACAAGAACATGGATCTATTATCATAAACAATCTAGGATCAGATGTAAATTGACCATACAAATGCATAAAACATAAATGACACAAGAGTATGGAGGAAAACTTGAATAGCTTTTATTGATAATCAAGAAAGAGCCAAGAGAGTTACAACCAGTTGTTCTGACCCAGCATCATCCTCTCAGCAAGTAAACCCTTCTTCACCTCATACAAAGCTTAGATCACCCAACACTATGATGTTGCCTCAAGAAACCAACATCAATTTCTTACCAGATGCAAAATTCCTGCCTCTGGATCTTTGGGATGAGGGATCCATATATAGATATCTGTAAGGGAGATGAGTCAGCTTGTGATTTGATTAGTGTCTTCCCTCTTATAGTTCTTGCTTCCACTTGGAGATTTATGATCTCTTACTCATCCTTGGTCGAATTCAGAGAGGCAAGTGTCATAGGAGAAGTTTCTGGAAGATTCCATGCCTCTCCACCTCACGGATTAACACTGCCATTTGTCACTTCTCGCCCATCGCACCCCATAGAAGGGCTTTTTGAAATGCAACGCAACCACAGAGTGTACTTAGGTGAGATGCAACGCACTTTGCCTATGGAGCAGGTGAAATGATCCTGCTTTGACCAGTTCTGAGTGGTTTTTCATGGAGAACTTCTGGGAGAAGCTATAATCAGTTGACCTTGTTCCTTTAGGGGTTAGAACAACACTTTTAGGGACTTAGGAGCCCTTATTTTATGGATGTTTTATGCTTGGGTTGTAGTGCCCAAAAATGTCTATAATAGTTTCCCCCTAAAGTATGAGGTCGTTAATCTTTTTTGATGTCGGGTGAAATGCTTTATCATGAGGATCCGAAGTTCTTTCAAGCTGGGAGGAGACCTGTAATAAGATACAATACAATACATTATCTTCATAATATTTTCATGATCTAGCTAAGGTGGCCATTCCCATGCTCAACTTTATAAATTCATTTTCATGTACATAGGACAGACAATCGTCTGAGTGTAGACTGATGATTCTGGAAGAGCCATCATCCCTTTGAATGGATGATTATCTATGCAGCAATGATGTACATTTGATGTCTTTATTTCCGTGAATATATATCACAACCCAGATGGATGAAACTAGATCCGAGGTCTTCAATCTTCACTCGAAGTAAAAGTCGATCCATGTGAGAGGTGTTCTGGAGTCGAACATGGAAAGACATTGCCTGATTACCAGCCAATGATGTAAGTTGTTAACAGGCGCGAGAGGAATCACCGATAATGATAATGACCCTCAAGGTACTGCAGTACAATTCACGTGGTGTGAATAAAGGACTTGGCGTCGAACACCACACAAAATCTTTTGGTCGAAGGCCATTGATGTAAACCTGTCGCTGGAAGTGAGAAACTTGCCATTGAGGCATGAAATCTTCAAAGTACTAAACGGGGTGTCCCTAGATCGGCTTCTTGGATAATGAGCTGATGTCAACAAGAAGCGATCCGTCATAGGAGGGCCTTAATGAATCCCACATCAATGACACGGAACGGAGCAAATGATTTTAATGGAGGTGAAAACGATCTGGTGATATAAAGTTCAGGGTGGCGGTCATGAAAGAATGGAGCGTAAATGTATTGCAGCAGGTGAGACACAGGTGAATTCTCTGAGAGACTTCTCTTGAACATATCGGTGACACTGACGTGATGGATTGGTAGCATTAACCCCAAATGTGGATGGTGTGATGGGACCATGATGATGTGACCGGTGAATGAAACGACCCAACCCGACTTGGATGCGGAGTGAAAGTGTCATGTTCAAGAGCGACTTGCTACCAACAAAGTTTCTTCAATTTTTCTTCCCAATTTTTCCCCAGTCATTTCTGACGAGTACCTCTTTATTTTTGTCAAGCTTGAGGAGGATAACATATGCTTGTTCTATAATTTTCCCTTCGGGAAAACCCATCGCTATGTGTTATAGACATTTTTGTGCCTTACAGCTTTAAGCATGAAATGTCCATAATCCAAGGGATCCAAAGTCCCTAAAAGTGTTGTTCCTGCCCCTAAAGGAACAAGGTCAACCAATGACAGCTTCTCCCAGAAGTTCTCCACCAAAAACTGCTCAAAACTAGTCAAAACAGGATCATTCTACCAACAAAACATTTGTTTTATCAGGAAAGGTCTACCTCTTTCAGGTTACCAAAGATTGTTCTATTCACAGCGCAAACAAAACACTTCTTCGGCGATGTCTAGCGAAATAGACAAAGGTGAGATAATCCACTCACATAACTTTGACGAGGGAATCTTATTCTAGTCTAACCACCTTTTCTAATCACGGATGGGAGTACAGACTAGTCATATATCTCTCGCGGAAACCTACCCTATATCCAAAGTTTTCCTGCCGAAGCAGACCAGGGTGCATGCCCCCTGGGTTTCAGTCATGTCCTCTGAATCACTCGCGCTCATCAGGTGGACGGATTGGAGATTGATGAGACATTCCTTGTGTGAAAAGACCATTCAGGGATGATATATGACTATTTGCTATGCGTGATCCGAGAAATGAAAGCTGGTCTACAAGCTTGACCACTCTTCCTTCGTGCGGAAAACACATTACTGTAAAGAGTGATGAGACAATGGCTCCCATGCAATAAATATAGTCTCATCCAAGGAGTAGATTATAATCCAGGGGTCCTTGGACTACCATTACGTTCATATGAACGTTTTCCCTCTCAATGTTATGGGCACATTGGGAAGGATCCCTAACGGTCGACTGGTTCCTTTGTCAAAGCCTGTTAGATTTCTCATCTCAAGCAAAAGCGATGGCAAACCAAGCGCTTTCCAAGCAGTCGAGGAAAGGATACTCATAGAAGCCCCTTCATCTATGATGGTACCGGCCATAACCATTCTATATATTTGAGCAATGATTCGGAATGGTACACTAGCCGGTAAACGGGGTCTGCCTAGTTGATTCCAGTCAAAGGAAACAACTAGGTTGTTTGGTGGTGGGACCGAATAGACGGTCGGGTACGACTCTGATGAACTTCCTTCCTGCGGTAAAGGAATGGGTAAATTGCCCCATGTTCATCAGAGTCTATGCTTACGAAAAGAATTTGGACGGTGTCATCCTTGTTCTCTTCGGTGACTGTATCATCTAAAGATGGAACCTCTAAAGGCAAGACCGGGTCAACTGCCGCCTCGACCTTTTGACTTTCGTCTGGTATGGGTTCAGATGGTTTGTCTTCAATGATAGACGCTCCGGAAGACCACCTAGGAGGGTCAGCCGGATTTTCAACTAGTGACGGACTCAGCAAGAGTTTTTTATATCTAGGAGGAAGTCGTAATGGTGAAACCGGACGATCATCCAAAACTCTTTTAGCCTCGTCTAAGAAGGGACAACGGTGGACGGCATGATCGCCTTCACACAGTTTACAAGGAAATCTATATTTTCCTTTTTGTCCTGGGACTTCACTTTCACTAGTCGACGGTGTGCTTTCAACATGATCATCAGAGGTTGACGACACCGGGTTGTGCAAACGAGGAGACCAGTCCCTTAAGATCCGAGGGATGTAGGGACAATCTCTGTGATAGTGGTCTCCTTTGCAAATGACACATGGTGATTTAGGCCTGGTCGATGCAGTGTGTGGATTTTCTCTAGACGACGCTTGGTTGCCCCCTTTCGCTTTTGGCTCCTTCTTCTTCTTCTCTTTCTTCTTCTTTTCCTTCTTCTTCTCAGATACTTGATTTTTGGCCTTACCAGCCCCATCAAGCGAAGAGGAAGGAGGAGAGGAAGAGTTGGAGGAAGTAGAGGGTTGGGGGATAACTCTGGAATCATCTAATTGCTGACTCAACTGTTCAGGAATTGCGGTGTTCTAAACAACAGAGGTTGAGAAGAGCCATACGGGCAAGCCGATTGTCAATCCTGGAAGCAACAATGTGGCCATATAGGGTGCACCAACATCTCCCCAAGAGGAGAAGGGACTAGGATTTCCTCCAAGGGGAATTCCTTGGTTGGTGGATTCCATTTTATCAACCTAAGACCAACGTAGGAAAGGTGATGATTATTCCGTTTAAAATAAATTTTAGACGCTTTGACACAACTTGTTTTTTCAATTTTAAAGAGTCGAGAAAAAACAAAAGATGACTCTAGTCACCTTCGATTTTTAATGAGCCTGAAGTGACAAGTGCTCAGATGGACCTTTTCTGTTAAGGAGCCTGAAAAGGAACGAAAGGGACTGCTTTGGAAATCTAGGCAGAGGGATTACCAAACCAATCGTAAAACTGCAGAATATTTTTTACGGTACGGAAGTCAATCTTCCTGAATGCTGTGTTCGGTGCATTGCGATCGATAGGGCGGCAGACACGGTTTCCTATGGATAAAGGATTAAGCCTATTGTGGTCTCCCAAAATATACTCGACGGTACATGGGAGCACAAGTCTGTACTGGCACTTATCGTCTCAAAGTGGAGGAATCACCCAACCAACAGTGAGAACAACAGTTACCAGGCTTTACGACGCCAGAATACGTCTCTAGCCTAGACTTCTAGATGTTGTGCGTTAGGTTCCAAAGCGTTGTTAGATTCATTAAATTTATTTTATAGTTGATCTTGCTTAAGAAATTTGCCTTTCAGGTTCACCGCATGATGTAGATGTACAATTCCTAAAATGCAATCTAAGATGATAAACAGTCTTTTATCTTCTTTGTGCAATGAAAATCCTAGCCACTAAGGAAAGAAAGACAGTATTCTTTCACAAAGAGCATAGAGCACACAGTATATGCACTGTCCTAAATCAAACCAATCAAACAGTCTAAATGCAAATGCACATGCATGTATTTGTTTTCATCCTTCTTAATATGTGAATGATAAAAAGAAGTCTAATGTGCAAATCTGAATTACTTTTCAAGCGACAATTACTAACAAGTTTCTTTTCAAAATAAAAAATGAAGACAATCACAACACTTTGCGATTTGGAAATGAATACTTGCTTTCGACACTAGAAAAACTACAAATTCAGATCAAATACAATAGTAACAGGGTAATCGACTATCAAGAGCATTCAGACTCTCTTCTATGACTGAAAATGACACTTGCGACACTTTCAAATCAAGAAATGACAGTACAATTATGTTACTTTTTTCAAAGGAGAACTAAAAATGACTCAACAAATACACAAAAACATTTACAGTTCTTTGCACAAGGGAGGCGGAATAACAGCAAGGAAAGGGGTTTCAAACAGAGATGTACTGACCATAGGTAGAAAAACTCATGAATAGAACTGAAAAGAATGAACACAAAAACCAAAATTGAGGAATAATGCCTAGTCTAATCAGCGCACCTGTAACACAGTGAACTTGAAATGCAACGCACCTACTACACTCGGGAAGTGCGCTGAATTTCAGATTCACAGAACAGAGACTACGCTGGGACAGAGACGAGACTTTGCTTGGGTTCCGGGTCACAGTTTGCAGTTCAGTTCAGGGATTTTGGCCGAGCAAGTGGTAATCAGTACATCAACAATAGGGGTAGATCTAAGGAGGTTACTAGAGCCACTACAAGGGCAATTAGAGAGTTTTTAAGTCAGTTGTTTAATTCATAAACAAAACCCAGAGATTGACTAAAGCGGCATTTATCTACTTTTCATTTGCATAGCAAATGCAGTTCGAAAGCTACCTGGCTCAACTTCAGGCTCCGTCTGTAAGTTTATAAAGTAAACAACAAGGTAGATAAACAAACAACCTAGTCGCTCCCCAGTGGAGTCGCCATTTTGTTACAGGGAAAAGTGTCTATACAGAACTGCTAATCCCACTAAGGTGTGGTACCTACCTTAGAAACAAACAAAGTAAAGCTACTTTTGTTTTTCCTTTATGAAAGATAGATGAGAGAAGAATAAAGGAGACCAACCTCTGTCTTGCGCTTGGTTCCTAGTTCGATTCCTTTCTCTTCTGATAGCCTTTTACTACTTGCTTCCTTGTACACCCAGCTTCACAGAGTACCTGTAGAATCAAAGTAGCATAACACTATACAAGAACATGGATCTATTATCATAAACAATCTAGGATCAGATGTAAATTGACCATACAAATGCATAAAACATAAATGACACAAGAGTATGGAGGAAAACTTGAATAACTTTTATTGATAATCAAGAAAGAGCCAAGAGAGTTACAACCAGTTGTTCTGACCGAGCATCATCCTCTCAGCAAGTAAGCCCTTCTTCACCTCATACAAAGCTTAGATCACCCAACACTATGACGTTGCCTCAAGAAACCAACAGCAATTCCTTACTAGATGCAAAATTCCTAACTCTCGATCTCTGGGATGAGGGATCCATATATAGATATATGTAAGGGAGATGAGTCAGCTTGTGATTTGATTAGTGTCTTCCCTCTGATAGTTCTTGCTTCCACTTGGAGATTTATGATCTCTTACTCATCCTTGGTCGAATTCAGAGAGGCAAGTGTCATAGGAGAAGTTTCTGGAAGATTCCATGCCTCTCCACCTCGCGGATTGACACTGCCATTTGTCACTTCTCACCCATCGCACCCAATAGAAGGGCTTTTTGAAATGAAATGCACCCACAGAGTGTACTTAGGTGAGATGCAACACACTTTGCCTATGGAGCAGGTGAAATGATCCTGTTTTGACCAGTTCTGAGTGGTTTTTCATGGAGAACTTCTGGGAGAAGCTGTAATCAGTTGACCTTGTTCCTTTAGGGGTTAGAACAACACTTTTAGGGACTTAGGAGCCCTTAGTTTATGGACATTTTATTCTTGGGGTTGCAGTGCCCAAAAATGTCTGTAACAGCTCCCTTGTACTTCATTGTCCATGTTTGCATGTTATCAACAGCAATATGTATTTTCTTCAAGATGCATACTCTTCTTGCACATCGTTGCTGCCATCCATGGAGATGAACGACTACTTGATGCATGGTACCAAACTTGGAGTACAATTCTCGCATAACTGTGTCCAAGGACAACACTTCATCTAGTATTGCCTTCTTCAGTTCAGCTCAGGCAGACATTGTCACCAAGTCTCCTCCCTACTTGGCCACCTGTAGTTCCTTCACCATTCGCTCATTCTCAGCTATGAGAAAATGAACACTTGAGCTGGTGGCTTTGGCATACACTCTAGTTGCATCGGCCAATGCAGCTAGATGCTTGTGCACATCAGTCATGATCACTTCTCTTCAAATTGCATAGGGGATGTTTGGTCTTCCGAAGTTGGTACTCTTTGAGACTTCACAACTTTTTGATGAGATTCATTGAAGGAGATGTCGTGCATCTCTACTTCCGATGACACCCAAGGATCTCAGTGCCTCATTGGTCATCCGAGACTTGCTCATCGTCTGGATGCATTGAAACAGGTGAGTCGACCTCTCTTTGGTGAGGCATGAAATCAGTGTCCTATTCCAACTCCCACTGCTCCATATCTGCATCCAACTATTCAAGAGCCTGTTCTATCTCATGAGAAAAGTCTTGCCCCTGCGAGGGTTCACCCTATTCGCCTGATGCCAGTTTGATCCAGATTTAAGCAGGAACGCAATAGATTACAGAGATAACCATAAATACAGAGATGCGATAACCATAAAAATGGAGATGCAGCGGAAATAATACTTCATTAATTAATGGAGAATACTGAAATATGCTTACAAATAGAAATAACCCAGCTAGGGCGATGGTAGCTTATCTCTGAGAAGAGATGTGTCGGCTACATGCCTCTAAACTGTTTCGAACTGTGTTTACAATGAGGCTCGAAGGTCTATTTATTATTGAGAAACAATGGAAAAAACTTAACATTCCAAAACCTAACCCTAGAAGATGAAACACCAAACTATGGGCCCCGTTTGGGTAAATTAGTACATCAACTTCCCGGGGTCGTAACTTTGGCATACGATCTCCGTTTGACGCGCATGATAGCCCGTTGGAAAGATCTTTGCGAGGACTACGACAAAAAAGACGATTTTTTATTTAAAAAATCGCAAAGGTAGATTTCCCAAAAAACGTCGTTTAGGGCCTCAAAACGGCTACGGAAGTTTAGGACCCGAAAAACTGCCAAAAATAGTAAACTGCGCTATAATTAAGGAAACTGAAAGAGACAGTTGTCGGGGTCCAAATGGGATAGGTTGTTATAGACATTTTTGGGCCCTACAACCCCAAGCATGAAATTTCCATAAACCAAGGGCTCCTAAGTCCCTAAAAGTGTTGTTCTAACCCCTAAAGGAACAAGGTTAACAGATTATATCTTCTCCCAAAAGTTCCCCATGAGAAACTGCTCAGAATTGGTCAAAACAGGATCATTGCAGCTGCTCCACTGGCTAAGTGCGTTGCATCTCACCCAAATACACTGTGAGGGTGCGTTGCATTTCAAAAGTCCCTTCTGTGGGGTGCGATGGGCGAGAAATGACAAATGGCATTGTCATTCCGCGAGGTGGAGAGGCAATGGAAGCTTCCAGAATCTTCTCCTGTGACACTTACCTCACTGAATTCGACCAAGGATGAGTAAGAGGCCATTAGTCTCCAAGTGGAAGCAAGAGTTATCAGAGAGAAGACACTAATCAAATCACAAGCTGACTCATTCCCCTTATAGATATCTATATATGGATCCCTCATCCCAGAGATCCAGAGGCTGGAATTTTGCATATTGTAAGGAAGTGATGTTGGTTTCTTGAGACAAACATCATATTCTTGGGTGATCTAAGCTTTGTTTGAGGTGAAGAGGGGCTTCTTTGCTGGGAGGTTGATGCTGGGTCGGAACAACTGGTTGTAACTCCTCCTAGCTCTTTTCTTGTTTATCAATAAAAGCTATTTGAGTTTTCCTCCATGCTTTTGTATCATTGATGCTTGTTACATTTGTATGGTCAATTTTCATCTGATCCTAGATTGTTTATGATTATAGATCCATGTCTTTGTATAGTGCTATGCTTTTGTGATCTTACAGGTACTTTGTGAAGCTGGGCGTGCAAGGGAGCAGGTAGCTGAGGACTATCAAAGAAGAGAGGGATCGAATCAAGAGATTAACGCAAGACAGAGGTTGGTCTTTCTGTTCCTCTCTATATATAATTCATAAAGGAAAAACAAAAGTAGTTTTTCTCTATTTGTTTCTAAGGCAGCTATCACACCTTAGTGGGATAGAGAAGTTCTATATAGACACTTTTCCCTGTAACATAGGTGGGTGGCCACCAACATCCACCTGGATCACAATTGTTCAAAAGAATCAACTACTTGTATAGGTGTTGCTTCATCTGTTTGCATGTGATGCACTCACTACTGAATCTGTTGTTGCTATGCTTCCTTCTCACGTTGGCATAGCTCTTGTTCTTTCCAGGGTTTCTCCCTCAACTCATGCAACTCCTTCCCTACTTCTTCCATTCTCTTCTTATCCATCTGCCTTCATGCGATTTGCTTGTCGTTTTGCTGCCTCTTCTGTTGAATAACCATAGCGGCTTGTTCTACAAGTGGATCTGCTTGAAACTTGTAGCTTTGTTCCTCCTCCATGCCGTCGACAATCTTTCTCTTCCCTTTGTCACACATAGGTATCCTTGGCATTGTTGCCTCTATTGTTGCTGATACTACTGGTATTCTCCATGATGCTACTTCATGCTGTTGTGCTAACCACTCTATGGCGAAACTGACCTGTTCATTGGGTCTAGAGGAATTGAAGTAATACCTCCATGAGTCCTCCTCGGCCCAATGACATGCCCAATGGATCCAATTGAACTGAACTCTCATGTAGTGATCCTTCACAATTCAATGTGTGTCATATGGGCTGAAGCTTCGGAGGTCGAACAAGTACTTCTTCATTTGTTCAACTTCAACATTCGCTTGTTTGATGCTTTCGATCTCGTATAACCCAATCCACAATGAAAGAGTGGGCCAAGGTGCCTTCTTCTTTCGTTGCAGCCTAGTTGTTAATCCTACTAAGATATGATACGCTACTTCCTGCATGACAAGCACGTCCAAAGCAAACTTTGGCAGAACATGTGGAGGCTTCTCTGCACTGAACACTCAGATGAATGTGTCGTCCAGTGAGGCATACCAATCTGCAATGCCTAACAATGCCTTCATTGCTTCTTCTAACATGCAGGTTGGATCCTGTTCGAATATCAACCTGTACACTGGGGTGACAAGATGGTCGGACATTCATATGATCACTCCTCTGAAGCTGCACTAAGATAATAACTTGAAATATGTGCTCACAACAGTCTCCGTCGATGACCATGCCCACTCTAAGTTCGCGAACTTATGTCGGGCATATACTGCATCTAGAATGTAGGTGGACATGTAAATCTCTACATGTATGCCTTCGGGTGACTGTCGAGCCTTTGTGACTTGCTCCTTCAGTTGATGAGCCAGTATGCCAGACCAGTTGCATGGTCTTCCTTCTCTAGCCAGTTGGTATAGCGCAACCACCCAACTCTGAGGGAAGTTCTCAGTGCTCGCTTAGCCACTCAGTCGATGTGTGAATATGACCAAGTATTGGTATGCCTTCCCCAATATCTTTATTTTATAGGTCTGATTAGGGGTCATCCTGGAGTGGCCTCTGCAGTTAGGCAAGCTGAACGAGGGAGTCATGATAGTCATGGGCTCGGTCATATGATACATCTCATCATAATCTCATGCCCAGAAGGTTACAAGCTTCATCCCACTGACATTGCTCAAGGTCATTGTCTCAAGGTCAGTGTGAGAGATGATCTAGTGAATCATGTCTGTGCATGGGAACGCGAGGTATCTACATACAATTCGGTACAAACCAGACTTATGAATGTTCACGTACACCTGACAGTCTTCAAGGTCTTCCCTAAAAGTATATGTGAATGTTTCATTCACCTCTTTCCACTTCAGTTTGATGTCCTTGTCTAGATAGAACTTCGTATCTTCATAGATTGGCATACCAGAGGACACCTGCTCAGCTGCTACTCCAGCTGCCTTACCATCAGTGTCTTGAGATCCTGTTCTATTGGAAGCCATTGAGACAGATGAACACCTGAAAGATATGGAAACAAGCAACATGCATGGCAAGAAATATGTCAGTGAAAAAAAGCAAATCTAGGGAGACACATCACATACCTGGGAAACTGATGAGCAAGATTACGTAAATTTAACTAGGAGGCTGAGTGACTGGCTACCAGAACTGTGCAAAAGGTAGTCTAGACTAGCTACTGGATCTGCGAAATGCACAATCTAGTTGAGCAGTTGGCTGCTGAGATTGCGCAATGTGTAATCCCAGCTGGGAAGCACTGCTAGCCCAAGGACATATTCAAGCAAATTCTTGGGCCAAGAAGCCACTGCCCTCGAGGATTGCACAAATCAGTCTATAAGGCTAGTGTTGGGCCAGAATGCACAAATCTAGAGAGGAAGGTGAACCTTCCTTCTGCAGATTGCGCAATGCAGCCTTGGTGAAGGCAGAGACCGAGCCAAGGTTGGCCCGACTCACCAATGGGAAACTGAAAGCAAGTAAGTTGATGAAATGCATGGTGACACTAAGTGATAGCATAAGTGATAAAAAATGCATGCAAAACATGAATGGAAGATTCAACAAACAGATCAACATGCATGTGGGTGAGGTCGTTTGCCGGTTGGGCAAACGTCCGTGCAAAACAGTTTCATGCATGCAACAGCAGTGAGATAGCAACGAAAATTGAAACAAAACTAGGACAAGCTAGAATATATGTAAATGACAGCAGGCATTCAAAGAAATCAAGCAAACAACACTCACACAAGCGAATACACAAAAAGCAACAAAAATGTTGAAAAAGACAAGTTGAGGCCACTTACCTGTGAATAGCTGAGCCAGATGTGTCAAAGAGTCCTAGATGTGTTGTGGGATGTCAGAGCTCCAAGATCGATGTGAATGAATGAGCTCTGATGTGTTGAATAAATAAGTTTGGTCTCAAGACGCGCATGCCACAAATCTAGGAAAAAGTGACACTTGGAGGGAAACTTCTAAAACAACTTTTCATGTAACCCCCGGTTGCTAAAAATAGCTCCCTGAATCATGGGATGCCTTTTGCATGTTGTCTCTTGCTATTCTGGGAAGATCAAGTCATGCATGCATGCAAGTCAAGTTTCCTCGGTCCTGGGTGGAACTATTCAACCAAACTGTCCATGCATGTTAGTGCTCAACTACTTGGGAAAAATACGCATTCCTGACTGTAAGTTGGGTTGAATTCCCAAGGGGATTGCCCAATTTCTAGGCAAAGCAGCTGACTTTTGCCTAGATTTGCACAATCCTGGGCTGAACAGCCTGCTGCCGGGAAAAATTGTGCAAATCCTGCTGGGAGGGTTTGCTGGCAGGATTGTGCAATCCTAGAGACCAGTAGGCTGTCAAAGAGGATTGCGCAATTCCTGGAGGGAAGGCTGGTTGCCCTCAAGGAATGTGCAATTTTCAAGGGGAAGTTTCTCAGCCTATAGTTGGACCAAGTCTGGGTAAGCAGCCTGTGAGGGGAATGGATCGAATGTGATCGACATGTTGCCTTTGTGCGAGGAAAACGATGAAGCTTGAATACTTGACGAAGCAAGACAAAGTGTTGTGTAAGGTTGGTAGGGAGGATCCAAAACAGGCTAAGGCAGAATTTTGGAGGGTGGTTTTAGTTGCTACAATGCTTGGCGACACAACTCCAGCTCTCTGCATAGACCTTGTCCGTGAAAAATGAGTCTAACACCTCCGAAAGTATTGTTCAGTTCTCAACTCATCTTGGCTTCACACTAGCTTAATGTAAGGTGTAGCATCTGCAAGACTCTTGGTCGATTGAAACACATTCCAAGCCAAGGAAACACAACTGTTTCAATTGGGGTTGAGGGGTATATAGGTGCACAAGCAATATAGTTGTCAGAGTCTTAGTTTCATCTCTGGTGTTTCTCCACTGCCAGTAGGCCTGGACAGTACCCCGATGGAGTCACATAGGAACACAAGCATGGCTCTGCTGCCAGCGAGCCTGGTTAGTACCCTAGCGGAGTTACTTGCATCGCCTCCTTATGTAGGAAACCTTTCTCTTCTTTCACCTTATTCATTTTGAATTTTGAATTTGTTGACTCTTCATTTTTTCATTTACACTGTGCATAGCACTTATTCATTTCAGAGGCGGAAGAGGGATCCCGACTTATTGAGAGTAGAGGAGTTTGTTCCAGTAGCGAAGTAGTTTCTTATATCTCTGATGTGCTTGTTAAGGTTTTCCCCCTCACCTTACTCTACTTACTGAGCTGACAAGTGTTAACCCAAAAACAATCAACTAAAGAAGGTGACACTAGTTAGTGCGCAAGCATTGTGTTTACACAAAGGTTCACTTCGAAGAGTACGTATTTTCCTTCGATGTATCATGGACTAAGACTAACAAGTTCATCATAAAGAGGCAAGAAGATAGAAACCAAGTAGTGATAGTTGTACAAACCCTCTTGTACTTTACGCAACTCGTTTCATGAGTCACACAAAGCAAACGAACTAACAACAAAGCCAAGCAAAAGCAAAAGCAAAAATGATAGCAAAGCAAGCAAAAAAACAATCAAGCAATCAAAGCATGAAAGAAAACAAGCATGCAAGAAAACACTACTACTCCTACACTAACGATGCATGGGCCTGATCACGTGAAATGATACTTCCAATGCAGTCACTAGCGCTTTGGCAGACCCATGTGGGTGAAGGCTTGGTTCGTGAGTAACCCAGTTGTGTGGACCAACATACAAGAAAGATATAATAGTGAAGACAACCACACTTCATGTTTTAAAGTGCCCACGGGACATAAGCGAGTGCATGTGCATGACGGACAGTCTGTGGATTTGTCATGGTGTTGTGTGACACTACATGCAACTTTGAAGCAAAAGCACACTCTTGACTGAGACATGCAAGCAAACGAAAGAAACAAAGATAACTTGTGTCGCAAATGAGTGCTTGCAATGTAAGACTCCTCCAATGCATGAGCAATGGGATCATGCAGTTTGAGTGGAGGAAGTGTGATCTGTGAGTGAGATGGATCTTTAATGCAGATAGATGAGTGATGAGGAGCCTTGGGTGATTGAACAATTTCATGATCGGAAGTGAGACTAACCCCAAGAGAGCGAGGGCCTGACATAACCATCATCTCAAGTTGAAGTGCCTCGACAGTATTGGGTGTCTTAACTTCATCATCAGTTAGATCATCATACATCGGTGACTTTGAAAAATCAACTGCGATAGATTTGTGATTGTGATCGAAATTGGAAGCAAATGGATCATGACAACCACAATCAGAAAAATCAATGAATTCTTCAACATCCTCATGATCATATGAATCAAACAGAGGGGTAGATGAAAAGAAAACGAGCTCATCCTCTGTGTTTTCAGGAAAGAAATATGAAGGACCAAGTGGATCTTCCATGAATAACTTATCCTCTCTTTTGTTGAATGATGGACTAACATTTAGTGAGTCCTGCGAGTGATCAACAATGGGTGCATCCATGGATGAAGACACACATGAAAAATCATGGATGGCAGGTTCACCAAAGAAGCTAGGAAAGAACGGAGGGGGCTCGGACAGAAGGGAGTCATCCTTCACCGAGTGTTGATGTTCAAGCTCCCACTCTTACTCTTCATGAATGACAATGTGATCCAGGTGGATGTTGGTGGTCACCCATCTATCCCATTTGGACCCCCACAACTGTCTCTTTCAGTCTTTTCTGTTTCCTAAATTGTAGCACAGTTTACTATTTTTAGCAGTTTTTCGGGTCCTGAACTTCGTGAGCCGTTTTGAGGCCCTAAACGATGTTTTTTGGGAAATTTGGGGCAACATGGGTCCATAGATCGATGTTGCCTCCCAAAGTTGTAGTTCTCAGATAGATCTTTCTAACGAGCTATTGTACGCGTCAAACGGAGATCGTATGCCAAAGTTACGACCCCGGGAAATTGATGTACCAATTTACCCAAATGGCGCCCACAATTTGGCATTTCATCTTCTAAGGTTAGATTTCGGAATGTTAAGGGTTTTCCATTGTTTCTCAACAATAAACAGGCCTTCGAGCCTCATTGTAACACAGTTCAGAGGCATGTAGCCACCACATCTCTTCTCAGAAATAAGCTACCATCGCCCTAGCTGGTTTATTTCCATTACTGTTTGTAAGCATATTTCAGTGTTTTACATTAATGAAGTGAAGTATTCTTTCCGCTGCATATCTATGTTTATGGTTATCTCTGTGTTTTATTGCATTCCTGTTTAAATCCGGATCAGTGGTATCAAAGCAGTCTGCTTTTTCTTTGTTTTTCTTTGTATGTCCCCAACGAGGTCGGGATATAAGGAGTTGGGGCTTGAACTAGTCGAACCTTTGCAAGACCAACCTCGCAAATCTCGACGACCTCTCATGGCGGATGAGAAGAAAGACTAGGGGGTAGGAGATCCTATCAAAATCTTGCTCGAAGAAGCCCTCGAGCGGCAAAGGAACACGATGATGGATAGCTTTGCGCAGGTCCTTCAGCGGCTACCCAGAGGCGACGCATCGGCTTCCAACAGCTACTCTGGAAACACCACATCGTTTAAGGCACAAGTTAATTTTGAAATCCCCATCTTCGAGGGTCAAATAGACGCAGATGCCGTAGACAAATGGTTAAATCTGCTAGATGGGTATTTTTCTGTTCATGAATTTTCAAATCGGGAAAAGATTTTTTTGCTCTTCTCAAAGCAGCCCCCCACGGCAAGGACTGGTGGGAATCCTACTGCGAGCAGAAGGATGAAAGTACAAGCTCACTATTTTCAGCTGCACCCTCTTGGAATGACTTCCGGGATGCCATCAAGGAGCAGTACTACCCTGTCAAAAGCTACGAGGACAAATACATCAAATGAGCCACACTGCGGCAGGGACGAGACCAAGATGTGTCGGAGTTCACAAACATTTTTCATACCCTTCGCACACAGTTGGGTATCAAAGATTCTAAGCTGCAGCTGGTAGTCAAATACCGTGGCTGCCTGCACAGATACATCCAGGAAGAGATGGTGTTCTTGAACATCTCCTCGCTCGGCACGGTGTACCGATTTTCTGTCAAAATCGAGCAAAAGTTCAAACAGAAGAAGCGAGACTTTGGATCTGCAAATCCGAAGCCCAAAGGACAAAGCCAAGGCGGGGTGACCCAAGACAACCCGTCGAAGCCGCAAGAAAATAACAACACCATGAAGCCGAAGAAGGACACAGGGAAGTGGTGTGAGTTCCATAAGAGTCCCACTCATAACACAAGTGAGTGTCGGACCAAGCAGTCGCTGGTGGCTGAGTTGAAGGTTTCCGAATCAGATGCATGTTCCGACTCTGAGCCAGAACCCAACAAGGGGAATGGCAAAGGGAAGCAGATCATTGATGCGGATCCCAACGCCACTGTTGCCACCGCCAAGATCTAGAAAGATGAGCCCGAAAATCTAGAGGAAGGGGAGCGTCTTTTCCACTCACAGATGCGGGTGAAGGGTTCGCCGCTACAATTCATTGTCGACAATGGCAGCCAAAAGAACCTCATTTCAGCAGAGGTTGTGAAGCGGTTGGGCCTACCGACTACACCACACCCACAACCGTATAGTATCGGGTGGCTTCATGAAGGACGAGATCTCAAAGTTCGCCAGCAATGCCACCTTCCCTACAGCATCAAGCCCTTCACAGACGAGGTATTGTGTGATGTTACACGTCTGGATGTTTGTGATGTATTATTAGGCCAACCATACTTGTGGAGGCGACATGTTGTGTATGAGTCAAGGCCTCGTGCTGTCATTATTTCTTTAAATAATTCATTATACAGGATACCGAAGGTAGCCCAACCTACTGCCACATCTTTGATCACTGCTAAGAAAGGCAGCAAGCTCATCTCCCAGACCAGGAAATTTATCTGTCTGGTTCACTCCCAAAGTAAGGGGAAGATCGTTGCTACATCCATGACCCCTGCAAAGGGTTCCTCCATGCAGCAGCAGTAGCAAAGGGATACGGTCATGACAGAACATGGGAACAACTTCTCCTCACCCACAGAGATACCACACAAGTTTCAGGTGGGCAACAAAGTCTGGTTGCATCTGCAGAGAGAACGCCTTACCAGAACCCATCAGAATCTCAGACCACTCCGACATGGTCCTTACAGCAGTACCAAGGCTGTGGGGAACAATGATTTGGAGCACATCATTCCTCCATTCCTTTGCCTGCACCAAGTGTTCAATATGGACCATCGTCGACCATGCTTCCCACCATTACTGGACACATCAGAGATTACAGGACAAGTTCAGTAGATGGAGGAACTCAACGCAATGGGGACCATTGCTTCCTAAGGGGGGAGGAATGATCCAGGTAGATGTTGGTGGCCACCCATCTATCCCATTTGGACCCCCACAACTGTCTCTTTCTGTCTTTTCTGTTTCCTAAATTGTAGCACAGTTTACTATTTTTAGCAGTTTTTCGGTTCCTGAACTTCCGGAGCCGTTTTGAGGCCCTAAACGATGTTTTTTGGGAAATCTGGGGCAACATGGGTCCATGGACCAATGTTGCCTCCCAAAGTTGTAGTGCTCGGATAGATCTTTCTAACGAGCTATTGTACGTGTCAAACGGAGATCATATGCCAAATTTATGACCCCGGGAAATTGATGTACCAATTTACCCAAACGAGGCCCACAATTTGGCATTTCATCTTCTAGGGTTAGATTTCGGAATGTTAAGGGTTTTGCATTGTTTCTCAACAATAAATAGGCCTTCGAGCCTCATTGTAACACAATTCAGAGGCATGTAGCCACCACATCTCTTCTCAGAAAATAAGCTACCATCGCCCTAGCTGGTTTATTTCCATTACTGTTTGTAAGCATATTTCAGTGTTTTACATTAATGAAGTGAAGTATTATTTCCACTACATATCTATGTTTATGGTTATCTCTGTGTTTTATTGCGTTCGTGTTTAAATCTGGATCACAATGCATGTTGGTTGTGCAACATCAACTCCATCAGTGGTTTTTTCCTCGTTCACAACAAGTGAAGAGTCTAGAATGGACGAACATAAGACAACATCATCCAGAGGAACACCTAAGTGCGAAGACGAAGGTCGAAGAAAAAAATGCATATGGGAACTCGAAGGAATCACAACCAACTCTGCATGAAAATTGAGTGGAGTGATGTTGGGAGACTGTGAAGGATGAACAAATGTGTGAAAATGATCCTTAGCATCATTGGGCGATGGTGGAACTGTTGAATGAGAGGGAGGTAGGCAGTCTGTTGAGATAGTACCTGCTCCCACATGGGATTGCGTAGTTCCATCAACGAAGAAGGTTGAGTGAGGCTTGACATCAAGCTTTCTCTTGGGACAGGCAGATTTCTTAAGACAGTACTTGAACCGGTCCCATAGATAAGTGAAATTCATCTGGCTCCTCAAAGATTGAAACTGCAAGTCACGGAAGCGCTACCAAAAATCAATAACAGATTCATGCGGAGCCTTCTGTTGCTATAATAGTTTCCTATCAAGATGGTTTGGAACAAAATGATAGAACGTGTCTTCACTAAGATCATAGAAGTGCTCAAATGAGTGCACAGTGTCAGCCGGTAGGTTGAGCACCCAACGGAATGGAGATTCGTGAAGCGTGAATGCAAGCAGCAGACCGACTTGTTCATCAGTAAACTCATCTTCCTCATAAATCATGGAAATAAATTTATGTAAGTGCTCAAGCCAGGCCACTTCGCCTTCACCATCATACGTGTGAGTGGACAACAGATTGAAAAGATTCCCCAAGATGGAGACATCTTCACAATTCGAAAAACACCTCGGGAGAAGAAGAATGCAAGACTCCATTAAACGATATGCAAAGGTTCAAAACTGGATGAGAGGACACTGCTTGTCATCAGGCCCTCCTTCTAGCGTGAGAAATGTTGACGGTGCTAGACCCGCCAACATGTCAGGGAATCTCCCCAGTAAGAAGTCCCAATTAGACCTCAAACCGTTTGGTGTAGGAGTCCCAACAGTGGGTCGTAAGGTAATGCCTTGACCGCGATGTCGCATAGAGGCAAGTAAGATAACTCTGTTTGTAGCAAGGGTGTGACTGATGCAAAGAGTCAAGGAATGTGTACGAGAGGTTCCAACACTTCGGAGGGAGAGGAAGGTGAAGGTGAGTTCTAGGTTGAAAGGGATCGGTCCCAACTCGGCTAGGAACACACCACACAAAGGACATGCATATCTTCCAGTGGAGCAATCCACTCGGATGTGGCAGTCACAACATACAAGGTAAGATAACACGAACAACACTCACTGGATCAGTCTGAGACGAGTGTGATGGTTGATATAGCAAGGTTCATGAGAAAGGTCTATCTGATGTCCGACAGAGCAGTCGACACAGACAGTGACAACATTAATAAGATATGCAACACATTAACAACAAGATTCATATAATTTCATACCAATTAGTTCATACATAAGTACGTAAGTTAAACAACATATCCTTAAGGAAATCGGAACAATCCAACTACAATAACAACATATGCATGAAAATGTGTTGGCTCTTATTATATAAAGAAGTGTAAGTCACAATCATACAATACATCCATGTAAACTTACTAGCCCTGATAAAGGAATGTTACAACCACATCCGCCTACTCCTCCAAAGAGATGTACTAGCTCCGTGTAGTGGAGAAGCTAAGGCACATTACAATACTATCCAAGCCTTCTTCAAGATAGTCTTAGTAGAAGCTTGGCTGACTAAAAGCCTATACAATGAGTTATGAGGGACTATTTATAGCAAATGGTGGGGTGAACCTTGACATTTCCCTTTCTGACCATTCAACTACCCTCATGACTCTTCACCTACTCTATGATTGTTACATCCACTCTTGACACTTGACTTACACTTGACATGACTCAACATTACAATGCACATGTACCCATGTAAACAATGGCTTGGACAAGCCAAACTAGACATCATTCGGACTTAGACAACCATAGAATTCCAACTGATTGACATCCTCATGCTGATCAACAATGACATATTGATGCCAAGATTGGTAGTCCTTGAGAGTGTCCGTGTGTTCTGCTGTGACATTCATCTGAAACTTGAACCTTGCCTCCATATCATATGGGTACACTGCTCGGGCTCCTCTGTCCAACTCATCTGTGAGCATGCACATCATTGTCTTTAGTGTGGCCAGACCAACAACGTACTTGCGCATGATGTCTGCACTGATAGGCAAGTCTGGGTTGGTGGTAGTGTGCATCAGCTCGTCGAAGTACAAGTCAAGCTCCTATTGGACCTGCTTCTTAGTCTTTGCCTGAGTGAGGGTCCCAAGTGATGGGATCGAATGAGTGTACACTATAACTTCCATGATTTTGAATACTCGTGCATGGGAAGCATGTATGCTAGTGATGAGTTGCGATAGGTCTTCATAGTTCTGGATCTGACTCTGGATACGTGCTTGCAGCTCGACCGCATTGGCCTTCATCATCTTTGGAAAATGAAGTGAGGCTCCCTTGTACTTCATCATCCATGCTCACATGTTATCAACAATAGTATGTATGTTCTTCAAGATGCGTACTCTTCTTTCACATCGTTGCTGCCATCCATGGAGATGAATGACTGCTTGATGCACGGTACCAAACTTGGAGTACAATGCTTGCATAACGGTGTCCAAGGAAAACACTTCATCCAGTATTGCCTTCTTCAGTTCAACTTGAGTGATATTGTCACCAAGTCTCCTCCCTGCTTGGCCACCTGTAGTTCCTTCGCCATTCGTTCATACTCAGCTATGAGAAAATGAACACTTGATCTAGTGGCTTCGACATACACTCTAGTTGCATTGGCCAATGCAGCTAGATGCTTGTGCACATCAGTCATGAGCACTTGCTATTCAAATTGCACAAGGGATGTTTGGTCTTCCAATTCGGTACTCTCTGAGACTGCACAACTCTGTGATGAGATTCCTCAAAGGATATGTTGTGCATCTCTGCTTCCAATTGACCCCCAAGGATCTCAGTGCCTCCTTGGTCATCCGATACTTGCTCATCATCTAGATGCATTGAAGCAGGTGAGTCGACCTCTCTTTGGTGAGGCATGAGGTCATTTTCCTATTCCAACTCTTGCTGCTCCATGTCTACATCTAACTGTTCAAGAGCTTGTTCTATCTCATGAGCAAAGTCTTGCCTTTGCAATGGTTCACCGTGTTCGCTTGATGCCAATTGTTCAGAAGAATCAACTACTTGTACAAGCGCTACTTTGTTTGTCTGCATGTGATGCGCCCCCTGCTGAATCTGTTGCTGTTGTGCTTTCATGTTGGCACAACTCTTGTTCTTTCCAGAGTTTCTCCCTTAGCTCATGCAACTCCTTCTCTGCTTCTTCCATTCTCTTCCCATCCTTCTGCCTTCACGCAATTCTCTTATCGCACTACTGCTTCTTCTATTGAATAGCCATAGCTGCTTGGTCTACAAGTGGATTTGCTCGAAACTTGTAGCTTTGTTCCTCCTCCATGCGGTCGACAATGTTTCTCTTCCCTTTGTTGTGCATAGGTATGCTTGGTGCTACTGCCTATACTGCTGCTACTACTAGTGTTCTCCGTGATGCTGCTTCATGCTGCTGTGCTAACCACTCTACGACGAAACCGACCTATTCATTGGGTATGGAGGAACTGAAGAAATACCTCCATGAGTCCTCCTCAACCCAATGACATGCCCCATGGATGCAATTGAACTGAACTCTCATGCAGTGATCCTTCACAATGCAATGTGGGTCATACGGGTTGAAGCTTCGAAGGTCGAACGGGTACTTATTCATCTGTTTAGCTTTGACATCCACTTGCTTGATGCTCCAGATCTCGTATAACCTAATCCACAATGGAAGAGTGGGCCAAGGTGCCTTCTTCTTCCGTTGCAACCTAGCTGTTAATCTTGCTGAGATATGATACGATACTTCCTGCATGAGAAACACGTCCAATGCAAACTTTGGCAAAACATACAGAGGCTTCTCTGCACTGAACACTCGGATGAACATGTTGTCCGGTGAGGCATACCAATCTGCAATGCCTAACAATGCCTTCATCGCTTCTTCTGACATGCAGGGTGGATCTTGTTCGAATATCAACCTGTACACTGGGGTGATGGTCGAACAGCCGTATGATCACTCCTCTGAAGCTGCACTCGGACAATAACTTGAAATATGTGCTCACAACAGTCTCCGCCAGTGACCATGCCCACTCTAAGCTCGGGAACTTATGTCGGGCACAGACTACATCTAGAATGTAGGCGGACATGTAAATCTCTGCATGCATGCCTTCGGGTGACTATCGAGCCTTCGTGACTTGCTCCTTCAGCTAATGAGCTAGTATGCTAGACCAGTTGCATGGTCTTCCTTCTCTAGCCAGTTGGTCCAGCACGACCACCCAACTCTGAGGGAAGGTCTCAGTGCTTGCTTGGCCACTCAGTTGACATGCGAATATGACCAAGTATTGGTATGCCTTCCTCAATATCTTCGTTTAAATATCTGATTAGGGGTCATCTAGAAACGAGCTGGCTCCTTTACCCAATCCTTCAGAATGTCTCTAGAGTGGCCTCTACTATTGGGCAAGCTGAACGAGGGAGTCATGACAGTCATGGGCTCGGTCATCTGATACATCTCATCGTAATCTCATGCCTAGAAGGTTGCAAGCTTCGTCCCACTGACATTGCTCAAGGTCATTGTCTCAAGGTCAGTGTGAGAGATGATCCAGTGAATCATGTCCACGCATGGGAACGTGGGGTATCTGCATGCAATCCGATACAAAACAGACTTATGAATGTTCACGTACTCCTGACAGTCTTCAAGGTCTTCCCCAAAAGTACTTGTGAATGTTTCATTCACCCCTTGCCACTTCAGTTTGATTTCCTTGTCTAGATACAACTTCGTACCTTCATAGATCGTCAAACTAGAGGACACCTTCTCAGCTGTTGCTCCAACTATCTTACCATTAGTGTCCTGAGCTCTTGTTCTCTTGGAAGCCATTGAGACAGATGAACACCTAAAAGATCTGGAAACAAGCAGCATGCATGGCAAGAAATAATTTTAGTGAAAGCAAAGCAAATCCGGGGAAGGACATAGCACATACCTGGGAAACTGATGAGCAAGATTGCACAAATTTCACTGGGAGGCAGAGATACTGGCTGCCAAAACTACGCAAAAAGCAGTCTGGACTGACTGGGAGGTAGGACTAGCTGCTTGACTTGTGAAATGTGCAATCCAGTTGGGCAATTGGCTGTTGATATTGCGCAATGCGTAATCCCAGCTCGGAAGGATTGTTGGCCCAGGGACAGATTTGCGCAATTCTTGGACCAAGTAGCCACTACCCTTCAGGAATGCACAAATCAATCCATGAGGCTAGTGTTGGGCTAAAATGCACAAATATGGAGAGGAAAGGGAGCCTTCCTTCTCCAGATTGCACAATGCAGCCTTGGTGAAGGCACAGACCTGGCCAAGGTTGGCCCGACTCGTCGACGGGCAACTGAAAGCAAGTAAGTCAATGAAATGCATGGCAACACTAAGTGATAGCAAAAGTGATAAACAGTGCATGCAAAACATGAATGCAAGGTTCAGCAAACAGATCAACATGCATGTGGGTGAGGTCGTTCGCTGGTTGGGTGAACATCCGTTCAAAACAGTTTCATGCATGTGAAAACAGTGAGATAACAATGAAATTTGAAATAGAGTTAGGACAAGCTAGAATATATGTAAACGACAACAGGCACTCAAAGAAATCAAGCAAACAACACTCACATAAGCGAATATACAAAAAGCGACAAAAATGCTGAAAAAGACAAGTTGAGGCCACTTACCCGTGAATAGCCGAGCTAGATGTGTCGAAGAGTCCTGGATGTGTTGTGGGATGTTAGAGCTCCAAGACCGATGTGAATGAATGAGCTCTGGTGCGTTGAATAAATAAGTTTGGTCTCCAGACACGCATGCCACAAATCTAGGAAAACGCAACACTTGGAGGGAAAATTCTAAAACAAATTTGCATGTAACCCCCGACTGCTAAAAATAGCTCCCTGAATCATGGGATGCCTTTTGCATGTTGTCTCTTGCTATTCCAGGAAGATCAAGTCATGCATGTATGCAAGTCAAGTTTCCTCGGTCCCGGGTGGAACTAGTCAACCAGACTATCCATGCATGCTAGTGCTCAACCACTTGGGAAAAATGTGCATTCCTGACTATAAGCTAAGCTGACTGCCCAAGGGGATTGTGCAATTTCTCGGTAGAGCAGCTAACTGTTGCCCCGATTTGCGCAAATCCTGGGCTAAACAACTTGCTGCTGGGAAAAATTACGCAAATCCTACTGGGAGTTTTAGCTGGCAAGATTGCGCAATCCTGGAGACTAGTAAGCTGTCAGAGAGGATTGTGCAATTCTTGGAGGGAAGGTTGGTTTCCCTCTAGGAATGCACAATTTTCAAGGGGAAGCTACTCTACCTACAGCTGGACCAAGTCTGGGTAAGAAGCCTATGAGGGGAATGGATCGACTCTGATCGACATGTTGCCTTTGTGTGAGGAAAACACTGAAGCTTGAGTACTTGACGAAGCAAGACAAAGTGTTGTGTAAGGTTGATAGGGAGGCTCCAAAACAGGCTAAGGAAAAATTTTGGAGGGTGGTTGTAGCCGCTACAACAGGCTAAGGACAAGGGTTTTTTTAAGTGGGATGTGAATCAAATTTAACCATTGGTAGGACTTTGGAATCAAAGTAGTTGTTTCAAAGGTTAATATACCTCACAAGTTACTTTTCACACTTTAATGTTAATCCAGATACAAACAATTTCTTTCAAGCATTTTGATAGAATAAATTTGAGATAATCTCCTCTTTGGGGGTTTGGGGTTAAAAATGCAAGCTGACTCATGGACATAAAATTACATGTACTATATTGAACTTTCTAGAACTATATTTGTAGGCCTAAAAACTCCACCTAGATGGACACTGGAGTTACACATCATGCTCAATTAAAGAGTCTGTAGTGCACATAGACATAACTACTAAAGTGTTATATAAATCCAAGGGCCTCAAGAGATAATGTCAACATAGTCAATTTCTTCTTTAAATGAAATTAAAAAAAAAAAAAAAAAATTATTGTTTTTCAAGATATGGGTATTTATTTATATCTCTCCCTGACATCCCTAACCTAAACCTTAATAATGAACTTGATTGGATTTAATTGACAAAATTTTCAAGGTTTGAATGCCTTGTCTATTTATTATAAGCACTAGAATATAAATATAAAAAAAATTCCATAGGAGCTGTTATCACCCCAAGAAACTCTCCTAGGTTGTATATCAGAGATGCTTGGGAACATTAAAAACTCAAAAAAAATGTTGGAAAATTGGTGGATGAATGAAACAAATGCTTCATATTCAAGCCAGATAACCACTTCTACTATGCTTGACCCCAGACATGGGTGAACACCCCCAGACTACAAGGCCACCAATTACTCACAGTTTTAAGAAAATGTGATGATGGAGAAGACTGACCACACCAGCAGATGCACAGGACATTGTGATGGCCAGCTGCAACCAGTTAAAAGGTCTGTAAATCTATTTCCTAATACACAGACAAGATGACAGCTCTCTGGCGTTAAAATAACAGAAACCTCCATACAAATTCAATGATACATGCTTAATTCTAACACAGAGGTGGGATGACAGCCCCTCTAATGCTAAACATCAACAACACATGAATAAATGCATAGCAGGCATAGCCTGGAACAAAGAAGAAGAAGTGGAAAGTGAGCAATTAACAACAAACGAAGCTTGCATTAGCTGAAAATGAAGACCAGATGCTGCAGGTATCACAGCAGTTACAGTCTCCAGAAGTTGAACCTTACAACATAATAACATTCATCAACCTATTACAGCGTGTTTCTAGGTATATATAGAATCTGTTTACAAAAATTTCTCTGCGACTAAGCGGGGAGGGGTCATAAAGGACCACCAACCACATTTACATTTAGATATGGGCCTTTGCTGCAATTTGACTACTTTAATGGATGAATTTGATCTTTCTGGTGCTCTATAGTCCTTCCTGAACAGGTATACTGTAATATGTACAAAGCTCCATGACTGATTAATGCAATTATCTTCTCGAGCCCTGTATTGTTTGTCCTTCGACCATCCTATCTTTAATTGTAGGTAGTTGAATCTTTAATCCGCAAGGTACAGGTAGCTGTTGGCCTCGTTTCTTTCTCCTTCGCACGCGCAGGACAGCTACAAACATGAAAATTGCATTGAAAACTGGCGGGAGGTGATGGAGGACACAGAGGCATTACAGGGATCAATAGCAGTCGTTGGATCGCAGAGATCAACGGCGGAGATCAATCGGAAGAAGCTATCAGGAGTAATCGCGGGTGAATGAATATGGGCCATGGAATCATGGGCGGGGATGATTGGATGGCCATCGCACGAGGAAGATGCACGACGGTTAACGAGTGGGGGATCGACGATTTCGCGGGCGAACGGTTTCCCCGCACCACTTTCGGCGCGATGGCGATTTCCGTAACATGGGGCGTGATCAAGTAAGGTTGCGACACGTGGCCGGTGGGAAACCACTTCCCCGTGGGCTATCAGATGTGCAAGTTCGCAGAGAGGGGGAAGCGTACACCGTCGGATCTGCGATGGACGGTCAGATGTTAAGGAAAGTACGCGGGGTTTAACTGTATGGTAAACAAAGTGGAGACCATCGGATCGTGGGCGATTGACGGTGGAGATCAAGGCGGGGGTATAGCGGGGTTTTAAAAGAGAGCACAGAGTTATATGCTCGGGTCATATGGTGACTCAAAGCTTAGCGCTCGGGGCTTTAAAAAATACAGGCTTACACAGCGAAACAAAGGAGAACAGGAATGTTTAAACGGGGAACAAAGAGGTTTTGGGGAAAGAGAAACAGAGAAGGCAGGGCTATGGAGTTACAATGAGAACGAGGGAGAAAAGGAAACCAACAGTTGCGAGCACCTTAGCAACCAAAACCAGCATTGTCCAATCTGATTTTAACCTTTAAACAATGAAGCTATAGCAGAGCTAACACTGGCTCCTTCTGGGGATGAGATCCTCCCTGTGAGGTCTCAAGAACCTGCAGACCAATGCCTTCATACAAAACTCAGCTTTAAAAACATTGCCTGGTATCCATTGGGCATGGAGTCAAATCAAGTCTACACTAAAACCTGTAAGGAAAATGCTTACAATCAACACAATTACTCAAAAATTGGCCAACTGATAGGCCATGAAAATTGTTTCTCCTGCTCTCGGCCTCTTCATCATAGAGCTGCAAAACAGGATTTATTTGATCCTCTACCTCAAAGAGTTTAGGAGATTTGAGCTTAATAGGTAGAAATGGATCAACCTTCATCTCCCTTCTGTGTGCTCTCCTCCTGGGATGTTCTTCATGGGAGCCTTTGTACACCTGCTGGATAACCATGAATGTTGTGCACATTTTTGTGTCATGTGTGGTCTGCACAACTAATATGAATGATGAAATAGTCCACTCCTCCAAGTAGTCTGCTCCTTTATTTTTCTTGAAATAGTCCACATCCAAGTAGGAGTTCCAAGACTGAACATCCTCTTCCTCTATTATCAAGCAAGCTACCCTTTCAATCTGAGTGGAGGTCACCTGAGCAGGTTTCAGAATATCAAGACTGAGATGATCAGTTTCAACCTCGAGCATTGGATTTTGTTCCGCCTTAGTGTTCAAGGGGCAACTGTGAGGGATTTTCTTTTGAGCAGACAGAGGAACAAAAGATGATGGGGAGTTTTCTTCTCCCTTTTTAATCACTGGACTGGGGACAAAAGCAGGCTGGAAAATTTGCAGATCTTCATAGCCATATGAAGATGAGCTGGCTTTGAGCACAAGGTTCTTGGATGATGAAGGTACCTTCTGCTGATTGCTGCTACTGATAAGCCTGTTGTTCAGCAGGCACAACAAACTGACAAGCAATGCCACTTGATAATGCTTTTTCATATGCAGCTCTGGTTAGGAAAGGAGCACCTTCCAAACCCTAGACCTCCTCCTCATGCTACACTTCTTCCATGACTATATTCTGTAAAATGGGCCTTACCCCTTCATCTTCATTCGTAACTTTATTTCTTTGCAAAATCTGCAAATGCGCATTTGCTCCTCTGTATGGATTTGGAGTTGAAAAAGAAATGGAACAATGAGCTCCTGCCTCCTCAGAATTCTGCTCATCTTTTAGTTTGGAAACTTCAGAGGTCAAAAATTCAATCATCCTAGCCAATTCATCAATTTCAGAATCATAAGATGATGAGGATTCACCTTCTTGTCTTCTCCTTTCAGCATCACCTTCGAGTGCTTCTGCAGCAATGATATTTGCTTCTACTTCAAAGGCTGCATTTTGCATATCAGCCAAAGAAGTGCATCTTCTTTCTCTTAACAGTAGGCAGAATTGAGAATCGAAGGCCTGAGCATAAGTGATCATAGCAAAAGAAGGGGTGGGTCTTACTTCAGCTAGCATTCTGTTGTACATAAGGTTGAATCTTTTGTTGAAATCAGACAGCAGCTCACCATCTTCTCTCTGCAAGTTCCCAAATTCATCATGATAAAAGAGCAGATCTTTATTATTTCCCCAGTGCTTTAAAAATACATCATCTAAGGCCTCAATATCTGCAATAGACCTAGGGGGTAAATCTCTAAACCATTTTCTAGCTTCCCCATCTAGGCTTTGGACAAAAACCCTCATCCAGACATCCTCTTCATTGATATCCAGGTTATCAGCGTAGTTGTAAAAGGACTCTAAATGCTCTTCAGCTATTACTCCTTCTACACCAATAAACTTTGGCATAAATTCTTGATAATCACCTGCAGGCATGGCATTCAAAGGGACAGGCAAGACCAAGGGTCCATACCTAGCAGCGACTATTCGTTATATCTTTGTAAGGGCTTGTTGGCTTGCCATGACTGAGGTAAGGTATGAAAGGATACTGGTGGATTGAGTGGAATGAATCAATGAAAAGAATGACAGAAACAGAGGAATACGATGGATAGCATGGATGCTTTTTCTTTGAACTGGAATCCAAAGGGAAATGAATAACAAGGAGCTGACTGAATCTCTGAAGGTGACTGTCACTAACATAGATACATGGAACTTTTAAGGCTTACCTGATCCTGATGCTCCTTACAGCAAATTTTTCTTCTACTGAACGATCTTCTCAGGATCAGGCACTGGTTCAGCTGATGGTTTCTAAGTATTTCAACGGACATGCCTCACCAACTGCACCAGAACTGCAATGTGGAGTCACCAACGATTGGTCTTCCACTAGTGAAGTCGCCAGATAGATGATTACAACCAAATTATGTGTTCAAACCTTGTCTATCATCAAAGCTTGAAACTGTGTCGTTCTCCCAGGGAAGCTGAGCTTCGATTCTCCTCTCCCCGACAACGACGCCAATTAATGTTATCACCCCAAGAAACTCTCCTAGGTTGTATATCAGAGATGCTCGGGAACAAAAATGTTGGAAAATTGGTGGATGAATGAAACAAATGCTGCATATTCAAGCCAAATAACCACTTCTACTATGCTTGACCCCAGACATGGGTGAACACCCCCAGACTACAAGGCTTTATACCACCAATTACTCACAGTTTTAAGAAAATGTGATGATGGAGAAGACTGACCACACCAGCAGATGCACAGGACCCTATGATGGTCGGCTGCAACCAGTTAAAAGGTCTGTAAATCTATTTCCTAATACACAGACAGGATGACAGCTCTCTGGCATTAAAATAACATAAAACTGCATACAAATTCAATGATACATGCTTAATTCTAACTCAGAGGTGGGATGACAGCCCCTCTAATGCTAAACATCAATAGCACATGAATAAATGCATAGCAGGCACAACCTGGAACAAAGAAGAAGAAGTGGAAAGTGAGCAATTAACAGCAAAAGAAGCTTGCATTAGCTGAAAGTGAAGACGAGATGCTGCAGGTATCACAGCAGTTACAGTCTCCAGAAGTTGAACCTTACAATAGAATAACATTCATCAACCTATTACATCGTGTTTCTGGATATATATAGAATCTGTTTACAAAAATTGCTCTGCTGCTAAGTGGGGAGGGGTCATAAAGGACCACCAACCACATTTACATTCATATATGGGCCTCTGTTGCAGTTTGACTACTTTAATGGATGAATTTGATCTTTCTGGTGCTCTGCAGTCCTTCCTGAACAGGTAGAGTGTAATATGTACAAAGCTCCATGACTGATTAATGCAGTTATCTTCTCGAGCCCTGTACTGTTTGTCCTTCGGCCATCCTGTCTTTAATTGCAGGCAGTTGAATCTTTAATCCGCAGGGTACAGGTAGCTATTGGCCTCATTGCTTTCTCCTTCGCGTGCACAGGACAGCTACAAACCTGAAAATTGCATTGAAAACTGGCGGGAGGCGATGGAGGACACAGAGGCATTACAGGGATCAATAGCAGTCGTTGGATCGTAGAGATCAATGGCGAAGATCAATTGGAAGAAGTTATCGAGAGTAATCGCGGGTGAATGAATATGTGCCATCGGATCATGGGTGGGGATGATCGGACGACCATCGCACGAGGAGATGTGATGGTTTCGCAAGCAGACGGTTTCCCTGCACCACTTTTGGCACGATGACGGTTTCCGTAACATGGGGCGCGATCAAGTAAGGTTGCGACACGTATCCAGCAAGAAACCGCTTCCCCGCGTGCTATCGAACGTGCAAGTTCGTGGAGCGGGGGAAGCGTACACTGTCGAATATGCGATGGACGGTCAGATGTTAAGGAAAGTACACGGGGTTTAACTGTATGGTAAACAAAGCGGAGACCGTTGGATCATGGGCGATCGACGGTGGAGATCAAGGCAGGGGTATAGTGGGGTTTTAAAAGAGAGCGCAGAGTTATATGCTCGGGTCATATGGTGACTCAGAGCTTAGCGCTCAGGGCTTTAAAAACACAGGCTTACACAACGAAACAAAGGAGAACAAGAATGTTTAAACGGGGAACAAAGAGGTTTCGGGGAAAGAGAAACAGAGAAGGCAGGGCTATGGAGTTACAATGAGAACGAGGGAGAAAATGAAACCAACAGTTGCGAGCACCCTAGCAACCAAAACTAGCGTTGTCCAATCTAATTTTAACCTTTAAACACTGAAGTTGCAGCAGAGCTAACAGGAGCTTCTTTAGAAAGGATTTTATTACCTTCTGAAAAACCTTCAAAACAATTTTTGGTAGAGCTTCCCACCAAACTAGGTTGCAATGGCTACCTTTGTGAATAACCTGAGCAAATGTTGAGTTAGTAAAATCATTTTTCAGCCCATGTTCATCCATTTTAAGGCACTCTCAAGTCTAAGAACAAGTGGGAGCAGCCCCTTAGGGCCATCACATGAAAACTAAGTTTTTAGAAAAGAAAGTTAAGAAAAAAACTATTGGTAATAAATATGAACGACACCAAACCATCAAACCCTAATAAAATTAACTGTTTCTATTCTTTTTGTTGCTCAAATGATATCTGAGCGAGTTCATCTTAGCAACCATCAAATTCCATTGATATATCTAGCAACAATATAATCACCCCCATCACTTTGTTCATATCTTATGAACAACCTATACAATTCTTCAGTGTATTTTTGTACCATCATTTCCTTTTGCTTCATGTTTTTTAACTTTCTGGACAGATTCAACAAATAGTCCACAGGAAGACTTGTATTAAACAACAGCCATGAGAACATAATATATAATGTTTCTCCAATTTGAGAATGAATCTAATTTAGACAAGTAGTAATGTTTCTCCACAAGTAGCAATGATTTATAAATGAGGATTGCTTCTCTTATTTATATGAGAGATCAAGCACTGTCCTTATCCATTGGTAGCTCCAAAAACATAAAAAATGTCTTTATCTCTCACAAACCCTAGATACCAATGAACAATAAAATGAATTAAATGCATTTCATACCAGTGAACAGTAAAAGCTACAAGGGATTGGTTTTGACCTCTTTAGGACACAAAAAAATGATGTAAATAAGGCCAAAATTGAGGCAGATCTAGGGCCTAAGATTTGCCTATAAGTTTGTCAATGTTTGACTCAATAAATCAGCTCTCAAATATGTTTTAGTACTCTGTTTTATTGCAGGTTTTAGTTCCATTTGAGGAATCCACCGATAGTACATTTTGAATCAAGGTGTTTCATCCCAATAGTAAGATTTTTTCATCTTTTTTGGAGCAACAATGTAAACTTTGAAACGGGAACTATAAACTCAAAACGGGAACTCTGGCCCAAAAACCCAAAAAAAAACCACAAAAACAGTGCTCAAAACGAAAAGTGTGTATACTGGAACGATGTTTTTTTTTTTTAGGTGTCAATTTTGCGGTTGTTTTAAAAATGACAACGACTACGAAATTTTCCTGCAAAATATAGCTTCAGAATGAAAGTGTTGATACTAGAATAATGAATTTCTTTTTAGGGTCAATTTTCATACTTTTTAAACAATGCTAATAAAACCAATTTTTTATGTCTCAAACAAAGTTAACTTTTAAGGAAAAACACATTAATGTTTCTGGTAGAATATCATTTTTCTTTCCTAAGTATAAATTTAACATGTTTTCAACCACAAAACTAAAAAAACATGACATTATGAACAAATTATATCACTGAATGAATTCAAAAGTCTTTATTTGTACACTGAATAAAAGAGACATTATATCTCTAATTTGATATTGCATTGTAGATATTTAAACAATAAAATTTATCATACTTAAGACATAATCCAACAACATAAAAATGCTTCATAACTTCTCATTTAACAAAATATGGAAAACATTAATTTTATTTGAAGATACGATGCATACATCAGTTATATAAACTGTCTTAAACAATTATTCAAAATCACTCATATTTTCTTGCACACCATCAGAATTCACATCTTCAGATGAGTGACTGGATGCTGACGAAGATGTTCCATATTCTTCTCTGTCATCAACTAGTGCCCCATCTGAGTCCACATGCATGCCCAAGATTCCAGGTTTCAAAAGTCTTCTAGATCTACGACTGGTTTCAGCAGAGTCCCATGTCAACACTGTTCCTTCTAGTAACAGCCTTTTCAGAATCTCTGTCGTCTTGAAGCGAAGAGTTCCTCTCTTTGTTAAATTGAAGTCATAAACAAGTATGTCAACATCCTTCAATTGTAATATGTCTGTGCAGCGACGATTTATATTTGTACCCTTTCTTTTTCTTTTTCCACCATTTTTTTTGTCAACTACCATCTCTGGCTTATACACACCATTGAATGGGTGTGTATTTGTGGCATACCAATGTACTTCAACACCTGTAACATCCTCATTTTCTGTAAAGACCTTTAAAACTTTAGCAACCCAAAATGGATAGCCATTGGGATATCCATCTGCTAGCACTGCAATCATGCAACCCTCCTTAATATCCTGTACTGAACCCCTATAAAGGTCTTCCATGGCTTCACGTTGTGCACGAGATCTTCTGGAACCTATATACATCTCTCTTTCCTCTGCCTGTGAAGAATTAATAATACCTTGAGATTGTTGTTGTTCAACAATGTTTACTTCCTCATGTTCATTCGACACATTTTGTGGCCAAATAAATGGATTTTTCAAAGGTATATCTTCATTTATTGTTGTCGAAATGAGATCACTTTGATTATTGAAAAATGACTCCCACCAAACTGAATCAGCAATGTCAAAGTACTCATATGTATATCTAATACATTTTTTAATTTCTTCCAGGCAATCAGAATAATTTATAGCCCTGTTCTGTCTACGTGCATTCTGAACTTCACCAACTGATTGTAATGACAATATTTTTGATGCAAATATTGGATGATCTGGAATGAACTTCAAAAATTGCAATCCTGATGACGGTGCCCACTCTGTAGTAGTTGAATACTTCTTGCCCCATATTAGTGTTTTCCCATCAATTTTTTTGATACGAAATTGATGTTGGAAGCTAATGTCATTAAGTTGTTCAATGCATTTCCCCTCACCATATGATCCTAGAATAAACCTTCGCATGTCAACAGTTTCTTCCAACACTTCAAAAGCAGGCTCTGGCATGTATGATTTCTTAATACATTCAATTAGTGATGGCAAGCTCCCAACTTCCTTCCTCCTCAATGTGACTGAAAAACGACTGAACATCTGATCAATATGGTCATGAGTGTGCCCAACAAGAAGGAAACCAACCTTTACCTTTTGAAAAATTCTCAATTCAACAAGCATGTTCAGATACCCAAAAACAATCTGATTTTTGTTTTCACGGCAAGTGTTGTCCAATTGTAGATACAAAACTTCAGGAAGATTACCAGACCAATGAGAAATCACATCATGAATTATGGTTATGGTCAGATTTGCATCATTATGAATATTTGGAGCTGTGAAGTACACCCTTGGCAACATTTTCCCATTGAAGACCATACAACCGACCAAGTGAAACTGAATAAAATTTTCCTCTTGTAGATTTTTGGGTGTGCGAACAAAATGTGGTAAAAGTGTTTTCTTCTGGTCCATACCATCAATTATCAAACCCAAATATTTATTTGGATTATCATAACACTTCTTTCGATGCTTGTACAACTTCTTCCTTTCATTTGTTTGTTGTTCGCGATGCTCCTGAAGTTCTTTGACAATTAAATCCACACAACATAAAAGAAATTCATTAAGAAATATGTTTTCATAGTTGATGACTATACAATTTTAAAAGTAAAAGTTATGAACACTTACCTCTTTCTGAGCCTTCACATTTGTCCCTTTTTTATTTAAGAGAAGCACATGTACTGCAAATCCCCATCCTTGTCTTCTTAGGAATACGAATATTATTGAATTCTTTCTTCCATATCTTCACAAAATATTGATATGTAATAAAGTGGCCCTGTCCCTCAGCACTTTCTGCATATTCTTTGTATAAGTTGTAGATTTCTCGTCTTGAAAAATTATCTGGAATATGTATTGTCTCTCTATTTGGCATACACTCTCCATGCTTTGAAAAGAAATCTTTCATCCATGACATTGCAGTATTTGATAATGGCCCAAACTGTCTTTTATAACGTACTTCTGAATAAAATGTGGGATCCTTTTCCAAATTTTCTTGAATTCTCGAGAGACGAAAATTCCCAATTGAATGAAACATTTTGAAAGCTTTTCTACACAATAAAAAATTCCTAATATGATAATCATAACCTGACAATGTAGATTGCATGCAGCCAACTAAATATGAGTTTTGCATGCTTTTATTCATTGACAAATATCTCTTCCTGCTTTCTAATGCAAATGTGAAATCCATACGTTTCAAGCAATTTTTTTGGCAACATTCACTTGAAATGAGAGCGCTGATAGAACTTCTTCTCGTCAGATATTCTGCTCTACCCCTTGTATAACTAGAATAGCTTGCATCGATACGAAAAGGTCTACTCCTACTCCTCGATACAATATTTCTTGGCAACATCTCCATCATTGGATCATCATTTTTATAAGGACTTTCATCATCATTAAGAGGAACGTTATCCACACTATGATCTGCTCTGATTTTCAAATTTTGACTGAGAGGATACCCTTCATCTTCCCCTTCTTCAGTGCTACTATCATAGTCCTTAGAATTCAGACTAAATGGAAAATCTGACTCGATGTTTAATGGATATTCTTCCTCATGTACATTGTCAGTGCTACTCTCATAGTCCATAGAATTAGGACTATGTTGAAAATGTGGTTGTTTACTTATTGAAGATGCTACATCCTGTCCTTTGTCACTGCTACCTTTATACTGATTAGAATTAGGACTAACTGCATCATCCTGTTCTTCATCACTGTTGCTCTCATAGTCCTTAGAATCAGGACTAAGAGGACATTGTGATACTCCAATGTTTTGAAAATCATCATCCCGCGCTTCATCACCGCTGCTCTCATAGTCCTTAGAATCAGGACTAAGAGGACATTGTGATACTCCAATCTTTTGAAAATCATCATCCCGCGCTTCATCACCGTTGCTCTCATAGTCCTTAGAATCAGGACTAAGAGGACATTGTGATACTCCAATCTTTTGAAAATCATCATCCCGCGCTTCATCACCGCTGCTCTCATAATCCTTAGAATTAGGACTAAGAGGACATTGTGATACTCCGATCTTTTGAAAATCATCATCCCGCGCTTCATCACCGCTGCTCTCATAGTCCTTAGAATCAGGACTAAGAGAACATTGTGATACTCCAATCTTTTGAAAATCATCATCCCGCGCTTCATCACCGCTGCTCTCATAGTCCTTAGAATTAGGACTAAGAGGACATTGTGATACTCCAATCTTTTGAAAATCATCATCCCGCGCTTCATCACCGCTGCTCTCATAGTCCTTAGAATCAGGACTAACTGGACACTGTGACACTCCATACTTTTGAAATTCATCATCATGCTCTTCATCACTGCTGCTCTCATAGTCCTTAGAATTAGGACTAAGTGGACACTTTGACACTCCATTTTTTTGAAATTCATTATCACATTCATCATCACTGCTGCTCTCATAGTCCTTAGAATTAGGACTAAGTGGACACTTTGACACTCCATTATTTTGAAATTTTCCATCATGCACGTCAAAACTGCTGCTCTCATAGTCTTCAGAATTAGGACTAAGTGGACATCGTGACCCTCCATTCTTTTGAACTTCACCATCACATTCTTCAAAACTGCTACTCTCATAGTCCTCAGAATTAGGACTAAGTGGACATTGTGACACCCCATTCTTTTGAACTTCACCATCATGCTCCTCATCACCGCTGCTTTCATAGTCCTTAGAATTTGGACTAAGTGGAATCTGTGACTCTTTATTAATTTGAAATTCTCCATCCCCTCTTTCATCAGTGTTGCTCTCGTAGTCTTTAGAATTGGGACTAAGTGGAAGAATTGACTTTCTATTCATAGTAGAAGAATTCCCGCTATATTCATCAATATGAATAGAGTTGTTACGCAATGAAGATGTTGATGGTGTATAAACCGAAACTTCACCATTAGAGCAATCCATCACTTTCAAATAGAAAATGTTGAATGATACAAATGGAGTCTCCTAAGAATATTATATAGCTTAAAGAATGAAATATTCCCTCCAAAGTTATTCCCTCCAAAAATTTTCGCGAAAATATTTCCCTCCAAAAATTTTCGCGAAAATATTTCCCTCCAAAAGTTTGTTAGATTTATTTACCTTTATTATTTTATTCTACAATTGATTGAAAAACGTAAACTAATTTATTTTTATGAAATAAATCACTAAAATTCAAATTGTAAATCACAACTTGTACATTAATTATTCTAATAGTTAAAGTATATAATATTTACTTAACAATTATTTTTTTCTAATTTTTATAATATATTCTCAAACAAATTAATCCCACATTCAATCCGTTGTAAAACAACTCTACAATATTCTCTCTATAATAATGTAAAACAAACTATCCCACATTAATCGTATGGAAAAACATCTTCGTAATTTCACTTATATAATAAATTTCGCTATCACTATTACTCTCCTCACATCTAGGTTTTCTGAAGTCCCTTGAAAGACTCGTGAATTTGTGGAGCAGCGATATTGCTATCAACAATATATACAACGAAGAATTGTCACAATTGAAAGGTAAGTACAATTATATTTTCGAAATTTTCATATTAAATTACTTTAATGAAAAATATTTTTTTTTTAAATTAAAAAATTTTCGAAGCCAAATATATATATATATATATATATATATATATTTTATTTTTTTTACCACATGGTGAATCGGTAACTGTCTAGCCTAATCTTGCTATTTACCCCACCCCGCCCGCCACACCTCCCCCCTTCTCCAACCCCTGCCCCCCTAACTCCCTCCCCCCCCCCATATTTTTTTTCAAATTAAAAAATTTTCCAACCCCACCCCACCCTGGGTCCACCCGGCACCGACCCCCACCCCGGCCCCCCTGCCCATCCCACACCCCACCCCGGGCCCACCCGGCACCCGGCCCTGCTGCCCATCCCACCCGCCCCTCCTCCCTCCCCGGCACCCCCGCCTACCCCACCCCCACCCGGCGCACGGCCCAACCCCGCCCGCCCCTCCCCCTCCCCGGCACCCCCGCCCCCACCTGGCGCACGGCCCAACTCCGCCCTCTCCCGCCCCCTCCCCGGCACCCCTGCCCGCCCATCCTCCACCTGGCGCACGACCCACCCGGCGCCCACCCCCGGCCCGGCCCACCGGGCCGCCCCAGCCCGCACCCCCAGCCGGGCCGGCCACCCTCGCCCGGGCCACCGCACCCCCCTCCCCCTCCCCCTCCATCCCCCCCCGGCCCTCCCCCGCCCGGGCCGCCCCACCCCGCTCCCCCTCCCTCCCCCGCCCGGGCCGCCCCCTCCCCCCCCCCCCCCCCCGGCCCCCCCTTGCCCAGGCCGCCCCACCCGCCTCCCCCTCCCCCTCCCTCCCCCGCCCGGCCACCCCCGCCCGGGCCGCCCCCTCCCCCCTCCGGCCCCCCCCCGCCCGGGCCGCCCCCTCCCCCCTCCGGCCCCCCCCCCCGCCCGGGCCGCCCCACCCCCCTCCCCCTCCCTCCCCCGCCCGGCCACCCCCGCTCGGGCCGCCCCCCGGCCCGGGCCGCCCCACCCGCCTCCCCCTCCCCCTCCCTCCCCCGCCCGGGCCGCCCCCTCCCCCTCCCCGCCCCCCCCCCCCTTCCGGGCTGCCCCACCCCCCTCCCCCTCCCTCCCCCGCCCGGCAACCCCCGCCCGGGCCGCCCCACCCCTCCCGCCCCTCCCCCTCCTGTGCCCCCTCCCCGGCCCCGCCGCCCACCCCGCCCGCCCTTCCCCCTCCCGCGCCCCCTCCCCGGCCCCGGCCACCCCTCCCCCGCCCCCTCCCCGACCCCGCCGCCCACCCCCTCCGCCCGCACAGGGCCACCCCCGGGCCGCCCCGCCCCGCCCAAGGGCGGAGCGTCGATTCCGGGAATCGACGCTCCCGCCGCTCCGGGGCGGGGCGGGGCAGCCCGGGGGTGGCGCTGCGGGGGAGGGGGAGGGGGGTGGGGCGGCCCGGGCGGGGGGGGCGGGGGGACCGGGGAGGGGGCGGCTAAGGCGGGGGTGGCCGGGCGGGGGAGGGAGGGGGAGGGGGAGGGGGAGCCGGGTGGGGCGGCCCGGGCCGGGGGCGGGGGGCGGGGGAGGGAGGGGGAGGGGGGTGGGGCGGGCCGGGCGGGGGGGGGGGGGCGCCGGAGGGGGGAGGGGGCGGGGGGTGGGGCGGCTCGGGCGGGGGTGGCCAGGCGGGGGAGGGAGGGGGAGGGGGAGGCGGGTGGGGCAGCCCGGGCCGGGGGGGGGCGGCCCGGGCGAGGGTGGCCGGGCGGGGGAGGGAGGGGAGGGGGGTGGGGCGGCCCGGGCGGGGGTGGGCCGGGGGGGAGGGGGCGACCCGGGCGGGGGTGGCCGGGTGGGGAAGGGAGGGGGAGGGGGGGGGCGGCCCGGGCGGGGGAGGGAGGGGGAGGGGGAGGGCGGAGGGGCGGCCCGGGCGGGGGTGGCCGGGCGAGGGAGGGAGGGGGAGGGGGAGGGGGGTGCGGCGGCCCGGGCAGGGGGCTGGGGGGTGGAGGGGGTGGCCCGGGCGGGGGAGGGAGGGGGAGGGGGGCGAGGCGGCCCGGGCGGGGGTGGCCGGAGGGAGGTGGGCGGGGGCGGCCCGGGCGGGGGGGGGGGGGGGGGGGGCGTCAGCCCGGCCGGGGGAGGGAGGGGGAGGGGGAGGGGGGTGGGGCGGCCCGGGCGAGGGGGCGGGGGGCGGAGGGGCCAGCCCGGCCAGGGGAGGGAGGGGGAGGGGGGTTGGGCAGCCCGGGCGGGGGTGGCCGGGGGGGGGTTGGGGCAGCCCGGCCGGGGGAGGGAGGGGAAGGGGGTGGAGGTGGGGGTTGGGAGGGGGAGGGGGTGGGGCGGCCCAGGGGGCCGGAGGGGCAGGGGGGGGGGCGGCCCGGGCGGGGGGAAGGGGGGCCGGAGGGGGAGGGGGGCGGGGCGGCCCGGGCGGGGGGCCTAGGGGTGGGCTGGCGGGCGGGTCGGGGGAGGGGGAGGGCAATTTTGATTATACAAATAAAAAATTTATGGTATATTTTTGTTGTTAATTTAAGTTAATATGTTTTTTTATTTACTAATTTATGTGTTTTTTTTTAGGAAAATGGCATCAAGGAAAATTTCTGTGAATCTTTCTGGAGCAAGGAGTCTTAAAGGTGTATCTTCAAAAAACGTTGGTGAACGAACTCCACCTGAGCTCATACCTACAAATATGTCAACTGCTTTAAGTGATAAGAAGCTAATCTCAGATTGGAAAAGTTCAAAAGAGGTGAAATTTCCATCAAGAGCCTGGTATGTGAAAGAAAGAGAGAGCACAACTGTGAATATATATCTATACATTGATACACGCAATAATAATGAAAATTTGGAGGTGATGGGAAAAGTCATAGATATGTGTTCGGTACCAAATACTGAAGTTGTTTACGTACTTACAAAAGCTGCCAAGTCACATGAAAGGATTAAATACTGACTATCATATTCATTATATGACAGGAGAGAGGTATCTACAAAGTTGTGTAAACAAATCGTAAATGATATGACACAAAACACGGTAAGTATTGTTATTTGTATTTTTATTTTGCGTTTTGAAAATGTCTCGCTATATTTTTTAACTTTGATTATATTAACATATGATATTTTGTTTGGCAGAATTTTGTTGAAAACTGTTCAATTATGTTGGGAGGCATTCATTACATAGAGCATGATATCATGAAAGTTGTTAGCCATTTTTACTCAGTGTCAGAAGAAGATATGCAAAACATGGAAAATGTAGTAATTGATGATGCTACAAAACTACATCCAAAGAATCAGAAAAAAAGGCCTCTGGTGGATAAATCTAGCAAGGGTAAACAAGTTACTTTTGATGACGATGAAGTTGAAATTGACAATGAAGCATATGTTGCCATTACTGAAGATGACATTGAAATTGTGGAAGGTCGTAAAAGACCAAAAGTAACAATGCCCAAGAATAGATCTCTTGAGAATGTTAAGACGAAAAAAAGTAGAGTTGAAGATCTTGAAGTAGTCATTACCAGCAGTCAAGAACCTAGTGAAACTTCAAAAGAAAGAAGAGAAATCATTACACCAGGAGCTGATTTAGGTGATGGCATTATCAAAACAAAACAAAATGTCATTCGACAGAATTTGACAAAGAGAAACTTAGTTGATGGTGGTCGTACATTTCAGTTAAATGTCACACAAACCTATAAGACAAGTGAAGGACAATGCTAATATCAAGTCAGAAAGCCACATCATCTGCATGTTCACAACTTGAAGACATTGATGAGGTACAATCCATATGCTCATGTGGTTAGTTATGTGCTTCTTGTTGATCCACTTCAAGTTCCCAACAAAGAAGCATTTGATAAGTCAAAATGTTTTGGATACAATTATTATGTGCTTGGGGGGAACCATTCTGTTGAAGCTCAAAGACAATTGATGGAGGAATATCCTAATAACCCACGTTTTGAAACGATGAAATGTATCATTTATGCTGGTTTAAATGAAACAGAAGCAAAGTTAGTGGCATGGGATCATAATTCAGATAATGAATATAGGATGTCTATGACTTTGATCCAAAAGGTTAGATTTATTCATAGTGAATTCCTAGAAAAATGTGGTGGGGATAAGATCAATATTACTACAGATTTCCGAAAGGAATGTTGTATGGAAATAGGCTATCAAATTGAAGATAAAGGCAATTCAAAAAATGGAAAAGACAACAGATCTAGCGATTTATTCAGAGGTGTTGATAACATTTTCCAATTGGCATTTAGAACTGGAGATATTTGGATTTTGATTGATGACATTTTTAGCATGTGGGAAGACATTCGCATTAAAAACCAGAGGGTCAGAAAGTCTAAGCCATTGATATGTAGCAACAATAAATCAGCGCCTGAACTGAAGCAACTTCTAGACGATATGACCATCACGCCTTGGAGGGCGATGCAAGGAGTGAAAGATGAAAAAATTGTCAAAACAATATTATCTCGTGTGAAGTCGGGGGAATTATCATTGGAAGAAATGTCTGAAGAATTTCAAAAGTAAGTTTGCTGAATTATTTTTACTTATTTCCAGGATTATAGTTATCTTTTAACTAAAACATGTTGTTATTGGTAGTATTTGTTATACATATCAGTATATTAACTTTTTCTTACTTTATCTATGCAGTCACAAAGTTTACATGAAAATTCAGGAACAAATGGTTAAATTGTTGAATGAAGATAGTTGGGATGATGTTGTACGCAACTATCCAGATTCAAGTTCTACATCAACATTGAAAGCTTTTTATCTTGCATTTAAAAAGGTAACTTGATTTATACATTCATTTTTAATCATCTGTGTACTATTTTTAATTTAAAACTTACACATACATTTGTTTGTTTGGTAAAAGATGAAGAAAGAAGATAATGGAGCACCAGACAGTTTCAAGACTTTTATTGAAAAAATAAAGATTGAAAGATTGAGAAAGCAACGTATTAAGAATGTTGAACTTGATCCAACTCTTAATCATTTCATTTGGAATGGGCTAGACACTATTCAATATCAAGTAATACAAGGCGACTGTGAAGACATTGCGAAACTCGTACCAAAAAGGGATTATGCCCTGGTTATTGCAGATATTCCCCATGGTTTCAATATTCCAAACATTTGTTATGATATTGACCCTTATACTTAATATCAAGCTTTTAATAAAGTGGTGGCGGGATTTAAGGAAGTGACGTCATCACCATTATGGAGATTTGTGACATTTCATTCAGACACACAATTGGCAATGTTATTGTCAAGCTTCAAGGGGAAAACAAATTCAAGGATGCAGCTTACATGGTAAGATGCTTAAAGGGATATTTGATTAATGTTGAAAAATTAATTTATGTACAAGTTAATTGAACTTTTACTATTTTATGTTACAGGCAAAAGTCAAATCTTCTTGACAATGAAGATCAACAATTTATAAATGACTCTGAGTTCATTCATATTGATAGTTGGGCAAAAGATGATAGCCATATGTCTATGATTTTTAATCGGGTGGACAAAAAGAGTCATAGCCAAATACTGACTTATGATGCTCTTGTGAGAAAACTAACATATGAAGACAAAGAAATGAAAGGAGAAATAGTTAACATTTATCAGAAACCACAATTATTGATTAACTATCTTATAGACATATGTTCAAATGAAGGAGATTGGGTTCTGGATTTATTTTCTGGCTCAGGTACGTTTTGCCACATGGAATTGAATTTCAATATGTTCTTTTTTTTAATTAATATGTCATTGTACTAATTTACTTCATTATTTTTTTGTGCTTGATAATTAGGTACAACACTAGCATGCTGCCTTCAAAAAGGAAGAAATTGCATTGCAATTGAGAAAGATCCATTACAATGCAATTTCATTCAGCAAAGAATTAATGCTCTTCAATTTCTTCCAGATGCAATGCAAGAAATTGGGTTGAAGAAAGGGGACTTTAGTGAATCACGTGTGGCAAAAAAGGCAAAGGAACCCCAACCACCATTACATGGAATGTATGGAAAGACACATATTGGGGGATTTGCAGACATGAAAGACCCATTAGAAGAGGAAAATGAGCAAAATGAGCAAAATGAAACAGAAAATATTGTGGAAGAGGACAATGATGAAACTCTAGAGGACGAAGAGTTTGGATTACGTGACATTCTTGATTAAATTTAAGTTATGCTTGTAACTCAAGCTTTGCAATGTTTTGACTTTGACATTTTATGAGAAGAATAAACACTCAATTAGGGTTGTTATACGTTCAATATTGGTAATATGTGATTTTTGCATTGATTTTTAAGTTAATCATTTTTTTTTGAAAAAAAAGTAGTTATTATTATCTTTTTGACATGAAATTCATAAAAAAAACTATTATTTGACCATTTTTAGTTAATATTTTTGTATAAAAATTGTGATTTTGACATGTTAATTCTAGCAAAAAATTATCAAAACGTTTAGTTTTTTTTGTTATATTTATGTTAAAAAATGGTTATTTTTTATGTCCATTGTTAAAAAATGTTGTTTTTTAGAAACAATTATTTCATGTGGATTGAAAAATTAATTAAGGATGTCTAAATATGTAGATTATCTAAAATTCAAACTATCGACTTTCTAATTTAAAAACGCAAAACAATAAAAACCCCACTAAAAAAAAAAAAAATTAAGATAGAGAACAAGAAAACATGAATACAATGACGACTTCAAAAACTATCAAATTTAGAAAATAATTTTTTACATTTCACACACTAGAAAATTTAAAGTCAAAAAATAGGTCTTTTAAAAAAAAGGTGTGATGCAGAATACTCACTTTTTAAAATCAGGATGAAAATCACTACCATTCACTACCATTCTAAAACTTAATGCACATGAAAAAAATTAAAGTTCCAAAAACCATGTTCTTAAAAAAACATGTGTATTCTGCATCAACACTTTTGAAAATCGAGTCATTTTTTTGCCACCTCTACAAAACGGGTAACAGTATCAGTTCCCGTTTCAAAGTTTACATTGTTGAGCTTTGAATTGAAAGTGCATACCTTGCTTCCTTGCTCTTTGTTTTATAATAAACCAATATTCTTGTGGAATTTTACTTACTTTTTCATTTATTTATATGCAAAAACAGATGGAAATGTTTTATAAAATTGTTACTTGTGAAGATAAATTTGTCATTGGCATGGTCAGGTGTCGAGAAGGTTGTACATTTACTGAAATCCATGTTGAAATTGTGGATGATGAAATTGTTGAATACCCTTTTGATTTTATCTAGGATGGATTAAGTTTAAATCCAAAGCAAGAGAAAAAATGGAAAGTTTATACAACACTATTAGGAATCAAGAGGAAACTGTTGAGAAATCTAGGGCATAATAATTAAGTGATTTCTCTTCTATTAGTAATTGCTTGTGATGTTTTTTACTTATTTAGATTAAGATCTTATTTACTTAGGTTATTAGTGTTCTTCTTCATCAAACAACTACCAATGTATAAACCATAAAGAAACAAGAGAGACAAAATATAGGCTATCGACCAAGGCCAAAACCTCTCATTCTTGAGAGGAAAACCCAAACAAATTCTTCTTCTCATAGTGATTCCAATTGAAGAATACCGAGACCAAGAACCTTGACCTATTTTCCACTCCAAGACCAAGACACAAACAATCCTTCTGCTCCTTTCTTCTTCTCGGTTACTCTTCAACTTCGACTTCCTTCTGCTTCAGACCTACACCTTATTTCAACCTCCTTTGAAACCCTAGTTGCAGCACTCATGAGAGAGATATATGGTGATCCACTCCCTTAACCTTCTTCACTTGGACTGTATAGTTATATTCTCCAACTCGGCTTGCTAATTTGACTTCACAAGTAATCTTACAGTTCTTGATTCTTCTTAGTTTCTTTCTGCAACATAAGTTTCCTCCTTTCTTTGCACCCATGACAAGAAACAATCCTAAAACAATCCCAAATCACTCCAAAATATTTCGTTGTTCCTTTTCCTTAATTCATTGGTTGCATGAGCATCTTCATTGACCTTTTTCGCACTTCTGTTTCAGACTTATACTTCACCAAAAATTTGTTTGAAATTTTGTGTCAAAGATAAAACTCAAGATGCCTATAAATAGTGGTTTGCCTCTGTAAATTAGCTTACATGAGAGAGCTAATTTGACATGTCTCTTTGAGTAGGTTATTTACTCCATTTTGTAGATGACTTGAAGGAGTTGTTTTGTGCTTGGTCTTGGAGGGATTACATATTGATTTAATGACTCATAAAAAATGTAACATACCCAAGAAGGGTCCTTCATACATGACATTGACTCAATTTGACTTTATGACCAATCCTAAGGACTCATAATGGGAGTCATACTAAAAATAAAATTCCTTGCTCATGAAACCCATGAGACTCACTAATATCTTAAAATCTACTTACGCATCCCCTGATGATGGACTCACTTAGTAGTCCAAATGTTGGGTTCAAAAAACTCTATAACAGGTCATTCCTCCTCTATCAAAAAACTTTCCTCACCTATATGGATTCATTATTTAATAATTACAATAATAATTTTATTTTTCTTCTTTGCATCAATTACAAAAAATCACAATAACACTTGTCATTATGAAGACGGAACCTAGTTACATTTTTCAACACTCCTTCTTAAATAGGGAGGTATTCATAATGGTACTTGGTCGTTCTCAATTTGAAGAATTCTCATAAGAAGAGTCAGATTGGTAACCCATCTATATAGCATCATATCAACCAGCATTGTCACATAACAAGGCCTTGACTAAAAACTCTCTCTCCACAAGATCAGAGCACAATGCTGGCGAGAACAATGATGTATACCCACCCTCATCATTGTCTCTCTTGGAACATACCCCACCTGAGTTCTCAGGGTGTGTTCCAATAGGAATATTCTTATCTTGGATTCCCAATCCTCAAAGAATATTGGTCCTCGACGACTACTCTTATCTTGGATGCCCTAATACATTCTTAAATAACATCAGATGCCATATGTTTACCCAACCCTCAATTATGTCTTCCCAAGTGAAGACAAGGATGATATGTCTATCTATCCCTCTTAATTATGGAGGACATATCTATTCAACAAAGGAATGTACTCATTCCTATGGAAGGAATGTACCTAAGCTTCCTCTTGGCTTAGGAATTTCCAAGTTTCTTCCAAGTAAGAAATTTGTTTCCAGGCTCCCTCTTAACCAGGGACCTACAATAGCTTCTTAGGTGGAGATGATGGGACAACCAGCTATTTGAAGAACTCCTCTTCATGGTGTCATGAATTTCTTTTCGTTATCTAGGAGTCTTCATGTTTGGGACTTCTACATAGGGCATCAACCATCCATCACTTTCATCCATGAGTCAACCATGTCATCATCAGAAAGTGATCCATCAGTCCATATATGGCCTTCCTTCATGCCATTTTTACTTGAGGATCTTTCATCCTACTACATGTGCATTGGTGGTGGAAGACATCCATATATATTCCCTTGGAAAATTTGCATAAACCCATCCAGATATTTTTTTAAATAAAGGAATGAACATTAAAATCAACATTACCTTTGTGATGGTATTTCATCATGACATCTTCTAGTTTGCATCAACATCCTGCATACATATCGACACATCTCCCAAACATATATATATTGTCAAGGGTTTCTTTCTCTTTTCAGACTTCATCAGAGTCTTCATATCTTCCATGCATATATCCTAGTAAAATCTTCTTGGTCTTTAGGATGTTGATTGCCTTTACCATGATTGTATATTCTACGATATCTTCAATCCTTTCTTCACACATTTCATTCCCATGAGATTCCAATCAAAGTTCCTCAATTGTGGTCAACCACCTCATACTTCATATGAGGGAATATTATGTTGATTTCATCTAATGAATGTGTGACCCATGCATTCCTGCATTAATTTGAGGAAGGATTTCCTTTATTTTGATCATGCTCTTAACATAGAACATTGATCCATGTTACCTGCAACCATATGACATGAATTTTCAATATAGACTGTAAGCATACGTACCTCATTTTCCTTTGGGTCATCCAAACTTCCTGCAACAACTTCCTTGATTGAAAGAGCTTCAATCCCTTTATCTACTTCACTTTTATGTTATCATACCATCATCCCATGAATTCCACAAGTTTGAAATTATTGATGAAACACTTACTTCCCCTCATGATTAGTGAACCTTTAAATGAACATTCCATTAGAGAATCTTGAGGATCTAAAGTATCCCCATTAGCAGATGTTTCCACTTATGTTTTCAATGAGATTCCCAAGGGATATATCCTTGACTTCCATAGATTCTAACCATCTTTCATGCTTCTTTATGATTATGTCCCGATCTCTTGCTTTCAATGCTTCTATGATGCCTTGATGCATCCCATTATTTTACTTAGTGCATCATGATAGCTATATCTTACAGCAGAAGACTTAGGAACTTGAAAATAACTTATGTGAGAAAGAATATCTTAATAATGGAGATCTCTTGCTTCCCCTTTCTTGGATTTCTTCTTTTCATCATCCTCCACTTCTTCGGTGATATGGGCTTCTTCTTTATCTCTCTTTTTATTGCCCTTCTTTAACTTGGGACAATATTTCTTGTAATGTTCATATTCTTTGCATACATAGCATTGAATCTTAGCTATGTTCTTATTTCCTTTCAGAGGACCGAATTTTCCAAATTTCCCTTTCATTCCAACAAATGTTTGAATATTCTCATTTGATTCTTCAACACTTTTTTCCCTCAACCTGTCTTCTTCTATCTTGCATAGAGACCAAAATTCGTTGAATGGGATAGCTTTCTTATCCTCATAGGTATTTGATACGAGGTTACCTTTTTCAACAGTTGGTGCATCTAGAACAATGGAGATCATTTATTTATCTGATATCATCTCTCCGAAATCTTGAAGTTGAGATCTTATTTGAGATTCTTTTGAGAGACGTGAGGATATCCCATCATCCTCTGATACCTTCAATTTGTGTAGATCAAATCTAAGTGATAAGATATCCCTTATGGAACTTTTATAGAATAGTTCTACCAGTTTATCATATATCTCTTTAGACGTCCCCAGCTCTGCTATATAGAGCATGAGGGGATCTTTGACAAGATCCATAAGAATCTCTTGAGCCCTTAGATCCCTTTCCATCTATTCAGATAGTGCTTTTCCTTTGGATGGTTTGGATACCTTTCCATTGACATGATCAATAACTTCATTTTCTTTGAGAACTCTATATATCCTCCTTTTCCATGCAACGAAGTTCGATAACCCAACCAACTTATAGATCTCCTTGCAAAATGAAGTCATTTTGGCTAGATTAGATTATAGAAGAAATGATACTTACTTGTCAAGTGAAGATAAAATCCTCAACTTGATCCCTTTTATGATGATTGATGGAGATGTCTTAATGCTTCTTAGATGATCTTCTTCAATGGTAAGGACCTTGATTCGAAGATCTCTTCAATTTGGCCTTCTTTTCTTGATGATGATCCCAAGGCTTCTTTGTAGACTACTTCGTCGATCTAGGGTTATAATGTTTCCTTTGAAGATCTTGTCTTAAAGTTGATCTCTCTTTGATGCCTTCCTCGAGATTTGATCCTTGAGTGCCCCTTGATAAGATGCCCTTCCTTGAGTTAGTCACCTTAGCTTTGATACCACGTTGAGAAATCTAAGGCGTAGAAATTAAGTGGTTTCTCTTCTATTAGTAACTGCTTGTGAGTGCTTTTTACATCTTTAGATTAGGATTTTATTTTACTTAGGTTATTAGTGTTCTTCTTCATCAAACAAATACTAATGCATAAACCATAAAGAAATAAGAGACACAAAATTTTGGCTATCAGCTAGGGCCAAAACCTCTCATTCTTGAGAGGAAATCCTGAACAAATTATTATTGTTATAGAGATTCCAATTGACGAATACCAAAAACAAGACCCTTGACCTATTTGCCACTCCAAGACCAAGACACAAACAATCATTTTGCTCCTTTCTTCTTCTCGGTTACTCTTCAACTTCAGCTTCCTTCTGCTCCAGACTTGCATCTTATTTCAGCCTCCTTTGAAACCCTAATTGCAACACTCATGAGAGATATATACAGTGATCCACTTCCTTAACCTTCTTCACTGGACTGTATAGCTATCTTCTCCAACTTGGCTTGCTGATTTGACTTCACAAGTAATCTTACAGTCCTTGATTCTTCTTAGTTTCTTTCTACAACATAAGTTTCTTGCTTTCTTTGCACCTGTGATAAGAAACAATCCTAAAACAATCCCAAATCACTCCAAAATATTTCATTTTTTCCTTTTCCTTAATTCCTTAGTTGCAGGAGCATCTTCATTGACCTTTTTCGCACTTTTGTTTCAGGCTTATACTTTACCAAAAATCAGTTTGGATTTATGTGTCAAAGATGAAACCTGAGTTGCCTATAAATAGTGGTTTGCCTTTGTAAATTAGGCGACGTGAGAGAGTTGAGCCGACATGTCTCTTTGAGTAGGCTATTTACTCCATTTAGCTGACTTGAAGGAGTTGTTTTGTGTTTGGTCTTGGAGGGCTTACATACTGATTTAATGACTCGTACAAAATGTAACATACCCAAGAAGGGTCCTTCATACATGACATTTAATCAATTTGACTTTATGACCAATCCAGAGAACTCACAATGGGAATCATACTAAAAATAAATATCCTTTCTAATGAAACCCATGAGACAAGCATTACAATAATAAATTTTTTCTTCTTCTTTGCATCAATTACATAAAATCACAATAACACATGTCATTATGAAGACTGAACCTAGTTACATTTTTCAATGGAAACTAGGCACATTTGATGTGGAAACTGAGGGTTCAAATGTAGTGGAAAGAACACCAATCTTTGAAAAAATTGAAGAGAATGTGGAGGGACCTATGCATAAACAGCCAAGAGTTGAAAATATGTCTTTGTCAGTGGAATAAGCCATAGTTGTTGATCCTACTTTATTGAAATCTTGGGAAAAAAAAGTGTAAAGTTTAATGGAAGAGTTTGTCAATGGGAAACTACTCTCAAAGCATATTCAAAAAAGGGAGAATCTAAAATAAAGATCCATTGTGAAATTTGTGGCATTGATTATGGAACAAGTGATGTATCCTTGGTAGCACGAACAATGCACAACTTCAAAAACAATTATATGAAAATAGGGGCCCATCAGCAATGTCTTTCAATGCCAAGTGGCAGTGAAATTCCTTCATGTAAAAAATTACAATAGACAACGGTGGTTGGAGATCGATTTCATAATGATCAAGAAATCAAACTTCTAGATGATTTCAACAAGACACACGAGCCAAATTTGTTCAAGGTGTTGGAAGTAACACTTGCATACTATAAGGACATGAAAAAGGTGAGAGTGGAATGTACACGATGCAATGAATGGTTTTGTTTAGCGTCGACAAGTGGTAATATTACCAGTTCTCTATATGAACACATGAAATCAAAGAAGCACACTACTACTACTACAAATGAGGCTTCACATGAGGAGATTGGGTTGAGGAGTGGCACGATCAGGAGACCCAAGAATCCTACCAATGATAAGTCCCAACAAATTTTGACTAGGTTCTTGGTCCAACAACACCATCAGTATTACATAGGGGTTCTACAAGTGCAAATACTTCTACTTCAGGTGTGTTAATTAACAGTTTAGACTAAACTTGAATATGAATTTGTATATTATTTTATTTATCTTACTTCAAATTTATTTATTTTTTATTGTGTTGTCATATTATTATAACTCAATTATCTCCCTTGTTATTACAATGTTGGGGGTATTGGTATCCTAATATTGATAGAAATGGGGAGGGATTGGAAACTAAGGTCCTAATGGATGATCATAAGGGTGGAAAATTATGGGCCATAGAGAAGCATACTAATATCATGCTATGTTATGAGGGTATTGAATGTTGTATTGATGGTACATATAGGCATATTCATTGCCAAAGGGCTTCTGAAACAGGGATCCCATTTGATTCATTAACATGCATATTTTGTAAGTTGGTTCCAGAATGTGATGACTTCAGGATGTGATTATATCGTGAATCAAGGTGCACCAATAAAAGAAGTGAATGAGATACAAGAAAAGGTAGAAGATTGGACTATTTGACTCAAAATAAACTGAAGAATGTTGCATGTGTTACAAATGCTAACCATAAATCAACAATGCGAGCTCTTTGGTGGGAGAGGACAAATATTGCTACACTCTCTATTAGAATGAGATCCCCAAAGGAAAAGTTGTTTGAATCGACAGAAAGGAAGGATGTCTTTAGGTTTTGCAAGGATGTGTCCGAGGCACACAAGCAAGGAAAATTAGAAGCTAAAGATGCAGTTTGGGAATTTTTCAAGGATATCTTTCATTACTTGATGCATGCAAAAGCAAGGAGAAGGTATAGTACATCCACAAAATCCCTTTATGAGATTATCAAGTTATGGGGAGGTCCTAGATTACATAGCTTTATTAGCTTGAATTTGGATGTCCCTTCAATATATACGACTTTAAGGCAAGTTAGAAATTCATTGGCATATATCCCAGGGGAGCACAAGCACATTTTTGAGGCAGTCAGAAAGGTTTATGTTTCTTATAAAGCCAAACATGGTATATATGGCCCAATTCTTGTATGCCTTGTTGAAGAAGAAACAATTGTGAAAAAAAATGTTAGGTGAGTAGAAAAAAGTAATACACTGGTGGGGTTTTGTGGTAAGAAAGAAGAACATCAATAGAAATCACATTTCTTGGTGAGAGTTGGTGAGGGAGCTATAGGCTATGAGATTATAATTGATTCTTTTAAGAACAATGTTATTAGCCATTATGCACGTGTTATTATTGCAAACCTTTTACATGAAAAACTTCCTCATTTGGTTGTGGTTGTTCATCCAACATGCAATAAGTTCAATGCAAATTGTGTTTATCAACAATGGGAAAAGGTAGAGTCTATGTGGAAGAATCATGTGGAAAATAATTTGGGACTTATTATTGGTCATTCCTCGGATGGGGATAACAAAAGAAGACAACTTATGTTGAAGAATTATTCTTCAACATCAAGTCTTCGATATCAACTCCTTGGGAAGGGTGGAGGTTAAATGGGTTGTACAATGGTTGCAATATAACAGGATTGCATGACCAAGATACATCCACAATGACAAAAACCTAGTGAATCCTTCATTAAGTGGTTGATGAGAATAGGTTTTAGGAAATGAGTACATAAGTTTTGATTATGTTAGAATGGTTTATCACACTTTTAAAGTGGATGATCACAAGCTTAAGGGTGAAGATATAGAGAGGATGGATTGACAAAATTGGGGTTCTACACAACGCATTGCTTCAAGGCATGTTTAGAGGTGTTTGAAAGAGTTGAGAAGTACACCAAGTGGAAAGTTAGAGAGGACATTGGCTACAAAGACTTATCTAATAATTGTTGTTTACTACATTGACATTTTTATGTCTCATAGTTTAAGCCTTTGGGAAAGAGTGTGAAATGTTTCACGAGTTCATCATTTCTTCACATTATGGTTATGTTGGGTACATAAAAAATATAATACTAATGTCAACATAAGTTTCATCAGCAGAGAGGCATATCAAGATGTGAAAATTTATTGCCATTTTACGGTTTTGTTGATGAGATTGTTTCGTGATCAATACTCTAATTTGCCATGTGTTTTGCACCTGAGCGGGTCAGATGTATGTGAGAACTTCTTTAGCAAAGTTGGTGAGATGGTTGGAGTTGAGAGGGCCTATGATTTCATTGACTTGCTTCATGATGTTGGAACCCTTAAGAGAGTTGCTGAAGAAGAATCAAATCCCCAAGGGCTTCATTTTAATAAATCGCATAAGAAGCAAGAAAGCATTCAGAATATATTACACAAAGAAACAATACAAAACATTGACATATTACCGCAGTATGATTCAATATCCACAAAGGTTAAAATTGTAGAAGCCCTTAAGATTGTATTAAAGGATGCACAAGACATTTGATCAACTCTTGGAATGCAACTAGAAAATTACACTTAATGTTCTTGGTGGGTTAAACCATGGAAAGAGGATCAAATTTATCCAACATTCCAAATTGTGAATGAAGCAGTTGATGATTCTCCACTGAGTTGTTCCAATTCTATGTTCCAATCTTCCTCTTTATTGGTACACAATAAAAGTGAATTGCAAATAATGGAAAGTGAGTGGAGACATGAGTTGGATGAAATTTTAGATTCCATTATTGAAAATGTAGCAAAACTATAAAACCAATGGTGGACCTTGATGATACGGATATGTTTAAAGTATGTTTGGTTAGTCAGTTGAATGGAAATTTGACATTATCTTAAGATAGGTTGACGAAAGTGAGAAATGGGGTCTACTTTAGGCGAGATGGGAAGGCTCCACAAAAGGGTGTTTCAATTGGCTTTGGAATTGTATCATATTGTGGGGTGTTGTTTGAAAGAAACTCAATTCCCCCCATTGAATGTACTACAAGAAAAGGTGTTCCTCAAAGTACAAAACACAGATTTTTTTTTTTTTGGTGGAATGTCGTACATTGGAAGGGTCAAAGAATAAGGAGGAAGGATGGAAATAGGGTGTTTTATACCATAATGACATTGACATTTGGATAGATTAGAAGGCATTGAGCTTCATTTATGTTGATATAATAGAAAAAAAGGGTGGCACGTGTATAGGTATGATTTGATAGATCATGCTTTTGTACAACTTGAATTTGTTATAGCAATCACAAACTTACCATACAATGCTAGGAATAATAAATACAAATTAGAAGAAAGTCATTACAAAGTTTTTCCAAATTTTGTGAAAGTTTTGAACAAGGTTAATTTTCAAAACATTCTATTTTCACTTTCCTTATGTATTTCCATATGTTGGGCCATTTATAAATAGTTATTGGTTGTATTTTTGTTGATTTGTTTGTATGAATCTGATGTTAATTTTGTACTTTTTGGCTTTAGGTATAGTGAATAGTTCAAATGGTGAATGTTTGAGATAACTCAACCTTTTTTTGCTACATGCTTTTGGGTGTAAGTTTCTTTCACTAGCCATTCATCATTTTGTAGTGTGTTTCATTCAAACATTAATTTGCTATTTCCTCCATAAAAATAATATAATTACATACCTATATAATTATATGTACCCCTTACCTCAACACATATATACAATATGGAGATAAGGGTATCCCTTACCTCAACACTTGGTTCCTCTGAAGTTGGTCCATTTAATCATGAAAAGCAAGAAGAGTTGGTTCCTTTTTCATGAATATGTTTCCTTTGGTTCTTGCCTTTCAATATTATGTCTGTAACATAAATATTTTTTAGGAAATGCCAAACTCAAAATTTCAAACAAAGTCTATTAATTGACATGCAATTTGGAGGGATAAGTAGATTGATTATTTTTGTGCTTCAATACTTGTACAACATGCCAGCTAGCAGGTTCTAAGCAAAAATATTTCCGCATAGGATTCACAAAAAGTGTTTGATGAAAGTTGTCAATACTAATAAGCCATTGAAATCGACAGTAGGTCCATTAGATGATCTAGAATTATAAAAGTTTCCATTGCTGGAAATATAAGAACTATCCTTTTTTTTTGGTAAGCTCGGTAGGACGTTCGGGGGGATAACACAAGATTTGAATCCAAGACTTCTGGTTCGGTGAGACTTCATTTCCACGACCATTGCAATTAAGCTACCCCAAGCGGACAAGAACCATCCTTTGAATATCTGCCACATCTTATATTGTAGGTGACAAGAAGGTTTCATTTCTCATTACTAAGAAAAGTGTGCATATGGCACGAGGGTTTGTTTGATATGTATAAACAAACTATGGGGTTCCATGGAGATGGGGCAATGTATTGTTTCTGAGTTACTCCACAAATGCATATGTAGAATGGTATGCACTATGAAAAAACCTATGACAATTGGCTGTGGTACATTAAACATAGATCTCTTTAAGCAAACAATATAATCCAAAACCTAGTATTGAAGCAACCAATATACACCAATAGTAGGATTCTTCTAATTTGTCATCCTTTGGGTCGAGTTTAACTTATGCAAAGTAATAATACATTGTCTTGATTTACAACAATTATAGATAATTTCCTAAATGAAATAATAATCAATAATAGGGAATACAAATGAGAATAAAAATACAACATATATTTTGAATACCACCATATAAGACATACACATAAAAATTATTAAATGTCCTTCATCAAAAGACATAGAACGCCTAAAATGAGACAAAAGTAATATGTACCTATTGTTTCCTCTTAGTAGAAATTGCCAATTTTAGAAAATCAATATTCTTTCACAATAGTTTTAATTTTTCATTGGTAAAATAAATAGTAAATTATATCTCAATTCTCATCATCTCCATATTTCAATTATTATTTTAATTATGTATTACCAATCAAATATAAACACACTAAACAACTTGAATCTCATATAACAATTATTATTTCAAATCAGAATACAACTTTTGCCATTCCACCATTCCAATTTAACAATCTTATAAGCCTCCTTGTAGACCATTGCGAGTTTAACCAACATCAATTTATCCGGAATGGAAGATGATGACATACGACGTAGAATACTTCAGGCAACCAAAGCGATTCACCCGAAATGGGGGATAATGACCTACGGGGAAGACCTCATGGCATGGATAGTTGTAAATTAGGGAAAGGTCATGCACGATATATAAAGATTTGAATCTGCCATACCCATTTAAGTGTAAGGTATGGATCCTTCTCTGCTTCTAATGCTTTCAAGCTTAATGCAACTGCAAAACAACTTCGAACCCTCTTCCTCCTCCATAAACGACAACAACGCCCCTCTGCTCTTCTTCATGTTGGCAGCCGCTCTGGGTCATGCGGCTGCCATCTATTCGCACAAGACCTCAAACTCAGACGACGATGACAACAACAATTCAGATTTCAATGCTACTAACACCAACCTCCTTTTCAACAATCTCATAATCTCAGACCGAATGCGGCAACTGGATCCCCATTTGAGGGATACCCAATTTAGAGCCACCTATGGCCTGTCATATCCACTCTTCACAGCTCTCCTTGAACAGCTCAAACCCTACATTCCTCCCCACACAATCAACATGCCCCTCCATTCTGCCCTTGCAATGGTCCTACACAGGCTCTCACAGGGCCACAGTGCTAGAGCAGTGGCCTCCCAATACAAGGCCGATCCATGGATGGTAGCCAAGATAACAAACGTGTTTACCAGAGTTATATCCACCAAGTTATACCCATGTTACATTGGAATCCCAAGTGGGCAGAGGCTGCTGCAGACCATACAGGGATTCAAGGAGCTCACTGGTCTGCCCAACATGTGTGGCGCTATCGATGGAAGCCATATCAGGCTCCACAAGAAACCTAACAATGAAGTCATCTACAAATGCAGGCACAATTTCTATGCTGTTGTGCTCCAAGCAGTTTCTGACCATAGAAAAGTCTTTTGGGACGTTTGTGTTAGGGCTCCTGGAGGGACTGATGATTCAACCCATTTGAGGGAGAGTTCTCTCTTCGAAAAACTCACATCTGTGCAGGTTTTGATGGACTCTGTGATCACTATACGGGGGCATCAGCTTCGTCCATACCTTGCAGGCGATTGGTGTTATCCTTTACTTTCATTTCTGTTAGTACCATTCTCGTCCAATGGCTCTGGGACTCCCGCCCAGAACTTGTTTGATGCAGCCCTCATTAGGGGGAAATCCGTTGTGGAGCAGGCCGTAGGATTGCTTAAAGGGCGTTGGAGGATGCTGCAGGATTTGAATGTGGGTCTTAGCCACGTACCCCAGACTATCGTGGCATGCTGTGTGCTTCATAACTTATGTCAGTTGTCTGGAGAACCAGAGCCACTTATGTGCAGAGATCCCTGGGAGAATGGGCTTGCTGCTAGAACATCCGACAGTGACAAATCTATTAGTTATTTCGGAGAGACCTCGAGGCAAGCTCTGCTTGAGGATTTTCAAGAAGGGCATCAAAGAGTTTCTATGAGATAACATTTTTGTTTCATGTAAGTGGTCGGTGTGGACCTCACTGTGAGAATATGGGTTCCTAACAAGCACGAAGTTATGATTCGAGGTCTGAACTTCACCTAATTAAATTTTTAATTCCAGTGTACAAAATCCAACCTCGGGAAACCTTGTACATTGCGCGGTAATTCTGTGTATCATTCTCATCATTTTTTGGATTTCTCTTTTATACTGCGTTTCTACAATGTTGTCTTTATGCCCGAGATTTTTATAAGAGTTAGAATGAAGAATGCAAATTTTGCACTTTTAGATTAATTTATGCTTTTAGGCTGAAATAAATTAGGAACAAGTCCATAGATTCTGGGTTTTGGATTGAAATCTGTCAAATCGTTGCTTAAAAAAACTTATATATTGAGCAAGACCTTTATGCTTTAGGCTGAAATAAATTAGGAACAAATCCATAGATTCTGGTTTTTGGACTGAAATCTGTCAAATCGTTGCTTTAAAAAAGCTTATATATTGACCAATGTCTTGCTAACTGTGAACTAGGACACAGCCTACTGTAAGCAGATTACTATGATTTATTTTAATTGATGATGAGAGAAAAATCTTAATTGAAGTTATTGAGGATATATCAAGCAGTGTGAAGCAGCCCTCTGATGATAAACAGATAGCAAGTTACAACAGTGGTTATAATCATTTGGCTGTGGTATATTAACGTCTGGCACTGTTTTTCTTAGCATTAAAACTAAATCCTCCTTTTGGATGTCCTATACATGAGTTTATCTCTTTTTCTTCTTTATTTTAACCACATTCTGGATCTCGAATTGCAGTTTCAGAAAAGAGCAAATCTTTTGTCTGTTAATAGACTTAATGTACCATTTCTGAAGTGCAAAGATATCTTCAAGCCCAGTTCTACCTTCAATTATTTGTAACAGCTTAAATAAAATCCGATGAATATTTCATGACCGTGTGCATATTTAGAATTTTCCTGAAAAATATGGCTTGGCAGCCTTTGGACTTTCCCTGATACAGATTCTGTAAAGCCCACCTAATGCATTATACCACCATTAATGTTCAAGAGGCAGACTTAGAAAGTTGCGCGGCTTTTTCATTTAACTTTTTCGTAAGGCATCAACCTAAAGGGTAACCCTGACTGATGTGTTTCTCCCTTGTCTTTCCTTAAACATACCTATAAATGCCTAGGGGATATTTCTTTACATTGTTCTGCAGTTTTTATTTCATGCCCTTGTCTAGCAGACAATGAGAACTTAAAAATATTGAATCTATAATATAGTATCCTCAAAGGTCATTGACTACATGTATGCCAGATTCATTGGCATTTTGGTTAGACTTTTGTTGTTTAGGTCATTGAGTAAATCACTGTGTTGTGATACTTCACAACCCTCCATTTGTTCCAGGTAATATAACATGTTAAGTCATGGGTTGTAAGTGTATTTGTTGGCAGTTAGTGGTAGGCCAATAGTTTCCAATTTTCATAGAATTTACTTGTGGATTTTTCGGTGTGGAGGTCTCATTGTGAATACTGATCTTATGGATATACTTTAATAAGCAGAACTTGTATTTGATTTGAGGATGGAAACGTATTACTGTTTATATCTATTATCTACTTATATCATCCTCGTTGAGTTCTTTTGTTCCTATTTCTGCTGTCTCATTTTGGAGGTCCTTTTGCTCGTCTCTCTCTCTTATCTAGTGTATCCAAGGTGGCTGATCAGGTTTCATCAACCTAAATCTTTCATTTTCTTTCACATTTTTTTATCTTCTCCTTAATATTTCCTTCTTTGCTCTTATTTTCATAAAATTCAAATCCATTCATCATTGTTATAAAACAACACAAAGAAAGGTGAAAATGCATTCTTAGTTTTTGTTCTACCTTTTCTTTTTCGTTCTATGTTTTTTTTGTTCTCGTGCTACCCACTCTGCTTTATCTAATGCCTTTCAGGTGTCAGCCAGTACTCATGTAACCCTCTTACATCTTTACAGTGATTTCACAGCGAAGCGATGGTGCTATGCTATTTGTTGATTGGCCCTCAAACAAGTTGTTATCCTAATAATTAATGTGCAAGTTGTGGCACTCTTCTTGGTTACCTAAAGACGGTTCATTCCTTGGTAGATATCAGTTTCTTTGTAGGTTTCTGGGGATATACAAGACCATGGTTGTGGTTTTGATGATACTAATTTTTTGAGACCATGATACAAACCTGAGGAAGGCACCTTTTCAGCATGTTTCTCAATCAGGTGTGGTTTAAAGAGAAGGGCCCATTGCTTTTTTGCCTACAAGACCGTGGCAGTGGTTTTGACAATATTAACATCTTTGAGACTATGATACAAACTTGTGGAAGGCAACTTTTCAGCATGTTGCTTAATCAAGCGTGGTTCAAAGAAAATGGTCTATTGTTTTATTTGCCTTACTCGGAGAAAATATGCCAAGCACTACCGTGATCTTGTAGAATCCTGCATTTGAATTTGGGAGTCATTTGGACTTGTTGTGGAAGAAGTTTAGGTTACAGACCAAGTTCAGAGTTGTTTTAAGTACATTTTTTAATATATTTAAATTTGGATATGCTTCAGATATTTTTTTTGTTAAATCGGAAGTCGTAAGTTTTTGATGGATTATATCTGACTTTTCATTTGAAAGCATTCTTTCTAAAAATCCAAATTTGACAGTTTTTGAATGGTATTCTTGTTATTGCTTTCATCATTTATTTTTTTGAAGTATCTCGTTATTTGGATAGAGTATATGGAAATTCAGAGTTTCCCTTTATAGTTCTTTCACATTATTCTATCCCTACCCAATAGTATTGGTGTTGCATAATTTGTGTTAGTTTCTTAAAAGAAAATGGAAAATTTTCCCTCTATATGACATTGTAAAAACAAAACAACAATGTGTATGTGTATATATGTAAAAACAAAAGAGAAAAAAGAGATTTTTGTCTTGGGTATGTGAGGAACCAATCCAGTGGTCCACAACAATGTTCTCTTGTAGACCTTAGCCAGTTGTAGTAATCATTGACACTATTTCTAGCATTATCTTTTGGACAGTCATTTTCTCATTCTAGCACAAGTTTTTTCCCCATAAAATAAATCGTATATTTCACTTGAGTTTAAAGCAAGAATCAAGATACATTCTGTAGATGCTTGAAGCATCGAGAAAGAGTCATCCTCAGATTTTCCTCTTTCAAAAATAAACAATAATATTAAATCTAAAACTGTATGACCGTCTTATATTGTCAAGCAGTGTTATGTTTTTACAAAAGTTGATCCCCAAGGGGCATGTATATTTGTAATCTGTTCAGAAAGTGGCAAAAGAAAATATACATTCTTCATTAAGGCTGCAGAAAACAGAGATATGGATTGAAGGGTCCTGTATCTTCTCAAAAAATCAGAATCTTCACTGGAGGCAGTCTGATCATCATCAGAATTCTGGATGTTACGGGAGTCCATTTTAGCACAAAATTATGGATACATTTAGCATTTTTCTCACACATTGGTCTAACAACTTGAACCTTTTTATCTATTATGTTGCATGGGGACCTGTTCCAGCCTTTAAAACACACATTCTGGCTTGATCCATGTTCAGGGGACTTTGATACTCCAGAAACGTACCAAAACACTTGGGGATGCCATCAAGCACTTGGGGACCTTTAGGGGGACTGTTCCCACATTGTGGGCAAATTTTAGGGAACTGTCCCCACACTCTGGGCAAATTTTAGGGGACTTTTGGGGTACCATCCCCACTTCCCTCCTTGTTTTGGGGACTGCTAGACATGCCTTTGAGACTTTGGGTTAAAATTGGCAAAAAAATCGAAAAAATGCTGCTTACAATGTGGGCAACATTAACCTAAGTTGTAAACCTTAAATAATAAACCCTAACCTGAATTGTCTCTCTTGTTTCAATACTTCATTTGACTATCACTGAGCATATCACATCTATGCCTGTGTGTCAATTCCTTTGAAGCTGCCATTCCTTCTCAAGGTCTCACAGAGCTGTCTCACATTCGAGATCTGCTTGTGACTTGTGTGTATTGATTTGAATTGCCCTTCATGGAGCATGCTAATGTCATTCTAGGGCTCAACCATTTAGTTGCAGCTACTAGCAGACAGCATTTTGGTGTATTAAACACTGAAGTGCATATTCCAGTTTCCATACCTTGACTGTCTAACCTCCAGGTTATTCTTCTTTATGAATTCAAAATTTTAAATCCTAGTTTTCTCCTTACACCTGAATGCACCTTAGAAGAGTTAGTTTGACAGCTTACTGTTTATATCAGTAATTTTCTAGCATGATCGAAATCCTTGAAATCATGTTAGTTTCTACTATTGACTGTCTTGATGAACTTTTCCCTTAGCGTATTTGGTTGATGGTGATGTTATCTCATTGTTGAGGGTGACGAGGCATGCAACTATTCAAGTGAACAGAAATCTGAAATCACCTAGGTCTATGAAGTTCTTGCCTTTAGAATTTAATCAGTAATTTTTATGAATTTAGAGTTGGGACTAGCAGCATAGTGCAAATCCTCACTTGTCACTCTAGGTCTTAGGGCAACAAAAAGATCAGCCATCCCTGTTGCCTTAGGGGCTTCTGCCTTGCTGTTATGTGGGCGGATATTATCCCCACAAGGGAGGCTCTCCCAGCAAGACTTAGAGGTTGTAATATCCCTTATGGAAAAATTACCCATAGGGTTGAAAAGAGCACATGACAAGATTTGTATTCTATCTAGTATCACAGTATTCTTTCAAAACAGAGATGATATTGAATTGCAATAAACAGTGGAACCAATATTTAATTCCACCAACAATGCATACACAGGAAGCCAATCCAACAGTATGCAATGGTTTACAAACCCACGGCCCTTCCAATTTCACACAATTGCTATCAAACTCTACGGTCCTAATACTCTTGGTCTGATCTTACAACCAGTCTGAGTGATCAGCCAGTTTTGCTGCCTCTTTCCTAGCACTGTCCAATCAGCCAGATTTCATTTGTGCAGATTATGCCACAGATTGCCTTAGAGAATGTTGTAAAGGTGAGCCGCTGCTCCAGCAAACCTTGAACCAGCCAATGCTGTCCCAAACAGGCCTTCGCTGCTACAATTGTTACCCAGACTGACCTGCTTCCCTCAACAGAACTCCGATTTGACCCTACGTGTGAGCCGCTTCCATCGAGACCCTTCAGAGATAGCCGCTGCCACAACAGAGTTTATTCAAGCCTTTGCTAACCTTAGGAAACTTAACTGCCAAGGGTTTAATCTTATAAACAATTGCACTGCCACAAGAAAAACTCCCTCAAGGTGGGCCGCTGCCTCAGGTAAGGTTTCAGGGCTATTTTGCTGCCTAGACTTCACTTGCTGTTCCTCGACATTGATTTGCTGCCTCATATCTAGCCCAGACTTTGCTACCTCAGGATTGAAGCTACCAATCTTAGCTTTGCCCTAGGAGGAGATCCACTGCCCCAGATTAGTCTCAGAAACTAATGCACTGCCGCAGATAGGCCCTTGAAGAGGGCCATTGCCTCAGATAATGGCTGCCCAGAATTGCCTTAGAAAGCCTTGCTGCCAAAGATTTAATCGCCTAAAGCCTTGCTTGTGACAGAACCCTTATTGCCACAGATAGATGGATGACACCTCAGAAATTATGCTGAGTAAAGCGAGAGAGGGATTGGCTAGGGTGGAATCTATCACCACCGAAACCAACCAGAGAAAAGGGGTCTTAAACCCTCAAGAGCCTTAGCTCAAAAAGGGGTCTTAAAATCCTCAAGAGCCTTAGCTCACAAATCAGAAATATCAACAATCCACGATGATAAAAACGAATCTCCTTTGTCCTTTTTATATATTTCCTTTGGGATTTTTCCCTCCTAATTTAAATTTTGAGTGGCTCACAAATTTCCCTCCATTTGCCCCAAAGTTGACTTCTATTGCAAATTTCTCTCCATTTACCCCAAATTATCTAATGTTACCCAAATAACATTAAATAATGGGTTCCCCCCTTTACAAATGACTATAGCCTACAGGGTTGAATAGGTAACTATGCCCCCCACCTTGGGTAATTTAATTTGAAGAAGACGTTACAGTCCCCCTTTTCCGACATTTCTTGCCCTCAAGCAATTGCAGAGTCTGCACATCAATGTCATGATCTCTGCTCCTTGCACTATTGAGCAAATCATTATCACTTATAGAACCATGATCATGTTCACCATTCCAGGCATTGAAGGGTTTGCCATCCTAACTGGATTCTTCAACTTCTGTTCTAAATACTTGGATTGCTGAAAATCACTCATAGCATCTGTCCGATAATCCTTCCAAGCTTGCTTGGCATTCTGCATATGGTTATCCTTTGGATGCTTATAATCACACTTCTGGCATGTTATATTTCTCTTACAATTTATGAAATTGCACACTGGACGATCCCACTCTCCGGGATTTAGTGGCCTTTTTGGACGCTTCTCGGAACATTGTATGCACGTTGTATTCCTGGCAAAGATTATTATATTGCACCTTGGACAAAGCCAATCCCCTTTTTCCATTTCAATATCAGTAATACCCGGTCTCTTCATCGGCAAAAGTGGCGACTGCTTCATTCTTCGAAGAGACTGCTTGGGCGTAGGATTTGGAAGGTTTGGATCGAGTGGAGTTGCACTGAACTCAACTATCTTTTTGAACAACTTATGAACATATACCTTAACTGTTTTTCTCTTATGTGACTTGTTCTCAGCAGAACCCATCAGATGATCAAGCCCACAAGTAAGAAGAAATCATATTACATCAACAATGCGGGCACCTTCCTCTTGGCAGGCCTTTACATATGCCCTATCACAGGAGCCTTTTAGATTGCATGCGCTACATACGTCCCCTTCATCCAGGTTCACATATGCCCTGAAATGCTTCCCTGAATTAACCACTTTTCCATACTCCATGATAGCTTTATTCTTTGGTTGAAAGATCTGTTTTAGGTGAAAGCTGACATCTGTTTGACCAAACAAGCTAATTCCTGTAGCATATTCATAGGCTGTTTTTGTATCAGGGCTGTGTTCAAACACAACTTGAACAGAGCCTGAATTAAGTTAATTTCTTGCTCCCGAAACATCCAATGGTCCAAAGCATGCAAGCTTTACTTTCAACTGCACTACAGAAAGTAATGCAAATCCCTCAGGATCTTTCATGCAAAGGGTCATTGGTCCTTCAATTGCTATAGATGAATCAGATGACCTTTCAAAGGAGGATTCCCTAGGCTTCATCTGCTCTTGCACTGAATCTTTTAAATCTGTTCTTGAAAGGACTGATAAGTTGTGGCCATTAGGCTTTAAACTATACCTCTTTGGTATGGATTTTAAATCTTTTAGCTTCCTTAACTATTTCAAACAACCAGAACCATCAGATTGCACATCCAACTTCCGTTTCCTATTCCCCTTTTTCTCGAGACCTTGACTTCTGACATGGGGCACAGAATTTCGCATCTTGGAATTTATTAGGGGAGCAGCTTCATTTAGTTCTGAATTGCCATTTTCATCAGCTAAGGCATCCTTGACATTAGGATCCTTCAACTCTAACAAGGATAACACGAGCTCAGACTCCCTTCTAGCACTTCTGTGCTTACTTTCTTGATCATCTCTGACCTCATGTAATGATTGAACATTTTAAATGCCTCCGAAGATGACAATGAAGTCAGACTTTCCTGATAAACCAGAAATCTGGACTTTAGGAAGAAATGAGATACATAGTGGAGAAGTAGTTTTTGGAAAGAACTGTGTGAAAAGATTTTTTTTAAAATGAAACGTCTGACAGATTTTTTTTTAAAATGAAACGTCTGACGTTTCAGGGTAACACTTCACCCATCATGATTTTTGCTACTTGTCCCTGATGATGGGTGAAGTGTTCAACCGAAGCATTGGACGTTTCAAATTATTTTCACACAGTTCTCTCCAGAAACTACTTCTTCACTATGACTAAAAACTGTGGAAATCTGCACTCAAAGAAATGAGATATTTTTAATGGGCAGCCCCTTTCAATCCCATAAGAGGGATCCAATGCAAGGGATAGAAAATCATTCATAAGTAGACAAAGAAGAGATCCAGGATTTTCAGAATGCACTTCTCTACATAGGAATTCATTACCTCTAGATTGATCAGACAACATGGGGGCATATCCTTTATCGTCTTCTGTTATTGCTGCCCTCCTGTAATTATGAGAAGCAGAATTGACCACAGCTGTACCTGTTATTTCATCCTTAGTTTCTTTAGCAATCCTTTCCACAACCTCAGAAACTTTACATCGTTTCTTAGTTGGCATAGGGGAATATGCAGGAAATGTAAGGAGTACTGACACCAAAGAACTACATTGATGACCATTCAAACTTGAAATTACTATGTTATTTTCTGTATTTGTTGATTGATTTGGCAAAGCCTCAGTTGCTCCTGACGATGATGTCATGGATATATTTCCTAATTCTAATTCAAACAGCCTGTTCATGTTAGGAATTGTTGAAACCTGATATCCCATACTACCCAATGAATAATTGATTGGATTATTATGATGCTGCTCTAGAGCAACAGCCCTGGAAACTCCTTTCTCTGTGCCTGGGAACTCTGTTTCAACACTGCCATTGAATATAATGTGTTTTTTTAGAAGAATCTATATTGACAGAATCATGATTAGGAGAGTTACTATGCTCAGCTTCTTGCCTTTTTTGAGAGAATCTTTCTTGATGAGAATTCTAACTTCTTTCTTGAAAGTCAAACTTCCTGCTGAAACTGCTTCTTGTTTTGTGTAGCTTAATGATTTTCGTTTCTTACCTGATATTGAATAATCATTGCAATCTAGGTATAGGTTGCCTTCATTGCTCACAAGCTGACGTCCTTCACCTTTTGGCATAAATGGGGTTTGAAGAATAGGTATACTGTTAAGGCTCTCCTTTGGTATGTTAAAAGTTGTAGGCCGCTGGCTTGTTCTGCAGGCTGGAGTTGACATTGCCAATTCAGGAACATTATTCTGTAATGTAAAAGTACTTTCCTGCAATCTACTTCCAGAAAGCAAAGCACGGAATGTACTGTTGATTTTTGTAACTATGGTCGGTCTCCATAATGTATGTTACAGTCATTATGAATTTGTAAAGCACATTTAAATGCTGAGAGTCAAGAAAATGATTTTGAGTCAAAGTCCCATTGTGACTTTCAAAAAGAAAGAAATTCAAATTTTTGTTCTGGCTCCAAAATTTAAGATCAGCCTCTTCCTAGTCAAATCAGCCCTTCAAAATGTCAAGTCGGTCCTCTAAAATTGTTCATGTCGGCTTCATCCAAAAGACATGTCTGTTTGGCATTCAAGAAAACTATATAAAGGCCCATTCGCTCCTCCTTCAAGCACAAGACAGGCTCATATGGTTTGAGGTAGTTCGAATGGTCTGAAGCAAATTCTTGAAGGTCTGTGACAAGCAATTCAGGTATCTTCTCTTTGTGGTTCGGCCTATTCTAAGGGCTAATTTCTGAGGCATGTGAGGGCTAATCTCTGAGACAAGACAAAGGCATTCCTGAGGCACGCAAAGGCTGTTCTTGTGGCATGCGAAGGCTATTTCTGAGGCAGAGAAGCTCGCAGTTCTGAGGCAATGAAGAGACATGGCAGAGTATGTTTGTTGGCCTGATTGACTTGACCATGAGGATGGACCATGGACCCAAGTTTTACCTAGTTAGACATAGATGTGCCTCTGTTGAGTTGAAGAATTCTCTATTGAAAAAGGTTGCTGGGTTTTTCCCCATGAGGGTTTTCCTAAGGTAAATTTATTCTTGTATGGCTGTCTTTTCATGATCTTACTGTCCTAATATGTTATATGGTTGATATCTTTCTATGCAATTATTGAATGATGGAATGTTAATAAGAATTGAAAAGATAAAAAATAATTATTAGTATGAAAGACCATGTAAAATCAACATGGTATCAGAGATAAGGTGAGAAAGGAAGCCCTAAAGGAGAATGTCTTTTGTGTTCCGTCTCAAGCCCTAAAAAGAAGAATGAAACCCTGTGGTTCAAGATCGTACCTCTGTGGCTTTACTTTGAGGAATGGCAGCTAACCTCTAAGCATTCTCCTGCGTTTTTCTCTGTGGTACTGATCCAAATGGCATGATCCCGTATCTTGGTCTGTAAACCAAGACTTTTGTGTAAGATTTCTTGTAAGGAGAAGCCTCCTTTATATATGTCTATCCAGGAGGGACTGAAACACTCAATTCAAGATCAAAGTTTCATTTCTTACTTCAGTTAAGGGTCCAAAACATATCAGTTAAGTCACTTGTATCAGAAGGGCAAGTGATCCCTCATGAAAATATGTTGTCTTGATTTCAAGGGAGTGCATTATTCTAGGTCGCACATCTAGTTCTTGGGTCAGCTTAATAAGTATACACCAAAAGACAAGTTGATCTGAAATCCTCAGACTTTTCTACAGTAAGATGATCTAGGGACTCTGGGCCGAATCTATGAAGACCAAAGAAGTCTCATACCTCGGAAAATCCGTCTACTTCAGATAAAGAGCAAGAATGCCTACCCCTTTGATTCGTCTATATGATACATACTGATCTCATCCTCAAGGTGGCATAATGTTTTGCATCGACTCACTAAGCCGACACGGTCACTGTTCTCATAAGGTTTGCAAAACATGTTACAGTTGCTCAAACGACATTAAGGCAGGAAAATGAAGTCTCATATTCAGATCAGCAAGGGTACAAAGCCAAAGTTTGTCGCTTGAAATATAAGGTCTGTTGTAAGTTTTGCATCAGATAAAGGAGTCACATAATGATGAAATTGAAGTCTTATCTGTGTAATAATTCCTCAGTGCTGAATTGCTTGAAAGGAAGAAATCTATCCTTCATACTCGTCTCAGATGAAGGCATGAAAGAAATCCCTTTGAAGAATGTATGGACTGATGACTGAGTATGACCTCAAGGATGATATCCCAGTATCCGAGTTTTGTTGTCACACTGATAAAATACCAAATTAAAGAGGAGCTCGAATTATCGCAAGGATTAAAATATTGATCTCAGAGTTTGTGATTGAAGAACAAGTCTTCTAAAGGAGTCAAATTGATTCTCTATACATAAAAGAAGGACAAGATGCTTTGTCAGAAGCTGACCTGATAATGAGGACCAAAAGGGCACTGGTCTATGTCAAATTTGAAGTTTGTCATATAATCACACAAGTTTGATATGGAACTTGTTATAAAGTATGTACAAAAGAATCATATGAAATTACTTAGGGCCAAGTCCTCTTTCAAGTTTTTGAAGGCAAATGACATTCTCAAAATGATGAGCTTGTTAAGGCTTGAAGAAAACTTGTATGCAAGAAGATCTACAATGATGAGATCTTGACGGAATGCGTTGCAAGGAACCAATCTGATATCTCCTTGAAGAAGCCTCCTTTCTGAAGAAAGGTTTGATTGGGCCAGAATACAACTCAAAGTTTGAGGCATGTATTTTTGAAGCCATGTCTTGACATAATTCATATAAGGACTCAAACTCATTTTTATCAGTAAGAAATTTCTAAGGTTAGACAAGAAGGGGTCCGAATTGTATTTCTTGTGACTATAACTTTTCTGACGTTTGTTTCTTGCTCGAGTGTGAAGGTTAATGTCTCCTAGAACCTCTGAGATGCATTGATGACTGATATAATATGATCTGTAAAGTTCTGAAAAATGCAAAGTATGGATGTTGAAGATTGAAAGGCATTAACATATGTTACCATGGTCTTTGTTACACATCAAGAAAAGAGGATACCTTTGTCGAATGTATGTCTATAGTGAGAGGCCGAGCTCCTCTTTGGAATTAAAGTCTGAAGTCATCTCGAGGGAGATGCATGTACTTAGACCTCCTAGGTTGAAAGGTTCGAGTTATGAATTGGCAATGCTGAAGAACTAATGGGACAATGAGCATTAGATTATTGAATATGAGATTAAGCTCTAAATGATGAATCCTACTCCTTGCACATTGATGAAGCCTAACTACTTGGCTTGGAATGATCATTGAGTGATCAAATGACAACTATGCTAAATATAGGGTTTGGAAGACAAAAAGTCTTGGCCAGATTTTGTTGGAAAAGTAACTAGGTTCAATCTTCATAAATGTCTTTGTATTCATGTCATTATGTATATATGATGTAAAGAAGAAAATTATTTACTTGTTTATGAAGCATGGGTTTCATGCTTAGGTTATTAGTCAAAAAGTCAAGGCATCTATTGCATGCCTCTAGGATGTTGTTATGAGTAAAAAGAAATCATAGTCAATCTCTAGCTACAAGTCAATCAAAGGAAGGCCTATAGATGCACAACAAATCAACCTTTGAGATCACCACAAGTCGGCCTATGAGAAGTCGACCTCAAGATCTTGCTCAAGTTGGCTTGATTGGTAGTCCATTCATTGGAAGAGAAGCATATATATACAATGGGACTCATATCCCTTTTGGACAAGAAGATACCATTGCAGTTTCGAGAACAAGCATTGATTCATATAACAAGTTTGCTCCTAAATCGAAGTACAAAAAGTCTGATTTAGAAATTTGAAGTTGGGATTGTTGCAATTTGAAGTTACATGCATATTATAGTGACTTGAAGTTGTAGAGGTGCCATCCGAAGTTCTTAAGTTATAGGTGTACCATCCTAAGGCCTGTCATCTGAAAGCTAGTCATCACAATAATCCGAAGTTGCAATAGTATGTCAGAAATTCGAAAACTATAGTAAGAGACAAAGGCTCGGAAAGTTGCAAGTACAACAAAAGGTCTGAAATTTGTAGAGATAATCATTGCAGTGATCCAAAATTGTATTAGTCTATTCTATACAGTAAGGAGGTGGCATTCCTTTGTGGACTAAGAGGACTTCCTTTGAAGAGTTGACTTGTAGCTAGCAGGTTTGGTTATTGGGTCTTGAAGTTGTCTCGCTTTTGATCTAAATTCTATAAGGAGATTGTTTGGGTTTTCCCCAAGAAGTGGGGTTTTCCCCTGGCGTGGAGCCTACATTGGTTTCTTTTGTCTCTTGTATTTTCATGTTGGTAATTGCTTGATGAAAGATAACTAAAATAATTAATAAGAAGACACAAACTTCACAAGTAATTATCAAGCTAAGGAAAATCAATCATGACCTACAATGACTTTGATTTTCCAACAGATTCTAGGGGTTTTGACATTGGAACATGTAGGATTTGTATAGCCTAGCAAGGGCTTGGAAAAGAAAGCCTAGAATTCACGGGAAAAAACTCAAATGTTTCCGCTGAAAGAAGAAACCCTAGAAAGGGATGAAATTATAACGATGATGTGAATAAACCCGATTAATTTGTAGGTGGATGCGAGGTCAAGAGGGAGTTGACATGTTCAAAAAAATATAAGTACTTTATATATTTCTTATCTGATTATTACCATTGTTATTGTTGTTGGTTTTTTTGATCTCTTGTCCTTGAACTCGTTGATGTGACTATTCTTCCTTGGCCTCTTAGTGAGGATTGCGGTTGCATGATAAAGACTGCGAAGACAATGGCAACAAATGAAGAAGGATGGAAGAACAAAGCTTATGTTGAGAGAACTTGTATTAAGAGATATTGTCCTAGTTGGGATTTGGACTCAAAGGGAGCATAATGCCTTATGATTGGATGGCATTACCTCAACAAGATGGAAGAAGGCTATGGAGGGACATCTTGTCAAGTACACTTACGAAGATATCATATTTCTCGATGAAAGAAGGGAACTACCTCAAGCTGGTGAGGTGCATGAAGAAATCCTACACTAGTAGAAAGAAGGCATTGTACAGGCTCCTCAGAGTTGATACACTTGGACTGATGGATCAAGCTTGATCTTATATGAATTATTCTCTGACAAAAACAAAAGGGCTCATGTGTCAAAAGAAGTTGCATTGACCAAAACATTTGCTCTAGAGGGAGAAGTTGAGGAATCCTTACTTAGCTTTAGAGGGAGTTGACCTAAGAAGAAGGATCTTGACGAAATGTTTGATAGCACCAATAACAAAGGGAGCAAATTAGGATTGCTATGATAGGCCCTGTTTCAGGAAGAATATCTAGTTAGGCTGATGAAACAAGTATAGGAAGCAGATCAACTGATGGTTGAGCCAAAGAATATGGCTCAACATGTGTTGTACTGACATGGTACACCTTGTCATGGCATATACAGAGCAATACAGTGGCAGAAAATCAAATTGGGTAAGTAGTGTTGAAAACAGAGAGAGTTCATATATCACTTTTGATTTGGATTCGATCATGTGGATGAGTAGGAAGTAGACATCTGTTGCAATCAAAGGCCAATTATGTTGCAGCATGAAAGGCAAGCAATATGACTGTATCTTGCAGGATTAGTTGATCAAGTGTAGATGACAGTAGGATGGCAAGTTAGGGCACCTTGAGATCAAGTACCACTACATCCGTGACATGGTGCAGAGGAGAGTGATAAGGCTCAAGTACATCTCCAACGATGAGCAACCAGTGGATGATTTAACGAAGTTGTTGCACAGGGACAAGTTCGTATACTTCAGAGACAAGCTGGGGCTTGTGGAGATTACCCCTATCGTTGAGAGGGAGTGCTAATATGTCTGCAACACGGATGGACATCCTGTCAGTAGGGAGAATGAGTCTGAGAGGCCCAGAGTGCTCAACATGCAGGTTTGAGTGAGTGCCTCTCAGAGAAGTCTCTGTCACACACCAGGAAAGGGTGTAGTGAGGTTTGTTAGTATTTGGACCTTAATCACACACCAAGAAGGGTGGAGTGAGGTCTTGGACCTTAATCACACACCAAGAAGGGTGGAGTGAGGTCCTTCAACATTTGGATCCCATCACACACCAAGGAAGGGTGTAGTGGGATCTTGGACCCTGATCACACACTAGGTAGGGTGAAGTTAGGTCCTTTTAGCATCTAGACCCAATCACTAACCGTGGAGGGGTTGAGTGAGGTCTTGGCCCAAAGTGCTCACCAAGAAGGGTGAATGAGTGCTTGTTATTTGAGGGTCTCAGCGTTTTTCCCTAGGGAGAGGCCTTGGGATTTGAGGACCAATAACTTTGGTAGAGTGAGTCTTAGGATCGATCACTCTTGAGGAGCGAGTCTTGATATGCTGATGACATTGCCATGGGTTTGTTACCACCCTAGATATGGCCAGTAGCAAACGCTGATGGCGATGATGATGCTGATGATGTCAGAGATGTTGACGAGGCTAATGATGATTTGATATAACCTATTCATAGAGAAATTTTGTCAACATGAGAACATTTGGATAGTCGTTATGAATACCTCCCTAGTTAAGGAGTGTTGATTTTTGTAACGATGGTCGGTGTTCATAATGTATGTTAGAGTCATTATGAATTTGTAAAGTACATTTAAATGCTTAGAGTCCCAAAAGGAAATTGTTTTGAGTCATAGGCCCATTGTGACTTTCAAAAAGAATGAAATTTGAATATTTGTTTTGGCCCAAAAGTCTAAGGCCGAACTCAAGTCAGCTCTCCAAAATGTCAAGTTGGCCCTCTAAAATTGTTCATGTCATCGACATCCAAAAGACATGCCCATTCGACATTCAAGAAAACCATATAAAGGCCCATCCACTCCTTCAAAGGACAAGACACGCTCGTATGGTGTGAGGTAGCTCGCATGGTTTGACATAAATACTTGGAGGTCTGTGACACATTAGGGGAATTTTGAAGTCTAAAATGGGCCTCTTAAGGAAATTATAAAATAATAGTGGAAATAATAAAATAAGATTAGATGACATCATCAAATTTTAGAGGGAAAAAAGAAAGAAACTATTTTTTCAACTTATATCCCTATGGGTTTATGCAAATTTTGCGCGGCAACACTCGTTGAATGCAGAATTTGATTCTTCATCCAAGGAGTACCCATGTTGCATATTTTTGATGGACCCTACTACACGAAAAATGAAAAATACATGAAAAACATGCAATCACGTTTTTCATTATTTCTCATTTTTCATGTAGTAGGGTCCGTCGAAAGTATGTAACATGGGTACTCTTTGAATGATAAATTAAATTTTGCATCCAATGAGTACTACCACTCGAAATTTGAGTAAAACTTTAGGGAGATAAGTTGAAAATACGATTTGAGAAAGTAGTTTTAATATTTTAATATTTTTTAATCTTTTTACCTTTTTACTAAAAAATTGGTGAATCATCCCCCATGGTTGCCATCATCATCTTGAATCCTATTGGTTTGTGAGGGCTAATCTATGAGACAAGACAACGTTATCCTTGAGGCATGCAAAGACTATTTTTGAGGTAGAGAAGCTTGTAGTTTTGAGGCAGAAAATGACGCACTTCTGAGGCAGTGAAGAGACATGGCAGAGTATATTTGTTGGCTTGATTAACTTGACTAGGAGGATGGACCATGGACTAGATTTGACCTAGTTAGACTTAGATGTGTCTTTGTTGAGTTGAAGAATTCTTTATTGAATAAGGTTGTTGGGTTTTCCTAGAGTAAATTTCTTGTGTTATTGTGTGTTTGTCTATTCATGATTTTACTGTACTAATATGTTATATGGTTGATGTCTTTCTGTGTAATTATTGAATGATGGAATGTTAATAAGAATTGAAAAGATAAAAAATAATTATCAGTATGAAAGACCATGTAAAATCAACATGTGCATGTCAAAGAATGTCTTGGGACACATGTTTTGAGATGATTGCAGATCATCTGCCTTATGTGTGGAGCTATAATCTATAGAATTGATAGTCTGAGAATACATCTGTTCATGAAAATTTTGATGTTGCATATCAATCCCTTCTGAGATTGTGGTCTTTGTTGAGCCTCATGATTGCTTCATTTTGACATCCTCCCTTACCTATTTTTCTTTTCCTTAACTATCACCATCAACTCAATATGCATCAAACTACAAGGTTTTTGACATGGTAAGGTATTTAATTGTCTTATCTCTCATATTTAATAATGTTATTTATTATTGAGTTAATATTTGTATTAGCTACCGAATTTGCACGATTCTGCAGCTAATCTATGTTTCTATCGCCGATTCCAAGGTTTACCAGGATTGGAGGTGCCAACTAAGAGGAGAAAGATATGAATAGGTGGAGATTGATTCCTTTAACGATTTCCTCCTATTCATCCGAACCAGATCATTAAAGGATTGTTCGATTGCGTGGTCAAAGGGTAAAGTCAACTTGCTACTGAACAAACAAGCAAGAGTCTGAAATTCCTGTGTTTCATGATTTGCTTTGCTAAATAGCAAATTGTGAGCAAAAATATATTGATATTTGTTAGAAGCTTAATTTAGAACTCTGTTAGCTAAGGTAGGCGTAAAAGCCTCGAACAGTTATTGACACGGGCTTTTATTAATACCATGCAATAAACATGAACAAGAGGTTAATTTTTATATGCAATAGTGTTGTTTCAAACTCTGCTTTATCTGTTAATGAAGAATGAAGCTTTGATGTGTAGCTGACTGTTCGATTAAAGTTCTGTGACTGTCTGTTTGTGGAGGGCCCTTGAAAACAGTGAAGGTTTTGCATTTTCATATATTTTCTTTATCGTTTTGCTAGTTTCTCATATGTTTTAGAATCGTTCTGCAGTCTTGATTTCAATCAGATAGCGATAACAAGATTTCACTAATCATTCCCTTTTCAATTTGATTTATAATAATGCTTATGGTAGTGTAATAGCTTTCCATAGATTTCTTTATAATTTCCGAGTATTTCATTTCAAAGCTTGAGTGATTTCTTTTTAGTTTCATTTTACAATATTTCATTTCAAAGCGTGTGTGATTTCTTTATGGTTTTCATTTCAAAGCATGTGTGATTTCTTTATGGTTTTCATTTAAAAAACACGAGTGATTGATAATGAGTAAACATGTGGTTTTCGTTTTGAATAAAAGTAAATTTCTTTTTGGTTTTTATGTCAAGGATTGCTAGAATGTTAGAAGAATAATTATGATTTTAGAGATTAAATTTGTGTTGCAATAGTTCAGTTAAGATTTTTTAATGAGATAATGTGAGTTTGCTTTAAGTTTCATTTTGCAAGTGTGAAGAGCATTTTGTATTTCATTAGAAAGGAGTGAGGAAATTTTAGGAATATTTAATGTGTTAAATCCATTTTCTTTGAAGAGTAAGATATAAATGAAAAAAATCCTTAGAAGTAATTTTCAATAACTCAATCATACACGTTAATAATTTGATTTAATAAAAAGGACTTCTAGAATATATGATGCACTTTCACTTCATAAGTTTACTAACCCTGACGATAATTTATGTAACAATTTAAGACAATTAAATTGACAAACATTTTGGTGCTGTTGCCGGAGAAGTGTAAATAGAAGTCTGTTTTTTTCGTTTTGATAAATTAAAAAAAGAAGAAGAAAAAAACAAAAACATAATATGCATAGGGAAAGAGACTTTAGGGGTAGATTTGTAGGTAGAGGTAAGAGTTTAATTCCAACAACATCACTCACCCCACCACGACCTCCCAGTGTCACACCACTCACACAAACTTGAATTGCATCCATGGTAGGCAAACACAAACTCCCTGATGTATTAAGATCCGAAATCCAACCTAGAGATTCACCAACTTCATTAATAGAAGCCATAATAGAAGAAGAAGATCCCACATCTCCAACAATAGGTGTAATTTTCTATCTTCCACTGGGGAACAACTTCTAGCTCGAGAACTGAAAGTGCTTGTTGAAGAATAGGAAGAAGAATCCTATTTTAACAAACCATTGATAAAAGAATTAGAGGAACTAGATGAAGTTGAAAACCCAATATTGGAATCAAAACCCTATATTGGTTCTGAAGAATCTACAATTGCTGGAGAAGGGGAAGGAGAGGAACATAATGTGAATGGTGAACAACCTAGGATTGGAGGAGGAAGAGGAAGAAATAGGGGAGGTGGAAGAGGTGGAGGAAGAGGGAGAGGAGAAAATATAAATCCAGATCCTTTTGGATTTCCTATCCTTGATGAAGATACCATTGCGACAATGAAAAATATCTCACCCTCTATCCTTCCAAACTTTCATGGACTGAGGAGTGAAGTTCCTAAAACATTTTTCTTTAAATTTAGAGTCTTGTGTAGATCATATGATTATTTGCATGATGCTCAAAAGTTGAAATTATTCCATGCAACCCTTAAAGATGCAGCGTTAAAATGGTTTATGGGTTTAGGAATAAATTCCATAAGAACATGGGAACAAATGAAAACTACGTTCTTAGAGAAATATAAGGACTACTGTATGCCCCATAATATTAAGGATGAAGTTTTTAAAATGGTACAGAAAGAAGATAAAAATCTTGAAGATTTTGTTGAAAGATTTGCTTATAAAGTTAAAAGGACAAAAATGAATAATCTAGATGAAGAAACTTTGAAAGCTCTCTTATTGAAATCCATTAGAGATGAGTGGATTGATCTTCTCAATCTAATGGGTAAGGGAGACATTTCTCAGTTGTCACTTGGAGAAATTTGTGAGTTATGCATACACATTTCAAGAGGCAAAGCAAGAACTGGGAAAAATCCAAGAGATCCTCTTTTATCAAGGATTAATAAATTTGTCGCTGGGACAGTGACTAGAGTAGAATTAAGTAATTTGCTTGATAGTTTTAAAACATATATTTAGGGAGTCTTAGTGAACAAATTAACACCCTTAAAATACAAAACAAACAAAAAGCTGAAAATGCAACATTGTCTATTTTTTGCCTTAAGTGCAGAAAGAAACATGCCTTGAGAGAATGTCCTCTTGATTTAAAGAGTGTAGAAACTTGTGCTATATGTGCGGAAAATCATGACACAAAAGAATGTCCCTCAATACCAGGTCTTAAAGCTGTCTATAAAAAAGGAGTACCAAATTAGGTAGACCCTCTTTGTTTTATTGCTAAAAGATCTTGGTTGAATCTACAACCAAATACAGCTCAAGGTTTTAACACTAAACCATTTGCACAATCATCACAAAGTAATTGGACCACCTCAATGTCTTGGCAATCTTGGCCACAAATTTGATCACAAGGATGGCAAAATCCTTATGGAAAGTACCCTCAATATCCTCAATTTCCACAATCTCAATAATCATATCCTAATTTTCCTCCACAATATTTCCCTCAACCAGTTCAACAAACTCAACGCCACAATTTGAATCCACAACTTTCATTACCATTTCTTCAAAGACCAAACCAATTGCCTACCCAACCACTTCCAAATTCAAATAATAATAAAAATTCACAATCTGTTTACAATATGGAAGGACAAAATTTCAAAACTTACATGATAGCTCCATTGGATCTAAACAATGTTCAACTTAGATATGGTAGAATATTAGATAAAAATTCCCCATCAGTTGTTATTTAGGAAAGTGAAAAAAAGAAAACATCTATGAAGAAGAGAAGTCTCTTAATGAAAAAGAAAAAACTCAAAAAAAAGTTACTCCAACACATTCAAATAACTCAACTCCTATTATGGAACAACCTTCAGTGTCTGTTTCAAAACCACCTTTTCCTAAGAGATTAAAAATTGATGAAGGGGTAGAAAAACAGATTTTATTGCCTGATTATGACATGTTAGATGAACTGAAGAATGTTTGCATAAAAATCCCTTTGCTACAAGCCATTAAGGAAATACCAATTTTTGCAAAGACAATTAGGGAATTGAGCATAAAAAGACCAAGAAGAAAAAGAAAAGAAGTCAAAAGAATCCAACTAGTTGGAAAAATTGCAAATATCATGATGGGTAAGACAACAATTCAGACCCCGGATGCGGGTGTTTAAACATCTAACACTCTGGATGGGACAGAGGTGGTGCCAGGAGGCACGACACCTGCCCACACAGTACAACATAATCAACCGGCTAATAAATGAAGGGTCTGGGAATTTGGTATATGCAGAGTTCACTTGCTCGCTGTTCATCGGCTCTGATCCTCCATCCCTGTCCGGCACCATGGTTCATGTGCTCGCACGCGCTGGCTCGATTCAAACCTTGGCTCCATTTACTGTGGCAGTTATGTTGGATGATTCTCGAGACCTGAAGGAGATTGATGTTTTAAAGCTCAATTATGAGCCGGCGGGGGAGCAAATCCTGGTGACTCAGTCGCAGAATTCTCCAAAATCTGGTTGGAGCTCTGAGTTTGGCATTATTTATGCGAGTCTCATCCTCACTGATGAATATGGTGGCATAAACGGAGAGGCGACTCTGTATCCAAGCTCTGGTCTCACGGCAGAGCTGCCTCCGTCCTCCTTTTGGTTTCTATCTCGGGCACCAGGCCTGCGAATTGTAGTGTTCCTGTTATCCGCTAGCCTGGTCTTTGTGGTCACGCGCTCCGCTAGCTTTGTCTTCGTCGCTACACCGCCTCGCTCTCTTACCACTGCATTGGTCGTCCCGATGCCTCGCCGTCGCCATCGAATGAGGTCTCGTCGAGGTCAGCTTAGGCGGGTGCCTTCCAGCCCGTCCACTGAGTCGACCTCCCCTTCTAGCGACTTCTCTGTTGGGCACTACCCTCGCACTCGAAGTGGAAGAGGGCATCCCTCATATGGCTCTGCGCTCTTCACCTTCTGCAGCACGCTGAATCGACCAAGAATCATGGCGCATATTTCAGTGGTTTTCCAGGAGGAAGCCCAAGAGGGCGAACCGAGTGCTCATCAGGAGGGCCCGGGACCTGTTTCTGTTCCGACATCGAGTATCTAGTTGGAGATTGGCAGAGAGCCTTTGCAGGTTCCTGAGGCACCAGCCAGCAGCGCTCCGAACGTGGATATGGCGCCGGATGACCTTGGTCCATCCAACACAGCAGCAACTCCTGAAGGGAACATGTATGATACAGGTTGGTGCCGAATTATTGAAGAACCTCCTGATGTTTAGCTTGTTTTTTCATGTCATGATAGCTCGACAGGCGGCCCATACTATTGGGCATGTTTTTGTTCAGATGGTGAAATGGAATTTCAACTCTTTTTTGTATTTTGTAAACTTAGAAAAAGGTTCAAGACTGAGCTCCCTGTACTGGAGCAGTCTCATTCCATGTCTATCTTGATACCTTTGCCTCTCTTCAGGGCATTGTATCTGACTTCGGTCTAGCTGTAATTTTATCTCCTTTTTGTTAATAGACTAATCTTACTTCGAAGAAAAATGACAACAATTCAGAAATATCTTGATCTAGGAAGTCTCGTTGTGAAAACACACATCAATGGTGAAGAGATCCCAAATACATTGATTGATCTAAGAGCAACTATAAACATCATGAGTAAACAAAATATGGATCAATTAAAACTTTCTAATCTTCAATATACACCTACACTGTTACAATTGGCAGATAGATCTGTAATCAAACTTGATGGTGTATTAGAAAATATATATGTATCCTTAGATTCTTGAGAATACCCTGTCGATTTTATGATTTTAACGCCCAAGAATAACTTAGGAGGACATCCATTGATTCTAGAAAGACCATCGCTAACTACAACTGATGCTTTTATAAGTTGTAGATCTGGTGATATGTTTATTTTTTATGAGAGCTCAACAAATAAATTCACACTGTATCCACCTGCAAAAACAACAATAGAATTTGAAAATGAAGAATGGATAGATGATGATATTGATATAAGATGAATCTTTATTACATCACAAATAGATGAAGAAGATCAAAATTTGAATTTAATGGAAAATAATGTATCTTCATTATATTTTGAATTTAGTCAGAGTTTTCAAGAACAATGCAATATTGAATATTTATCATCTCGTCAACTATCCTTGCATTCTATGGAAAAATTTGGCAATTCTACTATTGAAATTTTTTAAGAAAAAACTTTGAATAACAATAATAATTTGGAAGAATTTCAAAAGAAAGAATTAATAAAGATGTTACAAGGGCATTCCTTTGCCTATGCATGGGAATATAATAACATGAAGGGAATTGATCTTGATCCTTGTATACATTATATATACATTCAAGAAGATGCCAAATCAATTCGACAACATCAAAGAAGAATGAATACAAATCTAAGGGAAATTGTTAAGGAGGAACTACAAAAACTGTTGAATGTAAATTTCATCTATTTAATATGAGACAGTGAGTGGGTTTCACCCTTAGTAATTGTTCTTAAAAAGAAATGAAAATGGAGAGTATGTATTGACTATAGGGAATTAAATAAAGCCACTTTAAAAAATCACTTTCCACTTCTTTTCATAGATAATGTTTTAGATACATTGGCAGGAAAAAAATAATTTTCATTCTTAGATGGTTTTAGCAGGTATAATCAAATTCAAGTAGCCCCAGAAGACCAAGATAAAACTACTTTTACTTTCCCATGGAGAACTTATGCTTACCGAGTATTTCCTTTTGGATTAAGTAGTGCACTTACAACATTTCAAAGAGTAGTATTAGGCATTTTTTTTGATCTAATTTATGATTGTTTGGAAGTGTATATGGACGATTTTATAGTTTATGGAAATTCTTTTGAAGAAACTCTTAAAAATTTGGAAAAATTTCTCATTGGATGTAAAGAAGCAAATCTCTCATTAAGCCATGAAAAATGTTTTATGATGTTTACTAAGGGAATTGTTTTAGGACACCATATTTCAAGAAATGAAATTAGAGTGGACACATCTAAAATAAAAGTTATTTTTCAATTATCAATTCCAACTTATCAACGAGATGTTAGAAGTTTTATTGGTTTCACTGGTTACTATAGAAAATTTATAGAAAACTTTACAAAAAATGCGTCCCCACTTTTCAAATTGCTTACAAAAGACTGTGAATTCAATTGGATTTATGATTGTCAAAAGGCATTTGAAACATTAAAGGAGAAAATATCTGAAGCACCCATTCTTAGACTAAACTGGAAACTACTTTTTCACATTTCAACTGATGCTTCAGACACAACTTTAGCAGCTGTACTAGGACAAAATGATTTAACTTTTTATGCCATTTATTACACTAGTGAAAATTTGACTCCTGCAACATTATATTACACTGTAACATAAAATGAGTTTTTAGCTGTTGTCCATGCCATCAATAAATTTAGACATTACATTACTGGCTACAAAACATTTGTACATACAGATCATTTTGCAATTAGGTACTTAATGAATAAACCTGTCACTAATGACAAAATTACAAGATGGTCGCTGATGTTGCAAGAGTTTAACATCACTATTTTGGATCGACCCGGGAAACAAAATACAGTCGCTGAATTTTTGTCTAGGATTCAAAATGATAATAATGATGTACCTGTAGAAGACAATTTCTCGGATGAATATTTATTTGCAGTGTTTATTAAATCACCTTGGTTTGCAAATATTGCTAATTATTTCACTTCAAGGAAGTTACCATCATATTTATCTCCTCGAGAAAAAAGGAAGGTAATTCAAATTAGTGCATCTTATTCATGGATAAATGAATAATTGTATAAAACAGAGCCATATCTGATCATTCGAAGGTGTGTTAGAGAAAATGAAGTACTAGAGATATTGAAAGCTTGTCATGATGAGCCACGTGGAGGACACTTCGCTGACAAAAGAACTTCCTACAAAGTCCTTCTCTTAGGATACTATTGGCCTTCCCTTTTTAAGAATTCCAAAGAGTATTTCAATAGATGTGATAGTTGTCAAAGGATGGGGAAACCCATTCCCTTTGATGAAATGCCTCTACAACCTCAGCTACTTATTGAGCCTTTTGAAAAATGGGCTGTGGATTTTGTTGGTGCAATAAATCCACCATTGAGATAGAAAATGTACATTCTTGTCTGCAGTGATTATGTTACAAAATGGGTGTAAGCTAAAACACTTCCTTTTGCTATTGAAAATGTTGGAGTTTCATTTATTTTCGAGGATATCTTTACTTGTTTTGGTGTCCCAAGGGAAATTGTAACAAATCAAGGTATTCAATTCACATCTAAGTTGGTATAGAAGATAATGGAGGAGTACAAAATCAAACATCGGAAGTCCACTCCATATCATCCATAAGCAAATGGACAAGTGGAGTCCACCAATAAAGTAATTGAAGCAATTATTACAAAAAATGTGCATCTGCACAGAGGAGACTAGGCATAAAAGTTTCCAGAAACTTTATGGGCATACCGTACCACATGGAGAAACACAACAGGGCATACTTCCTATGAACTTGTTTATTGGAAGAAAGTCCTTTTTCTTATTGAGTTTCAAGTAAAAATTTTCAAGACAACAATTAAATTGGGTCTTGATCTTTCGGATGCACAAAAACAAAGAATAGAGAAACTAAATGAACTTGATGGGATAAGACAAGATGCAATCCAAAGAACCAATTTAGTTCAACAATAGAGATCCAGATGGCATGACAAATATATCAAAGAAAGAAAGTTCCAGCCACGAGTTTGGACATTATTTTTTGATTCAAAGTTCAAATATTTCCAAAGGAAATTTCAAACTCATTGGCTTGGGCCCTATGAGATTGAAACAATCTTTGATAATGGTGTAGTTAGGATCAGAACTATTGATGAAGAAAGGATCAGCTTTTTTGTGAATGGTTATCAATTAAGAATCTATCATAAGTCATTGACAAAGGAGGAGTTCATCAAACATTTGCAATACAACACTCATTTCCAGTTGGTTAAGAAGGATTTTCTTTCTCCTCCAACTTGACTCGTAAGCCTTTTTATTTTCTAAAAATAAAATAATAATAATAATAATAAAATTTGTATAAACATGAAAACCAACACTATTGGCATGTTTATACAAAAAATTTAGGGTGAAAACCAAGTAATTTTGGCATCCTAAATTTCTTTCCCATTCCCGTTTTCTTTTTATCCATCTTTTTCTTTCTAGAATAAAATAGCTACATAATTGCTAAGAATGTGCATTTTTTACAAATTTTCGCAGCTGATGTTTGATAGGGACTACTAATTGGAACGATTGAAGAAATGATCAAATCCATCCTCGGAAGCACCTGAAGGCAATACAAAAAGGAGCAATCAAACGTTAGAATCATCAAATCAAAAGGTATGCAAATTTAATTTAATAATAAGGGTCAAAACATTAAGTGTATGAATTATATGGACATTATACCACTAGTTCAAAAACCATCATTGCTGAAAATGAGGTGAGTATATCTTGTCATATCAAAATAAAAGTTGTAAACCACCCAATCATTCCTCATCGTTACACAACACTCATCTCAAAATCCGAATTCATTGTTGAAAGCACCCAACTCACATCCATTCATACCCTCATGATCACTTCACTTGTTTTTCCCCTCGCTCTCGTTTATACTATCACCAAAGGAATTATCCCAAAACCTCGACTCATACCATGTCAAGAAGTGAATTTTGAGGTAAAAATTCTCAACCATGGGCATCATAGTAAGAACAAAACCAAATGGAAGAAAATTGATGGAAGGATATCTGCAGGTGAAGGAAATGTTGCAAAAAGCATAGTGGCTAGAATTCATGGAAAAATTTGATGGTTTTAACAAGGAAGTAACCAAATCATTTGCCAGAGCTTTTGATGGCGTAGAGGTTGAAATTGGAGATGTCAAGTTTGCAATGACGTAATCTCTTATTGCCGAAGCTACCAAACTGTCACGAGTCAAAGAGAAATGGTTTAAGAACAAGGGCATTGAAGGAGAAGAATGGAAGACTTTCTTGAAAACACAAGTATGGATATCATTATTTTTAAGAAAGGAATTCCTAGTAAAACACTTAAGGGTAAATGGAGACATTTGTTGTTATTAATTAAAAAATTTGTCACCTGTGAAGGAAGATTTGGTTGTATGTTATTTTATCACATTCGTTTGATGATGCATTTTCTCGAAGAGAATGAAATCAATCTTCTTTATTTTTTGTTAAATAGCTTAAGGAAAATGTCTGGGAATGTTCAGAAAATGATCCAATTCATAGAAAACGCCATGTATCACCACGGTCTTATAATAATACTCTTTGAATTTCATCTTGAAAGACTAGGAGGTAATTGGGATAGCTTTCTAGTTAGAAATCATTTTAAGGAGGAAGATCAAGAGCCACTTAGCATCAACAGTGCAAAAAGAGGAAGGAAGAGAATATATGAGAATCCTATTAAAAATTTACCTCAACAACTACAAGAACAGTTAGAAGATGAGACTCTTGTTGTAGAAATTTTATGAAGCATTAAAAGACAATCTGTTAGAAGAAAGGAATTCAGCAAAAAGGAAGAAAACACATCCAAGAAAACAGAGGAAGCTAAAACATAGAAGAAAAGAGTTAAAACTAAAAAACCTCTTCCATCAAATGTAAGAAGAAGCATCAGGCTTAATCAAAAACCATTTCAACAATCTACAAATGTTGTTAATTTGGAGGAAGAATAGAAAATGAAAGTTGCATCACCTATTGTCATCTCACCTATTCATAGCCCATGTCGAAAAACACTAGAAATAGATCCAATACAACAAGAAATCTATAACTACATTGAATCTCTGGAGAGGAGAGTTGCAAAAAAAGCATCTTGTTCTACAGTGCATGAAAAAGAAATCTAGTCTAACAGTCCACAAGAACCTCCACTCATGAAAACTCTGAAACAAGAAGTCTTTGAGTTGGAGACACTTGATAGACATCTGAAGAAGGAACATGAAACATTAAAAATGCAGAATGAGATACAAATGACTGAGAATGATTACATCCTTTTACATATGGGTTTATGGTATGAAAAGAACAAGAAGTTAAAGAAAAAGAATGAATCTCTAAAAAGGAAGGCCATGAGTCTAAAATGCAGGATTTTGATGAAGAAGCCCAAAATGACAATTGCAAGAAAGAAGATAAGAACGACAAACTTCGATGTTCTAGCCCAAGTTTTTGAGAGGGAGCAGTGATAGAAAAGACTTCTAGTTTTGTATTTTTTCATGAGGACATGCAATGGCCTCAGTGTTGGGAAATGTTGAGCCTCATGATTGCTTCATTTTGACACTCTCCCTTACCTATTATTTCCTTTCCTTGATCTTCATCATCAACTCAATTGGCATCAAACTACAAGGTTTTTGAAATAGTAAGGTATTTGATTGTCTTTTATTTCATATTTAATAATGTTCCTTATTATTGAGTTACTATTTGTATTAGCTATCGAATTCGCATGATTCTGCAGCTAATCTATGTTTCTGTAGCCGATTCCAAGGTTTACCAGGATCAGAGGTGCCAGCTAAGAGGAGAAAGGTATGGATAGGTGGAGATTGACCCCTTTAACGATTTTATCATATTCATCCAAACCAGATCATCAAAGGATTGTTCGATTGCGTGGTCAAAGGGTAAAGTCAACTTATCGCTGAACAAGCGAGCGAGAGTCTGAAATTCCTGCGCTTCACGATTTCCTTTGCCAAATAGAAAATCGTGAGCAACGATACCTTGATATTTGTTATAATTTTAATTTAGAACTCTGTTATCTAAGATAGGCGTAAAAGCCTTGAACAATTATTGACACGGGATTTTATAAATACCGTGCAACAAACATGAACATGAGGTTAATTTTTATATACAACAATATTGTTTCAAACTCTGTTTTATCTGTTAATGAAGAATGAAGCTTTGATGCATAGCTGGCTGTTCGATTAAAGTTCCGTGACTGCCTGTTTGTGGAGGGCCCCTGCAAATAGTGAAGGTTTTGCATTTTCATATCTTTTCTTTATCATTTTGCTAGTTGCTCATATGTTTTAGAATCGTTCTGCAGTCTTGATTTCAATCAAATAGCAATAACAATATTTCACTAATCATTCCTTTTTCAAGTTGATTTATAATGATGCTAATGGTCGTGTAATCACTTTCCATAGATTTCTTTATAATTTCTATGCTTCAATGTTCTTCATAGGTGTAGCTCAAAGCCTTTGATGTGCTTATCTGGTGACTCCATTGAAAGAAAAAAGGTCCTAGTTCTTCATTGATATTCAAATACTTTGTGCTTGTAGGGTGAAGCAAAAAGGGAATTTAAGATACACCTTGGCAACTCCACAATTTTGTGTTATGGAAATTGCATGGGATATAAAATAGAGGATTTGCATGAATTGTACCTTGTTTTTGATGTTAAGGATATTATAGGATACCCTAATTGTTATGGTACATATTGCATGAAAGATGTTCCAAAATTCGATGATGATTATTCTTTAGCTATCGATCATGTTGTAGGAGTGCTAAAATACACTTTAGAAATTAATATGGTCCATGAAAATGCATTTATGAGTCTTGACTCTTTTGAAGAAAAACAAAGGGAATGGATTAAGTGTTCTATGGATCCAAAAAACATTTCTATTGTAATATTTATTGAGAAATTTCTCAAGTGTGGGGGTCCAGGATTTCCAAGCCATGAAGATACCCTCTAAGAAGAAGATCTTATAGATCTTTCTCAAGACACAAAAGAAGAAGATGACTTAGAAAATTGTAAAGGAAAACAAGAAGAAGTATTTCTTGATCGAATTAAAGAGTAAGAAGAATATATTATGAATATCACGATCTTGGTGAATATTTTAATGAAGCATCTCATATTGAAGATTATGTCTATGAGGAATACCCCATTAAAGATGATACATTTTCCAGTGAAGATGAGAATGGGGTAACCTCTATTCCTCTCAATGCTTTCAAGTTCTATGATACATATTTTGAAAGGATGAAAAAGGAATATGAATCCTAATGAACCTTTCAATATTGAGAATAACATCAATTCTTTTCTACGTGTGGGGAGAGACAAATGGAAGTTGAGCTAGTATCACTTTGATGGAGGTCCAATTAATGATATTGATGGTGACACTGTAGTTGAGGGTATGGAATCATTACCTTTGGGGAAGCCATCCTTTATAACAACATGTTAGTAAGATTCTTATAATTATTTTCAAGCCTATATGGATATAGATAATCTTTGGAAACATGAAGAGAACATGTTCACATATTTTTTTGAGCCATCTTTACCTCCTTTTAATGTGATTTCAGTTGTCCCCATATTCAAGTTCAGATGATTGTTCATGTGAAATGTTAACTTTGGTGTACCCTTTAGAATTTGTTGTTTGTAAGGGGAAACAATTATTTCAAGATGAGGCCCTCCAACCATCTCTCCCTTCATGCCATCATAAACCTATCCCTAAGGAATTACTATGGGAAAAGAGTGTTTAAAATTCATAATTTGCTACACAAATTCCAAGCTAAAGAAAAAGGTACAACAAACTCTAAAATTTGAGAAAAAGTATCCTTTGAACTCTGTGTCCATCCTTGTTTTGGTTCAGAAATTTTGAAAATCCTCCCAAGATATTGATGACTCCCTCTCAAGCTATTAGGGATTATATTGTGGGAAGTCTAAGAGGTTATATTGATTACCTTTATGAGATTCTAGGTCCACATCCTGAGAACCTTTCTTATAGGAAAAGTGAGCCATTATTATTTTATTTTAACCCTAACGTAGATCATATTTATGGATTAGATCCTATCCTTGAGCATTGTGAGATGATGGTCTTAGAATGTGATCACCTTATCTTAGATTTTTCCTTTGCTTTATCTTATAACCAAGCATAAGAGTAGTTGTTTGATTTTGATATGATGTTATGATGGCTTCATTAGTTCTATGAATATGCTTAGCCCTGTAGGAATTTACAAGGTATGTTCCTTAGATAGAACACCAAAGGACATCGCTCACAGACATATCACAGATTGGTACACCAGTATTCTTGACATGGTTAAAACCATCAAAGAGGGAAATAGTCCACGGCTTGAGTCAACACGACCACTTCAGACAATTTATTAATGTAAAAGAAAGAAAATTTACATAAGTTGCTCTCATAAACGGTCACCCAACAAATGACCCTCCATGCTTTTTAAATAGAGATCATGGACCAATCGGGTGTTAAGCCACGGATCAAGTGTCGGTAATACCGAGGAGAGAATGAACATATCTAGAACATATCGTGACCGTTAGATTGTAAGTTACAAATGTACATAGTAAAGAAACACACTTTACGTAACTCTACACTAGACCAAGTTATACTTAACTATTTCCTATGTGTCAGAATATCCTAACAAGCCCTTGCTTGTAACATGCTAGAGTAGGTAGGTGTCATTGATTTTGTAGCCTAGGAAGGCATTTTATATTGGCGTGGTGTCTTATCATGTAGAATATATTTGATTGCCTATTTAGGTGCTTATTGGTGGAATAAGTGATTTTATTATTTATTTCCAAAGATTAACTTAGGAAAAGTACAATAATTAATTTAATTAATTATTTTGAACTATTAGGCCAAAGTATGGATAAATAATAAAATTATTTAAGCGACCTAGCTATAATCTCAATTTTCGATTTCAAGTTAGGCTTGGGATTTAATCGTAGCCATTGATCACTTAGGAGATTAGGGTTTGGGATTTTGGCTTAATGAAATTATAAAATAAGGCTAAGGGAGAGGTGAAGATGCACAATTATTGAGGAAATAATTTTCTCAAGAGCGAGAGGCTCAATTAGACTGAAGAGAAGAGAGAAGAATTGCAGTAAGGAATTTCTGGAGAAATTTTAGGGAACTGAGCTAGGAGAGAGATATGTTGAGTTACCTGAATAGAAGGGTCGAGATATCTAGAGGTGGAATTTATCAAGTGCATAAGGGCCATACAAGGGAAAAGAGGGGCCAATTTTATTTATTTATTTAAAAATTTCCAGAGAAAAAAACCCATAATTTGTATTATATTAATAAAAAATACATTATGTAAACACACAAAAGTGTGTATGCATATTGTTCAGAAACAAAACCATTATAATAATGCTGAAAATATATCATGTCCGAGGTTCATAAAGACAATGATCCCCAAATACAAAAGGCTACGATGTTCTCCCTCATAGTGTGCAATTTATAACATATTATGTACAAAAAATATCATGAACATTTTCCAAATAAAATTGTCGATATTAATACAAAAAACAAAAAATATGAGTCTGGGACCCACAACCTGTCAATGCGAACTAGGCGTAAAGATCTTCTTGAGATGAATATTAGAGTATTGGGTATATGTAAAAGAAGTACTAGTGCCCTCATGATACTTAGTGATCCTGCAACAATCCATGTCCAATTCTAAAACCTCTCTGGAGAGGCCATCTGTTGCTTGGTTACGTTCCCTGTATATATGATGGCAAGAGAAACATGAGAAAATTTTAACCACAAACAATCATCCAAAATAAGAGATAATAGAAAATTATTGCAAGACTGTGATCCATTCACCCAATTTACCACTAGTTTGGAATCACCATAAATCTCTAAGTGGCGAAAACCCAACTCAAATGAAAAAACTAGAAGGTTCCAACAGGAAAGAAGCTCGACATAATTAATTGATCCAGGACCTAGAACCATGGAAACATTGAAAGAAATTTCATTTGAAAGATGCAGAATGAAACCACCCCTACAATTTTTCACTCGAATCAGCTGATGCACCATCGAAGTAAGCCCATAGATTAGATTTATCAGGTTGTTCAAAAATTATTTCTCGAACCTTGTGCACTTCTTTCTCTTGTCGGAAATGAAAAATAATCACCATTAGCTCTGCATATGGTGAGGGTCCTCTCCTCTCCTCTCCCTAATGGTCGAGCCCCCTAAAGGGACGGAGTCACTCACTATTCATATGGTGAGGGTCCTTATCAGTCGAGCCCCCTCTCCTCTCCCTTGGGGTCGAGTACCTAAAGGTCCTCTCCTTGACAGTCGAGCCTGCTTACGCATCCTCTCCCTTGGGGTCGAGTACCTAAAGGTCCTCTCCTTAACAGTCAAGCCTGCTTAACAATGATCTAGAGAGGAGACAACATGCCCGAAGATAACTCGATTATGAGTGATCCAAATCCCCCAGTAGATGATTAACAAAAATATTTGAATGTGCAGGAGGTAGGGAGAGAGAGCCATGATTTCCAAGCGACTTCAACTGTTGAGCCATACCGAGGCCCAATATGAGTTTTGGCATATCTACAATATTCTCAGATTTGCTGACCAAAGGAGAAAGACATGAAAATATGAGTGACAATTTTATCTTCAGCTTAGCAAAGAGAAAACCAGCCATGACCAGTGGAGAAGCACCTTTGTGGAACATACCAAGTTGGGACTTTTCTATTTAATATGAATCACATGAGAATCGTGGCCTTTGGAAGGCATATGGATTTCCAAACAATCTTCCACCACCATTGTGAAACAACCGGTAGATGCTCATAAAAGATGAAGGAGTATCCATATTTTAGGGAGTAAAGCCCACAATTTGACCCGATCCAAACAAGTTCATCATCCTTATTAGATATACAGACATGACTTGACTATAAAGAACCAATATATATATATATTCCAAGACTTCATGAATTGTTCCAATATCTCCAGCTCAAACGTAAACTTCCAACATTGATGCCAAATAATTGTGGAAGTTAGATTGGCAATGAGGGCCAACTTCAAATAACCACAATCCCAAAGGAATTAAATTAATGGAGGAGGAAGAAAATTATCTTGAAGACAACCAGGCCAGGGATTTTGACCAACATGGACCTGTGAACCTGCACCAAATTTTTAAGAAAGACTACTACAAATGGTTTCAAAGGTATTTAAGATAGCCCTCCATATAACTGAGATGTTGTACCAAGATTTATCCAACCTACCAGGGAATATTTTAAGGATGGAAGTTTATCTTAAAGTTTAGAAACCTTGGTGAATCTTACTAGTCCCTAATATGCAATTTGTAATATTTTTGTAGAAATATTTAGATTTCCAATGATTTTGTATTAGTTCATATAATATTTTGGCAAATTTTAAGGTCAAATAATGATGTACTATAAAATTTGGGTGAATAATTTAAAAAAAATGGAAAGTGGTAGACATTTTTTTTGGAAAATCATGGAAAATTAGCCAACCTGCAAATATTAGCCACTAAAATTTTCCCTGTGACCTATGCACCCAATCTTCCACTGAAAGATGCGATATGTATTTATCATTTACAACCAATTTCCAAAGACTCTGAGTGGTAAGAAGTCACCATCCACATTTAGTAGCTAAAGCATGAGAGAATAAAAAGGTATTCTTGAGACCCCATCCTCCCAAAGCCTCTGGTATTGCAATTTTATCCCACCCAACCCAAGGAGGGTCACCTTTGAATTTGAACCAGACCATAAAAAACTTGTAACATAAACACCTAATGCACTCTAAGACACCTTTTGGATCCATGCTAGAGAGGACCAATACACGAGAATAGATTCAAGAACAAATTTTATTAAGACAAGACGTCCCGCCCAAGAAAGCCACCCATGACACCAAACTTTATTGTGTTTCTCAAACTTAGAGATCAATTAGTGGTAGTCCATCAATCTTCATGTATTAGCCTTCAGATGAAATCCCAAGTATTTGAGGCCTTCGTCTAGGTGAGAGATATCCATTGGAAGTATAACATTGATTTGATGAATCTCTTCACCCTACAAGTTTGAGATAAGGAGGGATGATTTCTGGAAATTTATAGTCATACCAGTGGTATTTCTGAATAACAATAGAATTGTATTCAGTACTTCTGCCTCATGACGATCTCCATTACAGAAAATGAGGATATCATCCACAAATTAAAGGTGTGAAATGTCCAAAGATTGAGCTACCAAATATCTATGGAAATCCCCATTTTGTTTGGCTTGCTCTAAGAGCCTATTGATTCCATCCGTAACCAACAAAAATAATAAATGAGAAAGAGGGAATATTTGTCGAAGGACCCTTCGAGTATGGAAGAAAGGAGAAGCAACAACATTGATTAATACAAAAAATGAGACCATTTGAATATAGATAATAACCCATGTGATAAAATCGATAATTAAACCCACATGAGTTAATAATAGTCAAAGATAGATCTAGCTAACCCAATCATATGCCCTTTGGTAAGTTGAGTTTGAAAATGGCCCCTTTGAGATTCATCGTCTTAACGCTATGCAAACCTTCCTAAGCTAACCCAATAACTTCATTTATCTTCCTACCTTCAAGGAAACCAAATTTCTCTTTAGAAATAGAGGTAAATAGAACCAGTTTAAGATGAAGAGTAATCACCTTTGTAATAACCTTGTAAATGGCATTGCATAAAGAAATGGGTCTGAATTCATTAAATGAAATAGGGGATTCCATTTAGGAATCAAGGCTATAAATGTAGACTTTAATGTAGGAAGCATTCTGGAGTTCCTCCAAGACTTCTCTACCACAACTAGGAGATCATTCCCCAGAATAACATATAGACCCATGAAGAATTCAATACCCCAATCGTCAGGCCCTGGACTCTTGACTTTTTGGAAGCTGTGGAGAACCGTTTTTAATTCATTCTCCGAAATTTTGACCATAGGCTCACTATTATCCTCCTCATTGATAAAATAAGGGAAATGGAGAGCAACACAAATGATTTCAACAATTGTGACCACCTCTTGAGCTTTAAAGATGCCTTTGAAGTGACATACGCCCATTTTGGCTAGATCTGAAAATGAAGAAACCTCCCTATCATATTGATATTTTAAGGAGCAGATCATGTTCCCCATATTACAACCTTTTTAAAATGTCTGGAAGAATTTCGTATTGTTATCCCCACACTCCAAAAAAATCACTCTACTCTTTAAATTCCATTCGACCTCTCGATTCTCAAAACTAGTTTTCTTCCCTTTTCTACCCAAAATAGGAGATGTCTAGAATCGATTGACTCAAATCCTTTAGCCTCTTGGGAGGCAATTTCCTAGAGTTTGTTATCCATCTCCCTGAGGTCCATGGTTTCTTCTTGTTTCCTATCCAAAACCCACTCTTTTGTTTTTTATTTTATATTCTTCAGGTTTTGAACAAAGTGCTTTCCAATTGATATCTCAGAGTGTGGTGAAAATGGAGACCACCTCTTTTTAACCATCTCCACAAAGGAGACATCCTTCAACCAATTGGAGTTCATCTTGAAGGGGCATGTAGGCTTACGAGTGGCTCCTTTGATTTCAAGAAATTGGGAAGTGATCAAATGCCCGTTTGATCCCGACCCATTGCTTAATGAAGATAAATTGTTCCATGATAGCTTCAGAAACAAGGAACCAATCCAACTTTTTGTCTATATGATCCAGACTCGACCACTTATTCCTCCAAGTGGGGTAGATTTTCACGGGATCCACATTAATAAGAGACCGATTGATAGGATAGTCATGTAAAAAATAAGCCAGAGGATCATTGTTTTCTTTGCCCCCCCAAGGAATTGGAAGAACCGATGGAGACGTTTAGATATCCTCTAATAATTAGTGAGAATCGATTTAAAAAAGAATTATTGAAAAGAGATTCTCAAATTGGTTTTATGTTTTTTGTAGGACCATATACATTAAGCAAGGAAAAATAACTAGTGAGTTCCTTAGAAAAAAAATTCTATACATAGCTTCGAAACAATGCTCCATGAATTAAGGAATTTAAAATAATGATTATTCCATCCCACCGCAAAAACCCCCAAATGACCAACATCACCAATTTCTAGAAAAATCCAACCACTCAAGAGTCTTTTAAGGCTATGCACAAAAAAGGCACCCCCACCTAGGTCTCTTGTAGGAAAATAACCACAAGGAATTCAGATTCAATAATGTGTTTTAGAGTGAGACATTTGGGGTTACTCATCAGGCCTGAAAATTAAATGATAATTTTTTTATAATGACACATTCAAGGGGGCTGAAATTGCTCTAAGATTTCCTTGAATAGAAGATTGTATTCCAACAACCGTATTAACCTTAGCATGCTCTTTGGTTTTGGTGATATTGGATTTCCTTCCTTGACCCTTGATATCTAGGAAAGAGATCTGAATTTTCCCTAACCTTAGAGGGTTTATGAAAATGAAAATTTTAATGGGGGAAAAGGCTATAGGAAGAATAATATTCACCCAAGAAACAAGAGAAGGAATTTGAGGGTGAGGTAAAAGGGGAAGATAAGTTACATTGGGTCAAAGAAGAGGAATAGTGTGCATGAGAGGGGGAGAGAAAAAAGGTAGGAAATGGTAGTAGAGGGATCAATAAAGAAGGGGGAGAAGAGAATTCAAGAATATCAGTAAAAGAAACACCCATACAATGATCGTTATCATGAGAAAGAAAAAAAGGAAGAGATCAGAAGAGTACCTGGAACAAGATGCTCCAGGGGATCCAAAGAACTTCCATCCACATGCATTAGGTCTAGTTGAGGAGAAACATCTATGGAAACTAGCTCCTTTGAACACCTAGGAGGTGCTCCCATTTTCTTACTATAAGATGACAACCCCTTCTAAATGCCTATATCCTCCCAAAATAAATCCTCCTCACCATCCATTACTGACTCAACCATTGGGAAATGTTTTACAATGTGTCCATACTGATGACATATGTGAAAATGAAAAGGAACACCTTCATAATCTAGATCCTGGATGAATCCCTTCTGTTCACCCAGGTCAATTTCAGTAGGAAGACTATCCCTGAGGTCCACTTTAACAAAAATTTTAGCCATTACTAGGATCCCCGATGATAGATAAGACGAGTCATGAGTTAGGTAAGCTCAAATTATGTTTCTAATAACTTAAAATATTTTATATACCCAATAGGATAATGACAAGCTAGGAAGGAAAACTCGAAGAGGAACTAGGTCCGACCGCTCCCTGCGAGCATCAAAAAGAGGCATCCAAAACTTAAAAATTACAGGAGAAGAGTCAATATGGAAAAAACTTTGTTCAATGATTTTTATGTCCTTTGGTTCAATGAATGGTGTATCCATCCCTTTGCCAAAAGCTCCAGCCCTGGCTGTGCACAACCAAAGGAACAATATCATGAGTCCCCCACTCTCTTAGGGTTAAAATAAAAAATGACACCCTTGAACCCTCCCAATGAGCAACAATTCTATCATAGCCGAAGCCCTCTCCATCTTAATATCACCCCCAACACGAGAGCCACCTTAGGACAATTTTTCTTATGAATGTAGTGGGGTTTCTTGTGACCAAACATGATATAGTTAGAGTTATTAATGAGTCGGATCAACGAAATGGGTTTTGAAAGGAAACCCCTCTTTAGTGTGTAGACCCAACTTGTGTAACTATACTCTAAGAGCACTCATGTTGATTGAGACCAACATAGATAGAGTTTGTGAACTAGAAATAGTTTAAGTCCAACAATGGAACATTGATATGATTAAATGCTTCTGCCATGTAACCCCTTGAAACATCCAAAACAAAACCAAAATTGACTCCCTGTTGAGATCTTGAGCCAACTTGTAGAGGGTTATTTAATAGGAAATCCGATAATGAGAATGTCCTAGATAGAGCCAGACCATAAACCAGACCAAGTGAACCTAAACTTCAACTTGCCGAAAGATTATGAGTGTCCTCTTTAAAGAAAGGAATATGTTGAACTAATGACACATTTACCCCCACAACATCGGGTATATTTTTACAAGCTGTTATATACGTAGGGGGGATAATATGGGGTACCAAGGGTGGTACCCAAGGTAATAATGTAATAATGAGATGGACCATAGTAATAAATAAGGTGGTTAACCCATGTCATGTAAGGGACCACAAGTAGTTAATAATAATGTAATGGGCCCATGGTATTAGTTGATGGTATGAGGGAACCATGGTAATGATGCATGGTATTGTATGTATGAGACCTATATAAAGGCTAGAGACTCCACATGGAGAGATATGAAGAGAAATATTATTGTATGAACAAGCATATGGCTTGTGGAGTGTTCTCCTTCCTTAAGGAGTGAATGTATGGTGTTGCCCTACCGTAAGGGTTTTGATAATAAAGAAGCATTTCTATCTATTTTGATCTTGTTATTTATCGGGTATATTTGTATTCTCTTATATTTTGGATCAGATCTACAACAAGTGGTATCAGAGCACTTTCTTGGGCACCAAAGTGGAGAATTTTTTATTTTATTTTTTGCAGGGATTTTTGGGCGGCGAATTTGCAGATTAGATATGTACGTTTTGGTGCTAGATCTGCAGAATCTAATTGCAGATCTGTATTTCTTGTCAAAAAATACCCAAATTAAAAAATAAATCAGTTGAATCGGAGTTCGGATGAAGGAGATATCGCTGATTTAAAAATCAGTGGGGTTGCAGACAATTTTCAGGACAGCGAGTTTGCGGCGCAGATCTAGAAGTCCTGGTGCCAGATCTGCAAGATCTAATGGTAGATCTGGAATCTTTGTGAAAAAACACATGATTTCAAAAAAACAATCAGTCGAATCGGAGTCCGGATGAGGGAGATATCGCTGATTTAAAATCAACTCTTTTTGCAGAAATTTTCGGTGACGGCGGGAGAGTAGCAGCGCAGATCTGAAATTCCAGTGTCTAAATCAGGATTTCTATCACATGGGCAGATGCAGAATGATTGTTCCATTTCCAAAAACAGGTTATAATAGAGATTCTGAGCAATATTGACGGATCTGTAACCATTTCAATTTTTCACCAATATTTTTGTGATGGCGGGCCTAGATCGGAGTTTGAGGGACTTGTATAAATTTGATGGCTCTCATCCAGTTAAATGGCTAGAACAAATGGAGAAATATTTCAAATCGGAATACATCTATGATTATCATACTCAGTTGAGCAGGGGAGAAATGTATTTGGACCTTGAAAGATGCAAATGGTGGCAAGAGCATCAACGTTCCAATGGAAGGTTTTTGACTTGGGATGCCTTCAAAAAAGCTCTTATAGAGCGCTTTGACCGTAAATCTAATCTTGTGGATAAGCTCACACAGACAGACACACAGCCTAGCAAAGCTTTTATTTTTACAGGAAAGAAGGAAACCAAGGAACCAAAAGGGTTATTTTTGGCGGGTATCTCTGTATTGCAGGTTCATGGATTGATTCAAAAGGAGAAAATCATTGTGTCTATCAATCCGAGTTGCAAACAAAATCTTATAAATGTCAACTTGGCAAAAAATTTGCAAGTCCCAGCAAAACAAATTGAACATACACAGGTTGATGATAAGGATGTTCAAATCTATAAGGATTTGAAGCTTTCTATGGACAAGTATGTGTTTCATGGTGATTTTTATGCTTCAGATATGGATAACATGGATGTTGTTTTGGGATATCCTTGGATGGAATCCTTGGGTACTATCAATATTAATGTGCAGAAGAAATTCCTGAAGCTATGGTATAAAAAGAAGAAAATTACATTACAGGATATTTCCATCCATAAACAGGTAGAGCACATGGAGGCTGAAGCAGAAGAGGTTCAAGGGACTGACATATCAGATGATGAGCCTTTGATGATCGAAAATCAAACACAAACAGAGGCTACAGAAGAAAATGTTACAGGTGATGATACATCAGAGGAGGGCTCAGTGGTTGAAGTCATATTGAAAAAGAAGACACCACAACAGGCACCACAGCAGGGTGAAGTCAAGCAAAAGCCATCGTGGGTTAAAACTTCACTATATCATCACCCACATCACCCTGCAAGACAACCATCATGGAAACCAAGTAGTCAAATGATGGATAGAAAGGAGAGACGATCCACCTACTACACATCAACACAGAAGAGCTGCCACGGTCAACTTCCATCTCAAGCGAGCGAGGCACCAGCGAGATCGAGGGTTCACCTTTCTCTTGGATGGCTAGATGCACGTGCATGGTATCAGTGGACTACTCTTTTGAGTAGATCTTATTGTTTGTGTTCTTCCCATGTTTCGGGGATGAAACATGCTTAGGGGGGTGGAATGTTATATACCTAGGGGGGATAATATGGGGTACCAAGGGTGGTACCCAACGTAATAATGTAATAATGGGATGGGCCATAGTAATAAATAAGGTGGTTAACCCATGTCATGTAAGGGACCACAAGTAGTTAATAATAATGTAATGGGCCCATGATATTAGTTGATGGTATGAGGGAACCATGGTAATGATGCATGGTATTGTATGTATGAGACCTATATAAAGGCTAGAGATTCCACATGGAGAGATATGAAGAGAAGTATTATTGTATGAACAAGCATATGGCTTGTGGAGTGTTCTCCTTCCTTAAGGAGTGAATGTATGGTGTTGCCCTACCGTAAGGGTTTTGATAATAAAGAAGCATTTCTATCTATTTTGATCTTGTTATTTATCGGGTATATTTGTATTCTCTTATATTTTGGATCAGATCTACAACACAAGCCATAGCCAAAACTGTGAAATGAAGAATGTGACCACCTGATGTAAACAACAACTAGGACCCTCAAGGGATAGAGGATGTTCCCAGATGGCCCAGAAAATTCATGAATATTCCAGAATAGGGGGAATCCTTGGGTTCATAATCCACGAGTTCCTTTTCTTCCATACAAATAAAAAAATACCACACAGAGATATGAGATAATACCATTTGTGTCCTAAGCCCTCAAAACATGGAAAAACTAGACAACTATCCACCAAATCCAACAATGGTTGTCGAACCAGAAAGTGACAACTAAGAGCTTGAAAACCCCCGAGATAGAAGCTGATGAAACTTTGAGAATACCTTAACAAACTCTCAATCAACATGTTAACATTTCGAATCCCTTCCAAACAATTCTGCCATACCTGGGGTTCCAAAACAATTTTTCTTTTCATTAACATTCCTTAGATGTCAAGATTTGTTGAATTGTTGGAGACAAAGGCTAAATTTTCTAGAGATCGAGTTGCTTCAATATTGTTGATTTCCATGAGATGATTATCTTGAGGCTAATTTTCCCATTGGAGCTGAGTTCTAGGCTCCTAATACTTGTATTTTTCAGTTTTATTGTTGGGTCCAACGATGCAATAATCAAGAATCCTCCATGCTGGGACAAATAATATTAGCTTCTTGGATTCTAGGGTACTATGGGATGTGCATCAACAGCTCAAGTAATCATATTTCCCAATGCTATGATGTAATTAGGAATCACACCATTTTCTAAGTCATCCAACTTTCTAAAATGCCTATGTACTTGTGGAGTGGGTGCCCTCAAGGTCTGGGCTAATGTGGACCACCTAACAAAACCAACTTAAAATCTAGTGAAATCAACCATTCATTGGAGATGAAGATCATATAAGCATATAGTTGGACCAAAATTTCAAGTTAAGAGCATATTAATACTTCAAACTTGGATCACCTTCCAATATATAACTAGACCAAGTCCCATAAAAGTGTTTCCTACCTTGATAGAGGTGGCTAATTCTCAACCCTATTACGTGCTTCCAACCCCTAAGGGGAAGTGGAAATTTAGGGTCAACCCCTCAATCAATAGGTGTTAGTGTAAATGAGATGAAATGGAGTGGAAAAGGCTTCATGGCCAAGTGCCATGGTTAAGGGGACCAACTAATGGGATTTTACATCTTGAGTGTATAGATGTAATGGAGGGGGAAATCGTGGAGGTATCAGTTACACTGCTTGACCTTCTTTTAACACCCCCTGTAGAAATTCTCACTATAGATTAAACTGATTATGTAATGTACTAAAGAAAAATAATCTTCTTCTACTATCAAACTTGCGGAAGCTTAGTCAATTTGAGAAAGATCAAGCATAACACATATAACATAGACGAAGAATCAATCACACATGAAACACAGAAGAATAATCTGGGGAAAGCCTTAGCTAAAAACCCCGCTATCTGTATTATCATACAAGGTGGAAATACATTAGAATTATACAAAGCCTTAGCTCTCACAGCTAGCTAGCTCTCAGTACAATCCTCCTGGATGCTCACAGGTGATCAAGGCTTCTTATAAACCTTCTCCTCTTCCCTCCAAACCTCATATTTCCTTGCGCAATTTCTCCTGGGTGATCCAGCTGTAACCTGTGTGATTCTCACCTCACACACTACTCTGACCTCTGTAGAAACAACACAATCCTCAAGGAACCTTGTTCCTTCTGCATGGATGAGTTTCCTTTATAGGAAAATTCCTCCAAATGATAGTACAATGTCCCTATCTTTAATCTCAATTGGGTCTTTGTTTGAACTGATATGCATGAGTTATTTATGAGAATATTCTATTATCTGGAGAACACTAGTTGCATGCATGCATGCATGCATTAACTGAATGAACTCACAATTAGTTCCTCCAACTGTTTGGAACTAATTTAACTGGACTTAACTCAGTTAACTGAGCTAACTAATTACAACTCACCCTTATCTCCTTAATTAAGGGATAACTTCCTCAATCAAAGGGATTATTGTTGCATGTCTTCACAAAGACTTCATGTTTGAATTTCACCAACTAATTAACTCAAGATGAATGAATTAATTATTTTTCAACAACTGGTGAGCCTAAATTCGAATTTTAATTCAAGGACAAATTAAAATTGGAATATATCCTGAAATGCTATCTATAGTAATGCTATTTTTAGAATTTCTATTTTTATCATTTCTTGTTGCTATTTTCAACACCCCCTCTCAACAAGAAAGGAATTCAACTCGATCTTGATCCTGAACCTTTGGAATGTTCTGCATGCAACACTTCTTTTAAGTGTTGTTGCTCCAGCAACTCCAAAAAACCATACAACCTGAATCAGAATGATGCCTCTATCATCAAAGTCTCTGACTGCTATTGCCTCTATCGGCTGAAAACTCTGCACCTTTGTGCTCTTCAATATCTGACTGCTCTAGCCTCTGTCACTTTGATATCTGACTGCATAAATCACATTGATTCCTCCTGCTACATCCGTGCTGCTACTGGTCTTATCTCCTAGCACTGCATCCGCACTGCACCTCCTCTCATCATGTTGCATCGTGTTGCCCAATGCTGCACTGCAACTTAGTTACTGAGAAGTAAGTAACTAATCTCCCAACTGACCTCCATGTTGGGCTAGAAACACCCTCTGATGCTAAATATCCCTTTGCCGCTCCATCTTCATCTGTCTCTACCCACTCAGCCAATCCTACTACTGCTCATCGGGGCTCCCGTAGCAAGGTCTAATCAAAGAGGCTGGGTACCTCAAGGATCCTACCCCTATTTCAGCCTTTATGGGACTATCACTTCACATCGCCCCACCTCACACTTGGAGGTATGGCTGCATGTGATCCCTCTGCTAAATTGGCTCAAAATTTTCCCCTACTGGAGGTCTCTGCATGAGTGGATGCCTCCATTCTGTCTCCTCTCAACATCTCCAACTGTGGCTCCTCTACAATTGTCTGAGACTTCTTTTGGGGCTGCATGTTGATAGGTAATGTACTCTCCCTCTCTGATCCAAAATGGATTTTGGATAGAATCCTAAGTCTAAGTGTTCCTCATAGTGGAAAATGAAAGTCCAAGGAAGTTCCTGGAAATAGCCCCATTGCAGAGACCTTTTCACTCTGAATCTATTGCAACTTGAATTGGAAAAAACAGACTTTAGATGCAAAAGTTATCATAAAAAGAAGTTTCCCTTTATCCTTTGGAAAAAGAGGCAAAATCTTCAAAAAAATAGCAAAAGCACCTTATAGAGGCAAATTGCATTGGAAGGGTGAGCAGAGGACTTAAAAGGAGGCGGAAGAGACCCCCCCGATCATCGATCTCCAATATATTGGGTTGGAGATAGGCCTGTGTTCAATGGCGGGACCTCGGGCCGAGCGATATTGCGATCGCTGATATCGGCGGATCGGCGTCGGCGATGCCACGAGGCAAAGGACGGACCCCCGGGCCAATGTGACTTGCGATTGCGATATATCGCATCACAATGTCGCCTAGCAGTGATGTAAAAAGGGGGATAACGCTGGAACCGATGGATTTTATACGCGCGGCAATATAAATTTTGAGATCTGATATATGTCGGGTTTCTGTGTATTGGCGCATTTCGGCATGAAAACTGAAATACAAAGGAAAATGCCCTGAAGCGATGCGATGCGATCTGGACCGTCAGATCGTAGGATTAGAGCGATGGCTAGGATTAAATCGGCAATCAGTGATCGGCGGTCCCCGATAACATGGCCAATATGATTTGCGATAGCGATCGACGATCCCTGATGCCGATAAGGGCCGAACCCGATAAGTTTATAGGGCCGATTTCATAATTTTTGAAGTCCGATATGGAGCAATTTTATGGGTTTTCCTGTGTATTTGGGATTTTTCATTATAAACCCAAATACGAAGGAAACCACGACTAGCGACTTGCGATAGCAACTTAAAGGCAGACCTGATGGAATTTAGGGTGGAATTAATAATATTTCAAGTCCGGAAAAAGGCGTTTTGGTGGATTTTTATAGTGTTGTTGTGTATTTCTCTGTGTAAACAAAGAACAACTATTTTGGGAATTCTAATGTGCCGAGGGTCCCTTCCGTTACAAAATAGGTGGCCGTGATACCCAGAGATGTTTAACAATGATTGTTTAACACTCATAGGGGATTTGAGCGGACAGAGGCCGGAAGCTTGAGAGCCTAAAAGGGAAAACGAACAGGCAAGCATTGATTGGCTTAAAAGCCATGAATGTCAGAGACAAAAGGGGGTTATTGCTGAAACCGAGTATAAGCAGGCAACACAGAGAGCTGAAAGAGCGAAAAAGACTGAGAGCACGATTGACAGGCAGCAACGCTGCAAAAAGGTTGCTGGAAGGTTGCCGAGGATCGCTTGGAGCTCAAGCGAATCATAGAGGCACGTAGAGGCCAAGAGAGAGCTCAAAGAAGCTAGAGCCATGAGCCAGAGCCAAGAGCCAGAGCGAGAGCGCAGAGCCAGAAAGCCTGAGAGCTTCAGGGCCAGGGATAAGATGGTGTCTGAGCCCATTGTTTCTGTGTAAAATAGTGGAGTTAAGTGTAGAGCTTGTAAAAGGACTTATACCATAATCCTAGAGAGCCTAGTCGAGTTGACTAGAGCTCTAGGAGACGTAGCCCAAGAGTTTTGGGTGAACTCCAAATTAAGATTGTTGTCCATGTGTTTGTTATTTACTGCATTGTTTCACTATCATATGTTTTATATATCATTTTAAGAAATCGATTTACAACACATAAACAATTTTAAAATAGACATCAACATACACCTATATTTTCAAGAATATTATGAATTCCGCATTGGTTAATTAATAAGACTTGGGAATATTTAAAGCTTTGGAATTGGGAGAGGTTCTTGTAAGTTAGACAAGAAGCCTAAGTGACCCATTTTCAGATTAGGTGGTATCAGAGATTGAGATTGATTAAACCCACCTTTAAAGAAGGTTATAACAGAATGCTTGATTAACAGGGCAAAGATTGCTTGTCTGAAAGGTGTTTGGGCAGTCAAGGATTGATTGTATGATTGACTGTATGCTGCAGACTGGCTATTTTATGAGTTTGAAGAGGTGAAGGGAAATCTATTGATAGCTCAGTCCAGGAAGGACAAGAAGGAAGAAGGGCTGAGGACATTCTTCTATCCCAAAGGACCTCAAGGAAATCCTTGAAGCACAAGAGGTTTGCTACAAAAGGTTGCTGAATAAGCTCTTTATTAACCTTGTTTGAAGTTATTTTGTTTATTTGCATAATGACAACTTCTACAAGTGTATCCTCAAATTCCTCCTTCATCACAAGATTCTTTGATGGAGACATGAAGCAAGACTTGTTCATCATGATGGACAAGGTGAGAGAAATGTATGAGGATGGATGGAAGAGCAGCATACTTAGAGAGCAGTTGAATTCTGTGGAGGAAGAGAAGCAGATGCTTTCTGACAAATTGCAAGAAATGGAGAGGCAACTTCATATTGCAAATATGAACCTGAAGTGGATGCATGAGTTGGAGTCCCAATTCTTTGTTTCCAAAGAAGCCTTGGTCAAGTATCAGCTTGAAGAAGAGGTAAATAGTCTCTGTTTGTCTTCAAATTCTTCTTAGAATGCTTATATTGGTTCTTTTGAAAAACATACTAGAGGCATAGGTTCCAAGCTAATGTCCAAGATGGGCTATGAAGGAAAAGGCTTGGGAAAGCATGCACAAGGTATTGTTGAGCCAATAATGGTTGAGGAAAGGCCTAAGTATTTGGGTCTTGGCTATGGACAAAGCTGTCATGAAGGCCATTGAAACAGTCCCAATAAGGAGCTTCATTTCATGTCCCCTACCTCAGAAGTGTGGAGATTATATTAAGGAGGAATGCAATAGCTTGAAACATCATTTGCATGATGTAGGTGTTCAGAAGCACACACTTGAACTAGAGAGTTGTGGAAACTCTGACAACCTTGAAGAGATTGATGGTGTTCCAAAAGGAGCCACTTCTTCTTTCAATTCACCTCCTCATGAAGGCAATAAAGGTGAAAGAGAAAGGTATAAATCTGGTTCTAATCATATTCCTTTTGATTTTGCAAAGCATGATATATTTCCACTTAGATATGGGAAAAGAATTGCATGTTCCTTTTGTGGTTTGGATAACCATCATGTTTCTAGATGTTGGAAGAGAATGACCACATATAGGAAATTTTTGAAGGAAAAGAAGCAAGAAACCAAAGGTCCATTGGACATGGAAAATCATGCTGTTAAGAAGAGCACATGTGTTGCACTTACTGCCATAAGCAAGGACATGTTGCTGCAAAATGTTGGACTCTGAATCCAACAATGCTTCCACAAAAGCTGAAGAAGGTGGAAAGAGAAAATGGAAGAAATGGAAAGGAAGATTCCATGAACGATGTGTCTCAGGATGATTCACATGTTGATGCTGATGTGCAGACAAAGGAGGGACCTTTGAAATGGATTGGTAAGAAATGGCTAGAGTTCTTATCCAATTAAGATTGCATGCCTATTGATGCATCTATTTGCATTTCTTTGTTGATGAGATGCAAGTTGCAGGATTTTACCAAGAAGGCAAGTGGAAAAGTTGAGTAGGAGGCTCACTTTGTTGCTGCAACATTATATTTCATTTCAGCTTCGAAAGTACAGTGTGCTTAAGTGAAAGTTGAAGGATGAAATGCATGCATGAGCATGAGATACATGAACACAGGGATGTTGATGTTTTCCTTGTATTTAAACATGTATATGTAATTGACTTGAAGGGTTGATTGATTTGTTTTTAAACATGCATGTAATACAATATTGACTTGGGAAAATTTGATTTGGTCTCCAAGATGGAGATAATGATGAAGTGTTTCATCTTTTGAAAAAGGGTTCTAATGGTCTTCTTTTTCTACATGCTTGACTTGAAGGGTCATTTGTTTTAAAGGCATGTTTTGTGGGCTTGTTGTCTAGTCCATCATTTGTATGCAGATGTAAGACATGGAGGTGTTCACAAGAAATGAAACATGTTTCTTTTGTTAGACCATCCAGTTGTTGTTTGTATTTCTGTTGTTGTTAACATTGGTTGCTGATAGCTTTCAAACAGGTACAAACGAGAATTTTGTGGAGCATATGTACTTAACATTTGTTTGAGCCACCTTGGATCAATGATCAAGGCAGAGAAGTTCAAACTACCTTCTATGACCATCTCAACAGGAGTTTTGTAGGAAGGCAAGGAGGAAGGCAATTCTTCCCATGAGGACCAAAATATCTAGGAAGGAAAGTGGTCAAAGACCTTGGTTCAGAGGCACTATTGTTATAGACATTTTTGGGCACTACAACCCCAAGCATGAAATATCCATAAACCAAGGGCTCCTAAGTCCCTAAAAGTGTTGTTCTAACCCCTAAAGGAACAAGGTCAGTTGATTACAGCTTCTCCCAGAAGTTCTCCATCAAAAACTGCTCAAAACTGGTCAGAACAGGATCATTTCAGCTGCTCCATAGGAAAAGTGCGTTGCATCTCACCTAAGTACACTGTGTGGGTGCGTTGAATTTCAAAAAGCCCTTCTATGGGGTGCGATGGGCGAGAAGTGATAAATGGCAGTGTCATTCCGCGAGGTCAAGAGGCATGGAACCTTCCAGAAACTTCTCTTGTGACAATTGCCTCTCTGGATTCGACCAAGGATGAGTAAGAGATCATAAATCTCCAAGTGGAAGCAAGAACTATCAGAGGGAAGACACTAATCAAATCACAAGCTGACTCATCTCTCTTACAGATATCTATATATGGATCCCTCATCCCAGAGATCCAGAGGCTAGAATTTTGCATATTGTAAGGAATTGCTGTTGGTTTCTTGAGACAACATCATAGTGTCGGGTGATCTAAGATTTGTATGAGGTTAAGAAGGGCTTACTTGCTGAGAGGATGATGCTGGGTCAGAACAACTGGTTGTAACTCCCTTGGCTCTTTCTTGTTTATCAATAAAAGTTATTCAAGTTTTCCTCCATACTCTTGTGTCATTTATGTTTTATGCATTTGTATGGTCAATTTACATCTGATCCTAGAATGTTTATGATTATAGATCCATGTTCTTGTATAGTGCTATGCTACTGTGATCTTACAGGTACTCTGTAAGCTGGGCGTACAAGGGAGCAAGTAGCGAAGACTATCAAGAGAGAGAGGAATTGAATTAGGAGATTAGCGCAAGACAGAGGTTGGTATTCTTTGTTTTTCTCTCATCTATATTGCATAAAGGAAAAACGAAAGTAGCTTTACTTTGTTTGTTTCTAAGGTAGCTACCACACCTTAGTGGGATAAGCAGTTCTGTGTAGACACTTTTCCCTGCAACAAAATGGCGACTCCGCTGGGGACGAATTAGTTTGTTTGTTTATCTTCCTTGTTGCTTATTTTATAAACTTACAGACGGAGCCTGAAGTTGAGCCAGGTAGCTTTCGAACTGCATTTGCTATGCAAATGCAAAGTAGATAAATGCCGCTTCAGTCAATCTCCGGGATTTGTTTATAAATTAAACAACTGATTTACAAACTCTCTGATTGCCCCTTGTGGTAGCTCTAGTAACCTCCTTAGATCTACCCCTGATTGTTGCTTTACTGATTACCATTTGCTCGGCCAAAACCCATGAACTGAACTGCAAACTGTGACCCGGAACCCAAGCAAAGTCTCGTCTCTGGCCCAACGCAGGTACTGTTTTGTGAATCTGAAATTCAGCGCACTTCCCGAGTGTAGTAGGTGTGCTGCATTTCAAATTCCCTGTGTTACAGGTGCGCTGATCAGACTAGGCATTGTTTAGTTTTGGTTTCTGTGATTCATTCTTTTCAGTTCTATTCATGAATTTTGCTGCCTGTAATCAGTATATCTCTGTTTGAAACCCCTTTTCCTTGCTGTTATTCCGCCTCCATTGTGCAAAAGAACTGTAAATGTTTTTGTGTATTTGTTGGGTCATTTTCAGTTCTCCTTTGCAAAAAGTAACGTAATTGTACTGTCGTCCTTTGATTTGAAAGTGTCGCAGGTGTTGTTTTTAGTCATAGGAAAGAGTTTGATTGCTATTGATAGTCGATTACCTTGTTACTATTGTATTTGGTCTGAATTTGTAGTTTTTCTAGTGTCAAAAGCAAGTATCCATTTCTGATTTCGAAAAGAAACTTGTTAGTAATTGTCGCTTGAAAAGTAATTCAGATTTGTGCATTAGCTTTCTTTTTACCATTCACATACTAAGAAAGCCGAAAAAAAATACATGCATGTGCATTTGCATTTAGACTGTTTGATTGGTTTGATTTAAGACAATGCATTTAGTGTGTGCTCTTTGCTCTTTGTGAAAGAATACTGTCTCTCTTTCCTTAGTAGCTAGGATTTTCATTGCACAAAGAAGATAAAAGACTGTTTATCATCTTAGATTGTATTTTAGGAATTATACATCTACATCTCGCGGTGAACCTGAAAGGAAAATTTCTTAAGCAAGATCAACTATAAAATAAATTTAATGAATCTAACAACGCTTTGGAACCTAATGCACAACATCTAGAAGTCTAGGCTAGAGACGTATTCCGGCGTCGTAAAGCTTGATAACTGTTGTTCTCACTAATGGTTGGGTGATTCCTCCACTTTGAGACGATAAGTGCCAGTACGGACTTGTGCTCCCACGTACCGTCGAGTATATTTTGGGAGACCACAATAGGCTTAATCCTTTATCCATAGGAAGCCGTGTCTGCCGCCCTATCGATCGCAATGCACTGAACACAACATTCGGGAAGATTGACTGCCGTACCGTAAAAAGTATTCTGCAGTTTTGCGATTGGTTTGGTAATCCCTCTACCTAGATTTCCAGAGCAGTCCCTTTCATTCCTTTTCAGACTCCTTAACGGAAAAGGTCCATCTGAGCACTTGTCACTTCAGGCTCATTAAAAATCGAAGGCGACTAGAGTCATCTTTTGTTTTTTCTCGACTCTTAAAAATTGAAAAAACAAGTTGTGTCAAAGCGTCTAAAATTTATTTTAAACGGAATAATCATCACCCTTTCCTACGTTGATCTTAGGTTGAGAAAATGGAACCCACCAACCAAGGAATTCCCCTTGGAGGAAATCCTAGTCCCTTCTCCTCTTGGGGATATGTTGGTGCACCCCATATGGCCACATTGTCGCTTCCAGGATTGACAATCGGCTTGCCCGTATGGATCTTCTCAACCTCTGTCGTTCAGAACACCGCAATTCCTGAACAATCGAGTTAGCAACTAAATGAATCCAGAGTTACCCACCAACCTTCTACTTCCTCCAATTCTTCCTCTCCTCCTTCTTCTTCGCTTGATGGGGTTGGTAAAGCCAAAAATCAAGTACCTGAGAAGAAGAAGGAAAAGAAGAAGAAAGAGAAGAAGAAGAAGGAGCCAAAAGCGAAAGGGGGCAACCAAGCGTCGTCTAGCGAAAATCCACACACTGCACCGACCAGGCCTAAATCGCCATGTGTCATTTGCAAAGGAGACCACTATCATAGAGATTGTCCTTGCATCCCTCGGATCTTAAGGGACTGGTCTCCTCGTTTACACAACCCGGTGTCGTCAACCTCTAATGATCATGTTGAAAACACACCATCGACTAGTGAAAGTGAAGCCCCAGGACAAAAAGGAAAATATAGATTTCCTTGTAAACTGTGCGAAGGCGATCATGCCGTCCACTGTTGTCCCTTCTTAGATGAGGCTAAAAGAGTTTTGAACGATCGTCCGGTTTCACCATTACGACTTCCTCCTGGATATAAAAAACTCTTGCCGAGTCTGTCACTAGTTGAAAATCTGGCTGACTCGTCCAGGTGGTCGGCTGAAGCATCTATCATTGAAGACAAACCATCTAAACCCATACCAGACGAAAGTCAAAAGGTCGAGGCGGCAGTTGACACGGTCTTGCCTTCAGAGGTTCCATCTTTAGATGATACAGTCACAGAAGAGAATAAGGATGACACTGTCCAAATTCTTTTCGTAAGCACAGACTCCGATGAACATGGGGGAAATTTACCCATTCCTTTACTGCAGGAAGGAAGTTCGTCAGAGTCGTACCCGGCCGTCTATTCGGTCCCACCTCCAAGCAACCTAGTTGTCTTCTTCGACTGGAATCAACTAGGCAGACCTCGTTTACCGGCTAGTGTACCATTCCGAGTTATTGCTCAAATATATAGAATGGTTATGGCTGGTACCATCATAGATGAAGGGGCTTCTGTGAGTATCCTTTCCTCGACTGCTTGGAAAGCGCTTGGTTCGCCATCGCTTGTGCCTGAGATGAGAAATCTAACAGGCTTTGACAAAGGAACTAGTCAACCGTTAGGGATCCTTCCTAATGTGCCCATAACATTGAGAGGGAAAACCGTTCACATGAACATAATGGTAGTTCAAGGACCCCTGGATTATAATCTACTCCTTGGACGAGACTATATTTATTGCATGGGAGCAATTGTCTCATCACTCTTTAGAGTAATGTGTTTTCTGCACGCAGGAAGAGTGGTCAAGCTCGTAGACCAACTTTCATTTCCCAGATCACGCATAGAAAATAGTCATATACCATCCCTAAATGGTCTTTTCACACAAGGAATGTCTCATCAATCCCCAGTCCGTCCACCTGATGAGCGCGAGTGATTCAGGGGGCATGACTGAAACCCAGGGGGCATGCACCCTGGTCTGCTTCGGCAGGAAAACTTCGGGTATAAGGTAGGTTTCCGCGAAAGATATATGACTGGACTGTACTCCCATTCGTGATTGGAAGAGGGGGTTAGACTGGAATAAGATTCCCTCGTCAAAGTTATGTGAGTGGATTGTCTCACCTTTGTCTATTTTGGTAGACATCGCCGAAGAAGTGTTTTGTTTGCGGTGTGAATAGAACAATATTTGGTAACCTAAAAGGGGTAGACCTTTCCTGATAAAACAAATGTTTTGTCGGTAGAATGAAAGGTGACCTTGAAACTTTATTTTATACCTGGGGGCATGCAAACCTTTTGGCATGCAAGCAAAGAGTGACTATTTATTTTTTTAAATTTGTAGGTCCTCTAACCCTTTAAACTCGTAGGATTGGTCGTTTCCTAACTTGCATAAAGAAAGGATGTGGGGCAAAACTCTAAAAATTGCCGTTTTAAAATGGGACATTCTTATCATACGATTGGATTAATCGAGCAGTTTTAGCACATAGTTCAAGCTCGTTAAAATATAAACATAAGTCATGAGCAAATGTTTCCCCCAGTGTTTAAGCTCAATAAAAAAAAATGAACCGATTCCCGGTAAATAACCATCGTGAATGTAGTATTTCAGCCTTTAAAGCCCTGGTCGTGTTCTCATCATCACCTCCACTCTATATTGGCCGATCATTCACCTCCATTTGATTGTTTACCCCTTTTGAGGAACAACTGTGAAGAGTGATCTCACTATCCATCCTTGTAACATTGCCGTGATTGGAAAATTCCAAACCTTACCTGGAATAAGCTGCTACCCAATTTTATCACTCGTTCCTCAAAAGACAAGTCTCCTTTAAGCTCTTTTCGACTGACTCGTAAAATATGAAACGATTGCCGAGCCATTAGCATCTCCAGCTCGTTAAAGGGACCAGAAGTTCTATCCCTCCTCTAGATTTTAATCTTTTTCGACCTGAGGGATTATTACACAAAAAGATCGAGCGCTTGTTTTGTTCGGCTCGTTAAAAGTATCGAAAATTCATCCCTTCTGTATTATTTTATACTTTTTCGGACTTAAGGGATTAGATGACGAAAAAGGAATTTTGGAGTTTCCTTTATGTTCCTTTTCAGACTCTCTAAAATTGAAAAGGACCGAGTTATCTTTGTCGTTAAACTCGTTAAAACTTAATAGCGACAAACTTGTCCATAGCAGACAAGAACGAGGATTCACTATCGCTAGGCTCGTTAAAACATAGCGATGGGTTTGCCCGAAGGGAAAATTATAGAACAAGCATATGTTATCCTCCTCAAGCTTGACAAAAATAAAGAGGTACTGGTCAGCAATGACTGGGGAAAAATTGGGAAGAAAACTTGAAGAAACTTTATTGGTAGCAAGTCGCTCTTGAACATGACACTTTCACTCCGCATCTGTCGGGTTGGGTTGCTTCATTCACCGGTCACATCACCATGGTCCCATCACACCATCCACATTTGGGGTTAATGCTACCAATCCATCACGTCAGTGTCGCCGATATGTTCAAGAGAAGTCATTCAGAGAATTCACCTGTGTCTCACCCACTACAATACATTTACACTCCATTCTTTCATGATCGCCACCCTGAACCTTATGTCATCAGATCGTTTTAACCTCCATTAAAATCATTTGCTCTGTTCCATGTCATTGATGTGGGATTCATTAAGGCCCTCCTGTGACGGATCGCTTCTTGTCGACATCATCTCATTATCCAAGAAGTCGATCTAGGAACACCCCGTTCAACACTTTGAAGCTTGCATGCCTCAATGGCAAGTTTCTCACTTCCGGTGACAAGTTTACATCAATGACCTTCGACCGAAAGATTTTTCATGGTGTTTGACGCCAAGTCCTTTATTCACACCACGTGAATTGTACTGCAGTACCTTGAGGGTCATTATCATTATTGGTGATTCCTCTCGTGCCTGTTAACAACTTACATCATTGCCTAGTAATCAGGTGATGTCTTTCCATGTTCAACTCCAGAACATCTCTCACATGGATAGACTTGTACTTCTAGTGAAGATCGAACGAGATTGAAGACCCCAGATCTAGTTTCATCCATCCGGGCTGCGATATATATTCAGGGAAATAAAGACATCAAATGTACATTATTGTTGCACAGATAATCATCCAATCAAAGGGATGATGACTACCAGAATCATCAGTCTACACTCAGACGATTTTTTGTCCTATGTACATGAAAATGAATTTATAAAGCTGAGCATGGGAATGCCCGCCTCAGCTAGATCATGAAAATATTATGAAGATAATGTATTGTATTGTATCTTATTACAGGTCTCCTCCCAGCTTGAAATAACTTTGGATCCTCATAATAAAGCATTTCACCAAACATCAAAAGATTAACGACCTCATGCTTTAGGGGGAAACTGTTGTAGACATTTTTGGACACTACAAACCCAAGCATGAAATGTCCATAAACCAAGGGCTCCTAAGTCCCTAAAAGTGTTGTTCTAACCCCTAAAGGAACAAGGTCAGTTGATTACAGCTTCTCCTAGAAGTTCTCCATGAAAAACTGCTCAAAACTGGTCAAAACAGGATCATTTCAGCTGCTCCATAGGCAAATTGCGTTGCATCTCACCTAAGTACACTGTGTGGGTGTGTTGCATTTCAAAAATCCCTTCTATGGGGTGCGATGGGCGAAAGTGACAAATGGCAGTGTCATTCCGCGAGGTGAAGAGGCATGGAACCTTTCAGAAACTTCTCCTGTGACACTTGCCTCTCTGGATTCGACCAAGGATGAGTAAGAGATCATCAATCTCCAAGTGGAAGCAAGAACTATCAGAGGGAAGACACTAATCAAATCACAAGCTGACTCATCTCCCTTACAGATATCTATATTTGGATCCCTCATCCCAGAGATCCAGAGGCTGGAATTTTGCATATTGTAAGGAATTGCTGTTCGTTTCTTGAGACAACATCATAGTGTCGGGTGATCTAAGCTTTGTATGAGGTGAATAAGGGCTTAATTGCTGAGAGGATGATGCTGGGTCAGAACAACTGGTTGTAACTCCCTTGGCTCTTTCTTGTTTATCAATAAAAGCTATTCAAGTTTTCCTCCATACTCTTGTGTCATTTATGTTTTATGCATTTGTATGGTCAATTTACATCTGATCCTAGATTGTTTATGATTATAGATCCATGTTCTTGTATAGTGCTATGCTACTGTGATCTTACAGGTACTCTGTGAAGCTGGGCGTACAAGGGAGCAAGTAGCGAAAGACTATCAAGAGAGAGAGGAATCGAACTAGGAGATTAGTGCAAGACAGAGGTTGGTCTTCTTTGTTCTTCTCTCATCTATATTTCATAAAGGAAAAACGAAATTAGCTTTACTTTGTTTGTTTCTAAGGTAGCTACCACACCTTAGTGGGATAAGCGGTTCTGTGTAGACACTTTTCCCTGTAACAACTATGCAAGGCAAGTGTATGGAGGCTGAAAGAAGATGGTGCCGTTACTCTCATTTACTATTCAGATCAGTATATCAATCTTTTGGAGACCAAAAGTTCTTTTAGTGGGAAGGCGTGATCCAAAATGGATTTTGGATAGACTCCTAAGTCTAAGTGTTCCTCACAGAGGAAAATGAAAGTCCAAGGAAGTTCCTGGAAATAGCCCCATTGCAGAGATCTTTTCACTCTGAATCTACTGCAACTTGAATGGGAAAAAACGGACTTCAGATGCAGAAGTTATCACAAAAAGAATTTTCCCTTTATCCTTTGGAAAAAGAGGCAAAATCTTCAAAAAAATAGCAAAAGCACTTTATAGAGGCAAATCACATTGGAAGGGTGAGTGGAGGACTTAAATGGAGGTGGAAGAGACCCCCCCAATCACTGATATCTGATATATCGGGTCAGAGATAGGCTTGTGTTCAATGGTCAGACCCCAGGCTGAGTGATATTGCGATCACTGATATCGGTGGATTAGCGTCGGCGATGCCACGAGGGAAAGGACGGACCCCCGGGCCAACACGACTTGCGATTGTGATATATCGCATCATAATGTCGCCTAGTAGCGATGTTAAAAGCGGGATAATGCTAGACTCGATGGATTTTATACGTGCGACAATATAAATTTTGAGATCCGATATATGTCGGGTTTCTATGTATTGGCACATTTCCGCATGAAAACCGAAATATAAAGGAAAATGCCCCGAAGTGATGTGATGCAATCTGGACTTTCAGATCACAAGATCAGATCGATGGCCAGGATTAAATCGACGATCGACGATCGGCGGTCCCCGATAACAGGACCAATATGATTTGTGATAGCGATCGGCGATCCCCAATGCAGATAAGGGCCAGACCCGATAAGTTTATAGGGCCGATTTCATAATTTTTGAACTCTGATATGGAGCAATTTTACGGGTTTTCTTATGTATTTGGGGTTTTTCATTATAAATCCAAATACAAAGGAAACCACGACTAGCAATTTGCAATAGCGATTAAAAGGCGGACCCGATGGAATTTAGGGAGGAATTAATAATATTTCAAGTCTGGAAAAAGGCATTTTGGCGGATTTTTATAGTGTTGCTGTGTATTTCTCTGTGTAAACAGAGAACGACTGTTTTGGGAATTCTAATGCGCCGAGGATCCCTTCTGTTACAAAACAGGTGGCCACCATACCTAGAGACATTTAACAATGATTGTTTAATGCTCAGAGGGGATTTGAGCGGATAGAGGCTAGAAGCCAGAGAGCCTGAAAGGGAAAATGAACAGACAAGCGCCGATTGGCTTAAAATCCATGAATGTCAGAGACAGAAGGGGGTTGTTGCTGAAACCGAGCATAAGTAGGCAGCATAGAGAGCTAAAAGAGTGAAAAAGCTTGAGAGCACAACAAAGATGCAAAAAGGTCGCTAGAAGGTTGCCGAGGATTTATTGGAGGTCAAGTGAATCACAGAGGCACGCATAGGCCAAGAGAGAGCTCAGATAAGCCAGATCCACGAGCAAGAGCCACGAGCCAGAGCCACGAGCAAGAGCCACGAGCCAGAGCCAAGAGCCAGAGCTAAGAGTCAAAAATAGAGCACAAAAACAGAAAGCCTGAGAGCTTCAGGGCCAGGGATAAGATGGTGTCTGAGCCCATTGTTTCTATGTAAAACAATGGAGTTAAGTGTAGATACTGTAAAAGGACTTATACCATAATCCCAAAGAGCCTAGTTAAGTTGACTAGAGCTCTAGGAGACGTAGCCCAAGAGTTTTGGGCGAACTCCAAATTAAGATTGTTGTCCATGTGTTTGTTATTTGCTGCATTGTTTCACTATCATATGTTTTATATATCATTTTAAGAAATCGATTTACAACACATAAAAAATTTTAAAATAAACATTAGCATACACCTATATTTTCAAGCCTATTATCAATCTCTCATTGGTTAATCAATCAGACTTGGGAATATTTAAAGCTTTAGAAGTGGGAGAGGTTCTTGTAAGTTAGACAAGAAGCCTAAGTGCCCCATTTTCATATCACTCTCAACCACCAAGTCTCTAATATTGGCCTTGCTCCTGAAGGCTTTACATGCATGTTGAACCTCAAGAGCATACAGGTTCTGTACTTGTGAACCGATCTATTTCACCTGTCCAGTGGTGAGGTGTCTAAGGAAAACCTTTCCCTTACAGAGGAAAACATCGTAGCCTTTGTCCTCCCACATCACGATCGATACCAAGTTCTTCTTAAATCCAGGCACATACTTCACATCTGTCAAGGTGATAGAAGCTCCATGCTCCCTTTGAAAAGCAACTGTGCCCACTCCTGAAACATTATACCTTTCATCATCACCCATCTCTATGAGTATCTTGAGGTCTTTCTCCTCCAAGGTACTGAATAAAATTTTATCGCCGGTCATGTGGAATGAGGCTCCACTATCAAGAAACCAACCACAACCCATCATCGAAGACACCATGCATGCGATGAGAGTGAAGTCCATCTCGAACTGAGAGGCCAATGCCTCACCTTCAGATCCTTCCAAGGATCCCTTCTTGGACTTCTTCGATGGGAAATTAGTCGCATAATGACCCATCTCATGACAATTAAAGCATCTCACTTTAGATTTGTCACCCTTCTTCCTTCCATGAGAAGAACTCGATTTGGGATGAGAATCCTTCTCCTTCCCTTTCCTTTCGTTACTCGCTAAGGCTAGTTTTTCTTCATCCTCCTTGGATGAATAACCATCTCGTGTGCTCCTCCTGATCTCCTCCTGCATGAAATCTGACCACAATCATTCCCAATCTGACAGTTTCTCTCTTCCATTCACTGAGTCCTAGTAGCTATGCTAGCTCTTAGGAAGACTGAGGAGAGCAAGACTCACCATATCATCACCGACTGTCATTATTCCTACACTTCCAAGCTCATCTGTGCAGGTGGTGAGATTTTTCAGATATGTAGAAATCGTGTCGCCCTTTTCACACTTGATTTTCCGAAGCTTGTCCTTCAGCGCCAGTTTCCTCTAGTCGCTGCTGTTTTGATATAGGTCCTTCAATGTATTCCACATTGAAAACAGAGTCTCCTTCCCATGGAGACTCGAGATAGTATGTTATCGAACTCCCTCCAAAATAATCCTCCTCGCTCTCGCCACACACTTCTTCCATTCTGCCAATTCTTGGGCATTAGTTGCTGCTGGCTTGGGGACTTCTTGATCAATGAAATCCTTCAAACCATTATCTTCTAATATCTCTTCCATGTGATCCTTCCATGCTATGTAATTCGAGCTGCCATCCAGGGAATACTCGAGTCTCAAGGCATTGAATGCCATTCGTGAACTTTGAGATGCGATAAGAAATCGATTTAGTACCTGCAATCAAGAACTTCAAACTTCAAACTTTTCCCTTCTCAATATGCTGTTCACAGCTCTGATCACCTTTGCTCTGATACCATGTAGAAATTCTTACTGTAGATTAAACTGATTATGTAATGTACTAAAGAAAAAGACTTAATCTACTTCTACTACCAAACTTGTGGAAGCTTAATTGATTTGAGAAATATCAAACAGAACACATATAACAGAGAAGAAGAATCAATCACACATGAAACACAAAAGAATACTATGGGGAAAGCCTCAGCTCAAAACCCCTCTATTTGTATTATCATACAAGGTGGAAATACATCAGAATTATACAAAGCCTTAGCTCTCACAACTATCCATCTCTTAGTACAATCCTCCTGGATGCTCACAGATAGTCAAGGATTCTCACAAACCTTCTCCTCTACCCTCCAAGCCTCCTATTTCCTTGCGCTGTTTCTCTTGGGTGATCCAACTGTAACCTATGTGATTCTCACCTCACACACTGCTCTGACCTCTATAGAAACTGCACAATCCTCAAGGAACCTTGTTCCTTCTGCATGGATGAGTTTCCTTTATAGGAAAATTCCTCCAAGTGATAGTACAATGTCCCTGTCTTTAATCTCAATTGGGTCTTTGTCTGAACTGACATGCATGAGTTATTTATGAGAGAATATTCAATTATCTGGAGAACACTAGTTGCATGCATGCATGCATTAACTGACTTAACTCACAATTAGTTCCTCCAATTGTTTGGAACTAATTTAACTGGACTTAACTTAGTTAATTGAGCTAACTAATTACAACTCGAATACAACTCATCCTTATCTCCTTAATTAAGGGATAACTTCCTCAATCAAAGGGATAATTGTTGCATGTCTTCACAAAGACTTCATGTTTGAATTTCACCAACTAATTAACTCAAGATGAATTAATTAATTATTTTTCAACAATTGGTGAGACTAAATTCGAATTTTAATTCAAGAACAAATTAAAATTGGAATATATCCTGAAATGCTATCTATAGCAATGCTATTTTTAGCATTTCTTGTTGCTATTTTCAACACCCCCTAGTGATCCTTTTACTTCTTTTTAATAATGATTTTTAATTTGGGTGAATAGATCAAGGGTTAGATATTTCTCTTCATGATATAGCATTTAATTTTATCCCTTTAGACGAGAGAATTTATTTCACATCAAGGTTGAGACATGCAGGGGTTCCTTTTGATGAAGGGGAACATCAAATGATCAAGAAATAAGTGATGGCCAATGAGAAGGGTAGAAATCATGCTAGGATTTTTCCCAGGTACTAATTTATGTCCTAGCCATATTTTGAATTGTTTTATCTAGATCAATCTCGAGGGCGATATTTCCTAGCCCTACTCAAGGATGTGGATAAGAGGGTGCCAAATATCAATGAACTAATTACTGGTTATACCTGAAGAATTAAAATGGTATATAAGCAAGATGGAAAATGTCAAATATGGTGTAAGGGAGAATGAACACATTATTTCAATCTAGGTTTTCTAAGTAGTGCCCCTGTTATAACCATAATGCCTTAAGAGAGGTCCCAATGGAATAGGGTTAAATATAAACCCCCCTGGAAAGGTAAGAGAATAGATTTATAGTCAAGATTAGTCAATCTTCTAGATCACCCCTTTATCCATAATAAATTCCAAAATAAACAAGTATAAATACCTGATTTCAAAATGATCAAAGTACCTTTTGAATAGAAACCTACCTTCATCCAAGAGGAAATGTTGGATGGTAAGAGGCATGTGGCCAATGAAAATGGAAAAAGAACATGGCATATCATGATTGAGAAGTGAATATGAGGGGTTGTTGTCTAGGGATTTCAAATGTAGGAGAACATTTTTCTTGTATGGGGTTACTCATTTTGGTGGGTAACATCTGGCTCCATCTCAGGGATATGAGCTCACTGTAGAGCACATGATCCACATGCTAGAGTGGGGAGTTCATGAGGACTCCAACAATATCTAGGCTTGTATACCTATTACCTACACATTCAAATCCATTTGTTTGGAAGTAGGTGCATTGGGTGTTGTTTATCACCCTTGTTTAATACGACATAATATAATCAGTACATAAAATAAAATCTATCTAATCTATAATGCACATGACAATATGAAGAATGCAATAGTTACGATGCTCACACAATATGCAATGCAACTATACTAACCTATGCTATCATATGATACATGACCTAAGTATAGTCATATAAGAAATTCAATGATCACTTCATTAGATCAATATCACACCTATTTTCCATATGGCTAATCATGAAATAAAACAAAGAAGTGTCACAATCATCATAATACTCACATGCCAGATTATAAGGGTGGGAGGTGGGAAAATAAATAAGTCATGGATCAATTTTAATACCATGAGAAGGGACATAAGATGACAAATGAGAATCCAATTTTTTCCTACACTTGCCTATTCTTTCTTGCAACCATAATATGGAGCAATGAGTGATCAATTTCAAGAATTATTACCTAATAGCTATCTCTAACATACAACTCTCATTGATTTCCATAGGGACATGCTGCAAGTGGCATGAGGAGAAAGATGGTTGGAGGACAATATATTGACTATTTGGTTGCTTGTGATAAAAATCAAATTCAAAATGGTCAACCAACATTGGCTCATCATGTTTATAATTTCTGCTACCTGAATATGATTGGGGGACAACAATAGGAATATCTAAGGATGGCTCAAATATATCAACAATCATATCTCCTCGATGATAGGAAGTGATAGGTATGATAAAAACTATGTAAACTTTGAAACGGGAACTATAAACTCAAAACGAGAACTCTAGCCAAAAAACCCCAAAAAAACATCAAAAACAATGTTAAAAATGAAAAGTGTGTATACTGGAAGGATGATTTTATTTTTTAGGGGTCAATTTTGAACATTTTTTAAAAATGGCAATGACTACGAAATTTACTACGAAATTTTCGTGCAAAATATAGCTTCAAAATGAAAAAGTGATGATACTGGAATGGTGATTTTTTTTTAGGGTCAATTTTCAAACTTTTAAAAAAATGCTAGTAAAACCAAATTTTTATGTGCCAAACAAAGTTGTTTATGAGGAAAAAACACATTAATGTTTTTGGTAGAATATCATTTTTCTTTCCTAAGTATAAATTCAACATGTTCTCAACCATAACATCAACATCAACGGTGCTATGTTTTTTTTTCAATCCCACCATCTACTTCATGAAGAACATATTTCAATCTCTTCATGCCAAACACCATCCATTGAATTAATGGTCGGATCAATAATCCAAATCTATTGCACGTGACAAGCTCCTACAATCTCTTATATAGAATCTACTTTATATGTCAATTTTGTGTCATGAGCTTTCAATTTGGCTATTCATTTCATGTTTACTGGTCTCTAAGTGAATTTACCAATTATTAACAAGTGATATAGAGGTAATTACATACTATAATTGGCTCAATTAAACTAGTCAACAGTTAATACTAATATGTACAATAGTTTAAAATCAATTTAACAATTAAAAATTCTTACAATGATAAAACTAGTTTTTTATGTCTGCAAAAATTCAATTCAACAAATATACTATTTGTAGAAAATAAATCTATTACTAGGGCTACAATGTTGCTATATAAATTTACTACAACTACTTTTTATGAAATAATTGCAAGGGCTATTGAAAGAAACAAGGTATAACCACTGGGAAGAAAATAAGGTACATCTAATAAATTATAGTATGAATATGTTTTATAAAATACAATATAGTGGATAAAATAGAGTATAGCTATTTTACAAAAAAACTTAATAATTTACAAATATAAAAAAATGAAATATTTCCGAAGTTAGAAAATAACAATTTGGATTTATTGAAATATATATGGATAGAAAGAAAACATATTTATATATTTACACAGAAAAATAACTTAAAATACCACTTCTTTAGAGTCGCCCTTGCTATAGAGTAGAATTGGTAATCACAAGCATACACACACTAACCAACAAGATTGGAAGTAACTACTCTTTGAATTTCAAGAAAAAATGATTAAACACCAAAACAATAAAATCCCTTAAACTTAGTTCTTTTAATTTTTATACAAAAACTACTTAACTATAATAACTTCCTACTAAATTCTAGTGTTTTCCCTTAGTGTCCAGGAATACAACCATTTTTAAGTGTTTATACTTAGTACCAAGTAAAAAAAACTAATTAAAACTCATTTCCTAGTATGAAGGAAGGCAGCCACTTCTTAGTGAAAAAACATATAAGTATTTATACTTAGTATGCAGTACAACAAACTAGTTAACTAACTATTGCATCATGTGCTTATTTTAGCCTATAATTAAGCCAAATGGCATGAGTGGAATGACATTAAATTAACTAACTATTGCATCATGTGCTTATTTTAGCCTATAATGAAGTCAAATGGCATTAGTGGTCTAAAATAGTGGAATGAAAAATCTTACGCTAATTTACGATTACAAAATTTTGAAATTACTATCAAACAAATTCACATCTAAAAATATATAGTAATGGTTTAATCTTTTATAAATTCTTCAACGACAGAAAAACTATGTTTTATACGGATGTTAAAGTTTTAAATGGCTTATGGCTTATGCTACAAAACAATTCTTCAATGTAAACCTTCTCTAGCTCATGATTCCTCACTGAAAATTTTGCACTTATTCTTCTATAAAAAACGTAATAATCCAATCACGGATAATGAGGATAAAATGGAAACAAAATGGAGAAAAATTGATAAGTAGCTTTAGGCTGTAAGTGGAGCTTAAAAATCTAGAAAATTGCTGACATTTCGAAAACTAATTGGGGGTTTTTGAATGTGTAATAGGTGGTGTAACATCCATGGACGATTTCCTCAAGAAGTTTTTTGCACATGTCTATCGATGAAAGCAGCATCACCTGTGAAACAGACCACTGCAAAATTGCAAATACGACAACCAGCTGCTCTATGTTATATAAAAAGTTGGACTGATCTTGATTTTAATTTCCAGCGTGATCTTGATTTTAATTTCCAGCATAATCTCATATGAGTACATGTATCTATGGAATGATTTGAATGAAAATTTAACCCATGGTCTGTTCATGATAAACTTTGAAAATAAGAAAGATTTTAGTTGAAGAGAAACATATATTTCCATAATAAGAAGAAACAATGATTTACATATTACAAAAGTGCAACTCATACACAAACTGGATCCAACTCACAAAAGTGCAACTCATACACAAACTGGATCCAACTCGTTAAACGTGCAGTTTGCACAAAATAATTACACAGTGAAGTCACAGCTGTGCTTCCTTTCTGAGGCTCGGTTGTAGTTGTAGTTGTGGTGATGTAGGTGTCCTCGTAACAATAATAATTCCCTCAATAATTCCCTCCGAAGAATCCACCATGAATGAGTAAGATGTACCAGAGCTTTGTTCCACACAAAATAATAAAGAATGATTCCAACTTTCTCTGCACACACATGCAAAGTTACCCAATGTTAACAACAACCGCAAAAGCTAAAACATAATTAAAGGAATGAGGAGATTAGTGACCATATGAATGTAATAGCATATGAGTATTACATACCAGCTTTGTGTTTCGGCCGCCTATCTTGATCTCTTTGCATGCCAACTTGCAGTTTTTTCAAAGAAAATTAATTAGCTCGTCCCCATTTCATGGATGAATCGGCTACAATAATTCTTATTGACTCATATCTATATATAAATTTTACCTCACGAAGAGGACCTCCTATTCTGAAATCCACTTAATATCGTATTGGATGCCCAATAAGCATTGTTTGGGGTGTGCACTTCGAAAAGTCTCGAGAACTAGTCTAGCAACTACCGAAGTCTGGCATACTGTCCTGTAAATCTTTGTTACAAGCCACGCAACTTTTTGGTAGGAAATCAAATCTTTTTAACGAGAACTCGTGCCAAATAATTTTGGAGACTAAGCTTAGATATTTTGAATGTTGGTGATTTTTCTTTTAGCCTTTCAAAATGACGAGTTCAATATATTATTCAACAGATATCGACCCAGTGGATCTACAACAATAATTTCAACTATTAATCATTTCACAAACCCCTTGTCAACTATTTGTCCAATCATTGACAATCTACCATGATAAAACATTACTCCCAATTAACATAAATATCCTTTCCTAGTTACGCAGAATTGTTGTAGTACTATACTCTCACTGAGTACATTCCTCTTTTAGAAATAAATATATCAGCTTGTTTAAAATTATCTACACTACGATTCCATGAAAAATCACATGCAATCAAGGGCTTACCCTTGAAACTCTTCCCCAAAACATATTCAAACTTCGCACGATGTAGGCAGCTCTCGGCCGAAATGACTTTAACCATATAAATTGTGAAAGGTACTAATAAAATCAAGAATGGAGATAAATCCCTCACAAGCGATAACATTGCAAGATGTGAAATATTAGCATTGCTATAATCAAGATTTGGATTCTAGTCTGGGCAAAAGGAGAGTTGTAAGGAAAATTATCGCGTCACAACTCTGACTGCCAAGGATCACAGTATAGACAATCAATAGAATAGAAAATTGAGTTATGCAAGTGTGCAATTCTGAATTCACATTACTTTTATTAATATTCAAGGAATGGTAAATGCATTAGAAAAATAACCAAATGCAGTACAACTTTATGACAGAGGCTGTAACAGAATAAAATAAATAAAATAATATTTCACATAAAAATACACATATATATATAATTGACCACATATAAGAAGTCATCCTATACATTTGGAAAATAAAATAATATAAAATATTTTTTTTTTCATGTGAAGTGTTCTTAGCTTTTTTAAGTTACGTTCTCATTAGAATTTTAAAACAAGTGATCATCTATTTATGTGTAAATAATTTGTATCCGGTAATACCGTATATTATTAACAGTGTATATTAAACTTGGCAATTATATAATTTGGCAATTCACAAGAATGAATTAAATATATAACGACATATATATAATATTTAGTACACTATTATTACGCTACTGAAAAGTAATACATAACAGTAGAGTCGTACATATTGATTTCCTTATTTATGAACCACTTTATTCAGATTTGAACAGTAGAGTCGTACATATTGATTTCCTTATTTATGAACCACTTTATTCAGATTTGAAGCTTTGAAATGTGTCCCATTGAATTTTCTTCGTGTAGTAAAAATAGTAAAAATAATTGGATTAGGTCGCAACATGAAGTCGTAGTGGTAGCAAAACGGCAACCAATAAATTCCATGCTATTGGGCCATTAATGCATAAGATTTATTGGTTGCCAGTACCTTATGGCTACCATGAGCCATGAAAGCCATACATATCCATGGACATTCCGGCAACTCCATCACTCTACCTCCGGCAAGCTCCAGTATTCAATGTAATTAATGCAGATATAGTACAGCCCGACCCGACATCCATCGTAGCACTCCTTCCTAGGATATTTCAAACTCAGCCAGCGAGAAATTTCAAAATTTGAAATTTCAATAACTACTACCTTCTCCCTGTAACATCGAGATCACTGCAGTTCTCTCTACCTGCGTATACTGATTTTATCATCTCCGAGTTTGAGAAGATTCTGGCGGTAATTATTTTTCTGTATTCTATGAGATCGACATTCAGGTTTCGGTAATTCATTTCTATCACATGCCTTGTAAATTGACTCATGAATTTGCAGCAATTTTACGATCTGGGAGCACGCAGGGTTCTGGTTCTGTCGTCGGGTCCTTTGGGGTGTATTCCTATGGAGAGGGCATTAAGGTCGACAAATGGTGAATGCGTGCCGGTGCTATAGAAAGCCACGAAGCTTTTTAATGATGGACTAACACACGCAATCGATTGACTCAACAGACGATTTCCTACTCCGATATATACAATAAGTGGAATGTTTCCGATTTACATGAACTTGTACACCAATCCTCAAGCATTTGGTAATGTTTCTTCCTGAATTGTCGATTTTTGTTCTAAATTTAACAGCTAGTGCTCATTACAAATACCTTACCTTTCTTTTCAGGGCTTGGGGATGCCAAAAATGCATGCTGCGGACAAGGACCCTACAACGGTATTGGTCTCTGCACTGCCCTGTCAAATTTGTGCCCAGATAGGGGCAACAATGTGTGGTGGGACCAGTTTCATCCAACTGAGCACGCTGCTAAAATCATAGTTGACCAATTCTTTTCCAATCCATCCTCTGTGAGTCCTATCATCTTAAAAGATCTGATGAAACTCGATGTCTGATGGCCAAGTCGTATCTCTGTGATGTCTGAAGAAATCACATCTCGAAGATTCATTAATCATGGGTTCTATTTTCATAAAAACAAATATGATGGCCCTGTCATCATATTTGTGTCCGATCTCCTTCATTATCAAACCCTCAAGCGATCTGCAGTAAAATTGTATTAGATTTCTACTTTCTGTAATGTGGAGCAGCCAGTAATGTTTGTCTGAGACTTACATGTTTACATCCATGGGTCATTGGTATAAAATATTGGATTTTCTCGTTCAATATGTTTGATCTTTTTTAAAGTAATATAAAACATATACATTTATGATATTACTTGTTAAAGGTTATTTTATGTTCAAGTTAGAATATCAAAATTTACTAAGCAAAACTTATATTAAAGAAAACATGTTCTGATATTCACAACAAAAACACATAGTACATGATATATAAAATATGAGTAAAAAAATCAAAATTCATGCATTGAAGGAAAATTTAAAAAAAACCATTAAATTCATACCTTGAATCCATTATAAGTATCAAAACACTTACCTTATGATACATGTAATGTTGGTAAAATTAAAAAAATATATAAAAAACTTAATTTAATTATAACTTTATTATTCTAAAAAAAATTAATATATAAATTAAATATATTTACATTGAGAAAAACATGTGACAAAATTCTTAATCATGGAGATTCTTAATCTATAAATAGGATTCGTTACAATACCGTGGGCCAATAACATGGCTTATCAATATCACATGCCCAAAAAACCATAACTCATTTCATATGACATTTTTTTAATTAAAAAAATAAAAAAATGTCCTAACTAGTTTGGAGATAAATCTCAACCTTTAATTTGCAAATACTACTAAGAATATTCTAGAGTATTTCATGGAGGTTAAATCCCTACCGTCCAAATAATAATTATTGACAATCAAAATAAAATTTTGGAAGCCCTATTCCAAAATAGACACATAGACACGTCTATCTACATAATTGCATTGGAGATAAATCTCAACCTTTGATTTGTAAATGCTACAAAGAATACTCTAGAATATTTCATGGAGATTAAATCCCTTCCATCCACCTAATAATTTTTTTATAAGCTACCGATTTCTATGGATCAACAAAAAAGAGAGTACACCAACTCATATTAGTGTTCTTCATGTCGTGGTCTGCCGCCACTAAGGAAACTAGACCAACGATGGTAGAGGAGGCATTTAGTCCAGAATAATACATTGATAACATAAAAAATGAGTTTGTGACATGTCTTTGCATATCATGTGGTAAACATGGATAAAAATTGAAGATACAATGTTATAAAATTGTAGCCTTGTTTCCAAAACTTTGAATGTTGTAGACATTATGTTGGAGTGTTATTGATAGAAGCTTTGGGAACCATGGCGTTGAGTAAGTAGATGTGGACACATCTATGGGTGTTGAGGGAGTGCCCGGGGAGGCTGGACTTTTCCCCTTGGATAGTAGGGCCTTGATTCTCGCCAATCTCATTGTAATGTCACGACGCTCTAGCGAAATTTTTCAAATTTCAGGATGAAGGATGCTAAGTTGTAGCGATAGTTTGCTTTTGTCATCTTCCTTTTCTTTGAGAGATTTTCCTATGAGTGCTTTAATGTGCTAGTAGAGTTCTATTGTGCATGAATACTATTTCTAATGACCTTGAGTGTGTCTTAGGTTAGGAATCCAATCAATAGAGTGTGATAGGATATCTTCATCAAAATGGTTATTCTATGCACAGATGAATTCAACTGTTGCTTGATTTACCAAGTGCTAGATGTGTTCAAGGGTGGCTTCATGTTATTGTTGCACTACAGATTGGGCCCTCCTTCTATAAGGAGAGTTTCTAGCTCCCCTACCAATTGAGTCATTCCTACAACACATTACTTGATGTGGCATGGGTACACTATTGGGTATGTGTTATATTGTTTGCATGAATAGCTTGAGACATAGTTACATTGCGCTAGGTAAAATGGGGGGATTTTGCAAGGAGGGTGGTAGCCCCCATGCATAGGTTTTTTGGCAGTGGCTCGATTTTTTTTTTTTGCGTAGACCTAAGGATTATCGGGCAGACCCACCCATGGTTTTGCGGATAGTTTTACACATGATGGTTCTTCCCATAGTATTTTGTAGATATGGTCAAGGGAATTATGGTTATGTTCTAATAAAGGGTTAATGGATTGAGGGTTTATGAATGCTTCAACATGTATATAATGCATTGTAACATTGAAAGTAATATAATGAAAAATCAATCTAGTTTTCTCAGTTTTGGGTTGCAGGAGAAAAATATCTATGTATATTTTTGTTCTTGCCATTGTATATCTTTTGGTTTTTTAAGAATTCATTTATAGGTAATTTATGTATGGCTTTAAAAATTCATTTGGTATCAAAGCACTTTTGGCTTCAAGGGGACACCTTTGTGGCTGAGAGGTTTTTCTCAAGCTTGTTATAGACCCTATTACAATGGGAGATCTACAAGATCAATTCTTATGGGGAAAGGGAATGGTGAACAATGGAAAGATAGAAATGTAGAAATTCATCGAACATATTTTTGAGCCATGGAAGCTCAATATGGAGGATATATTGGTGGATAAATATCAATGGATCACCATGGATCCAAGTATTAAACCAATGAAAATGTCGACAGAACACTGGACCAAATTGGATTATAAGGAAAAGAGCACAATATGACTATGTGTCTCAGATTCAATATTAGTGAATTTTTCGGGAGAAGTTACAATGAATGCTTTGTGGGAAAACTTAGGGACTTTGTATCCGTTTAAGTCCCTGATAAATAAATTTTTCTTGCGGAAGAAGTTGTATAACCTCAGGATGAGAGATGGAGACTCGATAACAGAGCATTCGAATGCCTTCAATGTTGTGGTAAATTAGTCATTATCTGGTTATATTAAAAAATTAAATGAAGATAAGTGCATCAGTTTATTGTGTTCTCTACTAGACTCATCGGATAATTTGGTTGTTTCCATAGGTAATAACATAACTACCTTGAAATTTGGTGAAATAGTCTCATCCTTGTTGTTAGAAGGGATGAGAGGGAAAAGCATGGAGATCGAGAATGGAGATGCCTCGTCTGTAAGAGTATGGTTCAAAAACAGAAAAATAAATAAGTCCTTAATTAGGGGATCTAGATATAGAGGAAGATCTAATTCTCTAGGAAAATTTGTAAAGGTATGCTAGAAATGTGGAAAAGAAGGGAGTTGCAAGAAATATTGTAGATCTAAAACTCTTGAGAATGGAAAGGGATCTAATGATGCTCCTCTTATTGAGGTGAAAACCACCTCAAATGAAGGTGGGGATGTGTACTTAATTCTTCCAATACACATGTAGACATTAGGTATGGTTGATTGAATCATGCACATCCTATCACATAACTTCCCATAGGGAGTGGTTCTGTAAGCACAAGAAAAGTGATAAAATTGTAGCCTTCCTTTTCTTTGAGAGATTTTCCTATGAGTGTTTTAATGTGCTAGTAGAGTTCTATTGTGCATGAATACTATTTCTAATGACCTTGAGTGTGTCTTAGGTTAGGAATCCAATCAACAGAGTGTGACAGGATATCTTCATCAAAATGGTTATTCTATGCATGCATGAATTCAATTGTTTCTTGATTTACCAAGTGCTAGATGTGTTCAAGGGTGGCTTCATGGTATTGTTGCACTACAGATTGGGCCCTCCTTCTATCAAGAGAGCTTCTAGCTCCCCTACCAATTGATTCATTCCTACAACACATTACTTGATGTGGCATGGCTACACTGTTGGGTATGTGTTATATTCTTTGCACGACTAGCTCGAGACATAGTGACATTGCGCTAGATGCAATGGGGAGGTCGTAGGGAGGGTGGTAGACCCCATGCGTAGGGTTTTTGGCAATGGCTCATTTTTTTTTTTTTTTGGGGGGGGGGTAGACCTAAGGATTATCGGGAAGACCCACCCATGGTTTTGCAGATAGTTTTACACATGATGGTTGTTCCCATAGTATTTTGTAGATATGAACTATGGTTATGTTCTAATATAGGGTTAATGGATTAAGGGTTTATGAATGATTCAACATGCATATAACGAATTGTAACATTGAAAGTAATATAATGAAAAATCAATCTAGTTTTCTTAGTTTTGGGTTTCAGGAGAAAAATATCTATGTATATTTTTGTTCTTGCCATTGTATATTTTTTGGTTTTTTAAGAATTCATTTATAGGTAATTTATGTATGGATTTAAAAATTCATTTGGTATCAAAGCACTTTTGGCTTCAAGGGGACGCCTTTGTGGATAAGGGGTTTTTCTCAAGCTTGTTGTCGGCCCTACTACATTGGGAGATCTACGTGATCAATTCTTGTGGTGAAAGGGAACAATGAACAATGTAAAGATAGAAATGGAGAAATTCATCGAACATATTTTTGAGCCATGGAAGCTCAATATGGAGGATATATTGGTGGATAAAGATCAATGGATCATAGTGGATCCAAGTATTAAACACACTCAAGGTCGTTAGAAATAGTATTCATGCACAATAGAACTCTACTAGCACATTAAAACACTCATAGGAAAATCTCTCAAAGAAAAGGAAGGCTACAATTTTATCACTTTTCTTGTGCTTACAGAACCACTCCCTATGGGAAGTTATGTGATAGGATGTGCATGAATCAATCAACCATACCTAATGTCTACATGTGTATTGGAAGAATTAAGTACACATTCCCACCTTCATTTGAGGTGGTTTTCACTTGAATAAGAGGAGCATCATTAGATCCCTTTCCATTCTCAAGAGTTTTAGATCTAAAATATTTCTTGCAACTCCCTTATTTTCCACATTTCTAGCATGCCTTTACAAATTTTCCTAGAGAATTAGATCTTCCTCTATATCTAGATCCCCTAATTAAGGACTTATTTATTTTTCTGTTTTTGAACCATACTCTTATAGACAAGGCATCTCCATTCTCGATCTCCATGCTTTTCCCTCTCATCCCTTCTAACAACAAGGATGAGACTATTTCACCAAATTTCAAGGTAGTTATGTTATTACCTATGGAAACAACCAAATTATCCCATGAGTCTAGTAGAGAACACAATAAACTGATGCACTTATCTTCATTTAATTTTTTAATATAACCAGATAATGACTAATTTACCACAACATTGAAGGCATTCGGATGCTCTGTTATCGAGTCTCCATCTCTCATCCTGAGGTTATACAACTTCTTCCGCAAGAACAATTTATTTATCAGGGACTTAAACTGATACAAAGTCCCTAAGTTTTCCCACAAAGCGTTCATTGTAACTTCTCCTGAAAAATTCAATAATATTGAATCTGAGACACATAGTCGTATTGTGCTCTTTTCCTTATAATCCAATTTGGTCCAGTGTTCTGTCGACATTTTCATTGGTTTAATACTTGGATCCATGGTGATCCATTGATATTTATCCACCAATATGTCCTCCATATTGAGCTTCCATGGCTAAAAAATATGGTCGATGAATTTCTACATTTCTATCTTTCCATTGTTCACCATTCCCTTTCCCCATAAGAATTGATCCTGTAGATCTCCCATTGTAATAGGGTCTATAACAAGCTTGAGAAAAACCTCTCAGCCACAAAGGTGTCCCCTTGAAGCCAAAAGTGCTTTGATACCAAATGAATTTTTAAAGCCATACATAAATTACCTATAAATGAATTCTTAAAAAACCAAAAGATATACAATGGAAAGAACAAAAATATACATAGATATTTTTCTCATGCAACCCAAAACTGAGAAAACTAGATTGATTTTTCATTATATTACTTTCAATGTTACAATGCATTATATACATGTTGAAGCATTCATAAACCCTCAATCCATTAACCCTGTATTAGAACATAACCATAGTTCCCTTGACCATATCTACAAAATACTATGGGAAGAACCATCATGTGTAAAACTATCCGCAAAACCATGGGTGGGTCTGCCCGATAATCCTTAGGTCTACGCAAAAAAAAAAAATCGAGCCACTGCCAAAAACCCTACGCATGGGGGCTACCACCCTCCTTGCAAAATCCCCCCATTTTACCTAGCGCAATGTAACTATGTCTCGAGCTATTCATGCAAACAATATAACACATACCCAATAGTGTACCCATGCCACATCAAGTAATGTGTTGTAGGAATGACTCAATTGGTAGGGGAGCTAGAAACTCTCCTTATAGAAGGAGGGCCCAATCTGTAGTGCAACAATAACATGAAGCCACCCTTGAACACATCTAGCACTTGGTAAATCAAGCAACAATTGAATTCATCTGTGCATAGAATAACCATTTTGATGAAGATATCCTATCACGCTCTATTGATTGGATTCCTAACCTAAGACACACTCAAGGTCATTAGAAATAGTATTCATGCACAATAGAACTCTACTAGCACATTAAAACACTCATAGGAAAATCTCTTAAAGAAAAGGAAGATAACAAAAGCAAACTATCGCTACAACTTAGCATCCTTCATCCTAAAATTTGAAAAATTTCGCTAGAGCATCGTGACATTACAATGAGATTGGCGAGAATCAAGGCCCTACTATCCAAGGGAAAAAGTCCAGCCTCCCCGGGCACTCCCTCAACACCCATAGATGTGTCCACATCTACTTACTCAACGCCATGGTTCCCAAAGCTTCTATCAATAACACTCCAACATAATGTCTACAACATTCAAAGTTTTGGAAACAAGGCTACAATTTTATAACATTGTATCTTCAATTTTTATCCATGTTTACCACATGATATGCAAAGACATGTCACAAACTCATTTTTTATGTTATCAATGTATTATTCTGGACTAAATGCCTCCTCTACCATCGTTGGTCTAGTTTCCTTAGTGGCAGACCACGACATGAAGAACACTAATATGAGTTGGTGTACTCTCTTTTTTGTTGATCCATAGAATTCGGTAGCTTATAAAAAAATTATTAGGTGGATGGAAGGGATTTAATCTCCATGAAATATTCTAGAGTATTCTTTGTAGCATTTACAAATCAAAGGTTGAGATTTATCTCCAATGCAATTATGTAGATAGACGTGTCTATGTGTCTATTTTGGAATAGGGCTTCCAAAATTTTATTTTGATTGCCAATAATTATTATTTGGACGGTAGGGATTTAACCTCCATGAAATACTCTAGAATATTCTTAGTAGTATTTGAAAATTAAAGGTTGAGATTTATCTCCAAACTAGTTAGGACATTTTTTTATTTTTTTAATTAAAAAAATGTCATATGAAATGAGTTATGGTTTTTTGGGCATGTGATATTGATAAGCCATGTTATTGGCCCACGGTATTGTAACGAATCCTATTTATAGATTAAGAATCTCCATGATTAAGAATTTTGTCACATGTTTTTCTCAATGTAAATATATTTAATTTATATATTAATTTTTTTTAGAATAATAAAGTTATAATTAAATTAAGTTTTTTATATATTTTTTTAATTTTACCAACATTACATGTATCATGAGGTAAGTGTTTTGATACTTATAATGGATTCAAGGTATGAATTTAATGGTTTTTTTTAAATTTTCCTTCAATGCATGAATTTTGATTTTTTTACTCATATTTTATATATCATGTACTATGTGTTTTTGTTGTGAATATCATAACATTTTTTCTTTAATATAAGTTTTGCTTAGTAAATTTTTATGTTCTAACTTGAATATAAAATAACCTTTAACAAGTAATATCATAAATGTATATGTTTTATATTACTTTAAAAAAGATCAAACATATTGAACGAGAAAATCCAATATTTTATACCAATGACCCATGGATGTAAACATGTAAGTCTTAGACAAACATTACTGGCTGCTCCACATTACAGAAAGTAGAAATCTAATACAATTTTACTGCAGATCGCTTGAGGGTTTGATAACGAAGGAGATCGGACACAAATATGATGACAGGGCCATTGTATTTGTTTTTATGAAAATAGAACCCATGATTAATGAATCTTCGAGATGTGATTTCTTCAGACATCACAGAGATACGACTTGGCCATCAGACATCGAGTTTCATCAGATCTTTTAAGCTGATAGGACTCACAGAGGATGGATTGGAAAAGAATTGGTCAACTATGATTTTAGCAGCGCGCTCAGTTGGATGAAACTGGTCCCACCACACATTGTTGCCCCTATTTGGGCACAAATTTGACAGGGCAGTGCAGAGACCAATACCGTTGTAGGGTCCTTGTCTACAGCACGCATTTTTGGCATCCCCAAGCCCTGAAAAGAAAGGTAAGGTATTTGTAATGAGCACTAGCTGTTAAATTTAGAACAAAAATCGACAATTCAGGAAGAAACATTACCAAATGCTTGAGGATTGGTGTACAAGTTCATGTAAATCGGAAACATTCCACTTATTGTATATATTGGAGTAGGAAATCGTCTGTTGAGTCGATCGATTGCGAGTGTTAGTCCATCATTAAAAAGCTTCGTGGCTTTCTGTAGCACCGGCACGCATTCACCATTTGTGGACCTCAATGCCCTCTCCATAGGAATACACCCCAAAGGACCCAACGACAGAACCAGAACCCTGCGTGCTCCCAGATCGTAAATTTGCTGCAAATTCATGAGTCAATTTACAAGGCATGTGATAGAAATGAATTACCGAAACCTGAATGTCGATCTCATAGAATACAGAAAAATAATTACCGCCAGAATCTTCTCAAACTCGGAGATGATAAAATCAGTATATGCAGGTAGAGAGAACTGCAGTGATCTCGCTGTTACAGGGAGAAGGTAGTAGTTATTGAAATTTCAAATTTTGAAATTTCCCACTGGTTGAGTTTGAAATATCCTAGGAAGGAGTGCTACGATGGATGTTGGGTCGGGCTGTACTATATCTGCATTAATTACATTGAATACTGGAGCTTGCCGGAGGTAGAGTGATGGAGTTGCCGGAATGTCCATGGATATGTATGGCTTTCATGGCTCATGGTAGCCATAAGGTACTGGCAACCAATAAATCTTATGCATTAATGGCCCAATAGCATGGGATTTATTGGTTGCCGTAGCAAAACGCTCAACAATTACATAAAGAGGTGAGCTGCAATTCTGACGTCACTCGAGTTGGACGGAAACTTGCCATCACAAAAGAAGCCGTTATTTCCTGAGTTATCACATCGGCTATGCGAATTATAACCGAAATTATCACTTTTCATTTATCACCATTTTAAATGCGATCTGTGAAGGATATGCGAGGTATCCAGCGTTGTTTGGGGCGATTTTCAGAATCGCCAGGTGGTGGGGCGATTCTGGTCAGTGGTAGGGCGATTCTCACAATCGCCACTGCCACTGCCACGTCACCACCTGGTGATTCTCACATATATGCTGCCAATTTAAACAGTCAATGCAACCTCCAATTCAGCCTACTAGAATACATAAAGAAGGCTTTAGTGCACATGCAGCTCAAAAAAAGACAAGTGTATTTGGCAGAAAATTAAACACAGGTTTAGAGGAAGTTGTCTCCTCTCATCTCCACTTTTTTACGCACATGAATGCAACAACACATGTTTGAAAGCTTCCACGCAGTCACCATAACAGCTACACGCAGATCTTCTACAACACCTTACACAGCAGTTGGTTGGCTTGACTGTTCAAGGTGCCAATAGCAGTTTGAGACTCAGTTTTACGTGGGAGTTGGGAGGCAGTCTTACGTGGGAGTTTGCTTCCTCATGCACCTATCGTCAATCACGCTTGGCAGTCCATCAAATTAGCATATGAAGAAAAATATATAGACGCAGGAAAAAGATAAAGTTCCATGCAGCAGTTAGATAACAAGGCAGATTTCACATAAAATTAAAATGTGACTTGATGAATAATTTTAGCATGCTAAAGCTAGAACCATCTGAAAATTGCTTTGAAGAACAAGAATTGGATGAAGACAGTGAGTTTTGTGAGCATCTGGTTGAATCCTGTTGCGATGTGAATTTCTTGATTTGGGCTGTGCATTGAATGAAGAAAGAAATTTGATGTTGTATTGCAAGCTTATAAATGTGATCCTATGGATGTGCTTATCTAGCTTTCTAAAAGGTAAATTTTCCACGTGCTGCTATAAAAATAAGTATCGCAGTAAGAAAGACTCCCCAAGCTCGGATCCACCTTGCATCTTGTCTAGGGAACTGCTGGAGCTTGACATAGTATAAGAAGAATGCAATCGAGGGCTTACCCTTGAATCTCTTCCCCAAAACATATTGAAACTTCCCACGATGGAAAACTTACCAGGCGACTTGAGTAAGATGTCAAAGTTGAGAAGACTGTCACTGCAATGCTCTCACTTGGTTAAAATGGGGAGCAGTTTTTGTGATCTTCAAAATCTGAGGTATCTTCAATTGTGTGGGTGCAATAAGCTGGAAGAACTTCCACATTTGCGATTTATGGTTGTCCCATGCTGAGGCAGCTTCCCAAAGAATTTGGTTGCAGAGGGGCATTTCCTTCATTGGAAATATTTTCTCTTGCTCTTTTACCGGAATTGGAAGAGTTACCAGTGGTAGAAGTGGAGGCAATGCCTTTACTCCAAGTTTTGACTATAATGGTATGTCCTTCTTTAAAAATATTATCAGAAAGTTATTTACGGTTAAAAACACTTAAAATAATAAAAATTTACAGTGACTCAATATTAATAAAAAATTTAAACAATTATAATGAAAATAAAATAAAGGTGGTGACAAAGCCTGTGCACAACATTCAAAAAGTTCTGGAAACTGTATCAATTATCAGCGGAAGTGAAGATAGTTCTGGAATTGGCTCTTATAGCACGGAAACTTGGGGAAACGATGATTTCCTATCCGTTATGACTCCCCTTTATGAGACATATTGAATATATATTTTGTATGAGACTTTCCCCTTATTGACATACGTTCAATATATATCTTTTGTATGAGATTTTTGGGTGTAAATTCAGTATATATATATATGAATGAAAATTGTAATATTATCAAAGGTTTTGTGTTTCTTTTCTGTGATTTTGACGTAAATCATATATTGTTTTATATAATATTATTATTAGATTTAAATGTTATTGAAAAATTATAAAATAATAATTTGTTAAGTGAGTAATATTATTATTGGATTTAAATGTTATTGGAAAATTATAAAATAATAATTTGTTAAGTGAGAATAATGATAGGAGATATATTTATAATTGAGTAGAGTATAATGTAAAATGTTATAAGATAACAAATTTAATTAGCTATTTCAATATATAATTTTTATTTGTGAAAAAATAGAATGTTTCTCTAAATTGTAATATATAATTCTAAAATTTTAATAATTATGAATAATAATTGGTTTAAGGATTTCATCTTATGAATTTTTATTTGTAATTCACAAGGCTCAGTCATTTGAGCTAACTCACTTATATTGGATGTGTCATTGTTTATACTATATGAATTACTAAGTTTGTCATTCTAAAGCTCAAACCAAAGACTCTCACCATTATTTTTGAATTTACAAGAACAAACATGTGCTATTAACATGCACACTAATAACATGCATTGTCTTTTATTTACATAAAAGCCTAACTATGCAAAACTTCCCTCACCTTTACATGTTTGGAAATGAAATCTTAACCTTAACACCTATCTTAACATTAACATCTATCTTCCTCTCCAACCATGGCAAAGGCCCATGGTTCATCTCCTTCTTTAAAAACTACTTAGTGAAGATAGTTTTGGAAGTGATTTTTATATGTTTTATAGTACAAAAACTTGGGGAAACTAGGATCTCTTATCCTTTACGAAGTCCTTTATTGACATATGTTGATATATATTTTAGGAGGTGGTTTCAACAACCGAGATTCTCCACAAATAGAACGTGGTGTTTTACATTATTAACATGGAAAATCCACCGGAAAATATTTCCTACAGACTTAACCGCACACTAGTCCTTTGACCCAGTGGTTTTTTTTAATGCAGAGAATTGGTGTATTTCCAATAAAGGTTATTGGGCCTAAATAATACATGGAAACAAACCTTACAAACATGGCACGAAACTTCTTTAACTGCGCGTGGAAACCAACGGTTTTTACTATCAGTGTTTCCAACCATCAACGAACAGTCCTAAGTCCAAACAATCAGGCACTCTATGATACAGTGGACACACCAGGCTATTGGACACAACATATAAAACATTGCATCATATAGTTCCCGTTGCAAATCGTAATCGAAACTTTCCCTCAAAGGATATCAAAGTCCATATAATTGCGATAGCAGTGGACCCATCAGGGTTATGCAAGATGGAAGCAGAAAATATTGTGGAAGAAGACAATGATGAAACTCTAGAGGACGAAGAGTTTGGATTACGTGACATTGTTGATTAAATGTAAGTTATGCTTGGAAATCAAGCTTTGCAATGTTTTGACTTTGACATTTTATGAGAAGAATAAACACTCAATTAAGGTTGTTATACGTTCAATATTTGTAATATGTGATTTTCGCATTAATATTTAAGTTAATCATTATTTTTTGAAAAAAAAAGTGATTGTTATTATTTTTTTGACATGAAATTCATAAAAAAAACTATTATTTAACCATTTTTAGTTAAAATTTTTGTATAAAAATTGTGATTTTGACATGTCAATTCTAGCAAAAATTATCAAAACGTGTAGTTTTTTAGTTATATTTATGTTAAAAATGGTTATTTTTATGTCCATTGTTAAAAAATATTGTTTTTCAGTAACAATTATTTAATGTGGATTGAAAAATTAATTAAGGATGTATAACTATGTAGAATATCGAAAATTCAAAATATCGATATTTTAATTTAAAAATGAAAAACAATAAAAACCTCACTACAAAAAAATTAAAATTAAAATAAAAAAAAAGAAAATATGAAGAAAACGACCACTTCAAAAATTATTAAATTTACAAAATAATTATTTACATTTCATACATTAGAAAATTTAAAGTAAAAAAATAGGTTTTTAAAAAAAAGGGTCTGATGCAGAATACCCACTTTTTAAAATCAGCATGAAAATCACTACCATTCTAAAACGTAATGTACATAACAAAAATTAAAGTGTCAAAAACTATGCTCTAAAAAAACATGTGTGTTTTGCATCACCCCTTTTCAAAATCAGGTCACTTTTTTGCTATCTCTACGAAACGGGTAACAGTATTAGTTCCCGTTTCAAAGTTTACATTGTTTAAATTAATTGTTAACATCATCATCAATATCATAAATAATATCTTTGTCAAAAATATGGCTACTCATACCCCACTTCCCCTCTTCTGTATGCATGAAATCACCAATGTTAATCTCTAGGGAATTTATGGGATCACCCTTTTCAAGGTCTTCGGAAAGTGAATCATCATACTTAACATCCATGAAAACAATGAAGTTTGCCTCAAATTCACCTGTGACAATATAGTCTTAATCAAGATCTTCGTTATTAATACACTTCTCCCCTCTTGGGTCGTCTTCAAGGTCACTTTTGATCTGTTCATATCTTGATGATCTAGAAGGGACTCTTTCTCTTACTCATGGTAATCTTTTTCATCTCAACCTTGATTTTCTTCATCATGAGGACTATTGAGATTTTCTTCAATATTCTCTACTTGATAATCGATGACAATGATCTTCCTCAACTCTTACATCTTTAGAGGGATGAATACGACATTCCATTTGGATGTATATGGTCAACTCTTGAAACTTGTCTTCATAAATTGGCCCCCAATGCACAACAAATTTCTCAATAAATAAATTAACAAATGGAATGATTTTAGGTCCACAAGAATATTTAATCCATTCACATTGACTAGTCCCAAGAGTGTTATTGAAGAACCTGGTGAGAACATCCTCATGAACCATATTGACCTCTATTTGATGGATTTTGCTATGTGATCAATTGTTGAATATGGATCACCATCAAATTTTGAAACATTTGTCATATAATTTATATCGCAATTATTTGTATATCCATGAATATCCTTGACACAAACAGTAGGGTGCATATCATGTAGATCCTAAGGAACCATTGACTTGAATATTGCATAACAATCAAATGGCGAGTCATCAAGGTGAATTCAAATTGCCTTATGGGATGCTTGCTTCAACCTACAAGCATTTAAACATTGAAGCTCAATGAAGAAATAGGGATACGTTCTTCCAATGGAGTTTCCAAATGAGCATATATATCCTTGTCCATGGGGCTCAACCAAGAAAATGAAGCTCAAATTTTGGGTAATGAGGAGGTTGATTCAACTCCTCCCTGATAATGACACCAAAAAATGTTGCCTCAAAATATATCAGGTCTTGTGAGAGGGATCAAAAGACAAAACTAGACCAAGGGAAAACGATGAGGTGGAGGACCCCTGTCACCACAACAATCCACCCCCTTCTCTTTAGTGGATTTTCACCACAAGGGAGGCTTCCAAATATTGGTCACCTAATAGATATTCTAAGGCAAGAGCTTAGAGGTGATAGTTGGGATAAGCTTAAGAAGGACACCCATACTAAGAAGAAGGCTCAATTGGATGAAACAAGGAATAACGTGCTCTCCAAGAAACTTATCAAGGGTACTTATAGCATAGGGTTTGAAGAATATCCAACAAAATGGCTCAAATAGGCATATAAGACCAAGAAAAGGCTTGTGAAAAATAGGTATGATCAACAAAAGGAACCACAAGCCTTCAACAAGCACTAAGTTGAAGCCTTAATGCTAAAATAGGGTTTTGTAGGGAAAAATTACCTAGGGTTAGTGACATTATCTCTAGGGAGGTACTCCCACCATGGAAAAGAGTAGATTTTTGTGCTATAAGGTTCATTCGACAAGATAAACCTCAAAACAAGCTAATGACTTGACCCTATTTGAATTCATCTGTATGCCCTAGCCCTAGAGGCTTGCATTGAAGGGTTGAAATTGATATAAAGAGAGAAAATGATAAGGTAGGAATGATGATTAATCATCTATGTGGAAGAAAGTGACTACTTCTTGGGTGATGGAGTCTCATGGAAAAATTACTATGGAGATGTCAAACCCTAGAAGGGAGTAAGCGGGGGAACCTAATTTTCCACATTGAAAACCCTAAACATCACTCAATGAGGGGATAAATCAAGAGAAAATATCTCTAGGAGTTTCTCAAGGGCTGCACAAGTTTCTCTAATTAAAGAATACAAATTTTCACCAAAATTGCATATAAAGATATGCAATTGAACAAAAACATACAAAACCCTAACAAATATATTGAATGTATTAATCATTAAAATATATTCAACAAAAATACTCATAATATATCAAAAAACAATCCTTCATTATCCAAAAGTGAAATCTCCACAACAAGGACTAGTCTCAAATAACAAAAATACCCACAAATATCACATCTCCACAAGAGTAAACGACTACAAGAGCTAGGCCAAAATATACAAGGAGGTCGAAATAGTCCATAAGTGATGATGAAATACAACAATCATGTGACTTATACTTATATGAGGTCTAATTTATCTAATTTTAGCATATGAAGCGCAGAAACAAGTCTGATATCGAGTAAACATAAAATAGTCACTGGGTTACAAGTCGACCCACTAGCTCAATGTGAAAGCATGCCATAAAAGACCCACACATACGATATATAAGCCTATAAATGATGATGTCATGCCCATTTTTGGCTACAAATGCCATACGAATGTGAGTCTTAAGGTTGAAGGTGTCTTCATGTGTCGTGATCATCCATCATTTGAGGAATATTCCTTAAATCCAACATCAAAGTATCCCCAGGGGTCCCAAATCCAATTGAGGTGTCACCACATCATCTCCATGGGTCTGTAATGGTAAATTTAATGATTCATCTCCTTAGTATTAGGGATTCATCAGATGCAACAAGAACTCCATAGTAATTTCATGGAATATCATCCTTATTTGGGTTTTGAATCATGACCTGCTCATCAGGGAGTGTCAAAGTCATCTTAGGGGCATGGTGGGTCCAAAGGTGCAATTATCAAGAATCCTCTATGTTGGGTAGAAGAACATGAACATTCTGGGTCTTAAGGGTACTCTCAGAAATGCATTAGTTCCTCAACTCATCATATTACCTAATTCTCTAATGTAAGTGGGAAATGCTGCATTTGCTAAGTCATAAACCTCTTTGAAAGGAATAGGTACCAGGAGTGGGTGCCCTTAAGGCTTGGGATGCTATGGACCACCTAAAAAAACTAACTTAAAATCTAGTGAAAGTGATTATTCATTAGAGACTAATATCATATAAGCATCTAAGTGGACTGATCTTGCATGTTAAGGGTATATTAATACTTCAAACTTGGATCCCATTATGATATTTAAATGTACCAAGTCCCATAAAGGTGTTCCCTACCTTGATAGAGGTGGCTAATGGTCAACCCTATTATATGCTTCCAATTCTAAGGGGAAGTGGAATTTCCAAGGCCAACTCCTAAATCAATAGATTTTAGTGTAAGTGAGTGGCAATGGAGGGGAAAGGCTTCATGGCCAAGTGCCATGGTCAAGGGGACCAACCAATGGAGATCCACATCCCAAGTGTATAAATTTAATGAAGGGAGAAATCATGGAGGAATGGGGTACCCTAATTGTCCCGCTTTCTCCATCCATCTAGTGCACCTTTTACTTCTTTTTAATAACGTTTTATTTTTATTTTGGGAGCATACCTCAAGGGTTAGAGCTTTCTCTTTATGATATAACGTTTAATTTTGGCCCTTTAGATGAGACAATTTATCATTGATCAGGCCTGGTACATGTAAGGATTCCTTTCGATGAAAGGCAACATTAAGTGCTTAGAAACTGGGTGATGACCAATAACAAAGTTACGAATCAAATGAGAACTGTGACCTCAAAAAAAGATGATCCAGGTGGATGTTGGTGGACACCCACTTATCCCACTTGGATTCCCACAACTATCTCTTTCAGTTTTCAGTTTTCGTAATTGTATCACAATTTACTATTTTTAGCAGTTTTTCGGACCCTGAACTTCCGGAGCCGTTTTGATGCCCTAAATGACGTTTTTTGGGAAATCTGGGAGCAACATGGGTCCATGGACTGATATTTCTCTTACTAGAGTTATAGTTCTCGAATAGATCTTTCTAACGAGCTATTGTACGCGTCAAATGGAGATCGGGTGCCAAAGTTACGACCTCGGGAAATTGATGTACCAATTTACCCAAATGAGGCTCACAATTTGGCGTTTCATCTTCTAGGGTTAGGTTTTGGGATGTGAAGGGTTTTCCATTGTTTCTCAACAATAAATAGGCCTTCGAGCCTCATTGTAACAAAGTTCAGAGGCATGTAGCTGTCACATCTCTTCTTAGAGATAAGCTACCATCGCCCTCGTTGGTTTATTTCCATTGTTGTTTGTAAGCACATTTTAGTATTTTACATTAATGAAATGAAGTATAATTTCTGCTGCATCTCTGTGTTTATGGTTATCTCTGTAATTTGTTTCGTTCCTGTTTAAATCCGGATCATAAGAACTCTAGCCAAAAAACTGAAGAAAACATCAAAAAACAACCAAAAAATGAAAAATGTGTACGTTGGAATGATGTTTTTTTTAGGGCAAAATTTCAACATTTTTTAAAAATGGCAGTGAAAACCATTTTTTTTGCACAAAAACACCCTAAAAACAAAAATGTATTGATGTTGGAACAACATTTTTTTAGGGTAAAATTTCAACATTTTTTAGGCATGCCATTAAAGTTAAAATATCATGTCTCTAAAAACACTTAAAATTTCAACAATTTTCAGCTATGGCATTAAAGATAAAATACTTATAACTGTTATCAAGCATAGCATTAAAAATAAAATATCATGACCCAGAAAAACCTTAAAATTTTGACAATTTTTCAACCATGGAATTAAAACCAAATATCATGACTACAAAAAACCTTAAGTATTCAACATATTTCAACCATGGCATTATGAAAAAATTACGTGATTAATTTTTTTTTTTTAAATTGAACACCTGAATGAAAGAGTCATTATACCAAGGGTATTTTGTTTTTAAATGCTAAAAGTATAACTATTTAAAATCTTAGCCTAAGACCCCCCGATCGGGGTGTGATCCAGATTGATTAGATGTACGAGGCCATGAAGGTGAGTCAGGCCCTCGCCACCTTCTACATGCAACCAACAATTGGAAAGGTGACGATGAACATGCATGAGTTAATGCATGTGATGGGAGAAGAGTTAAGGAAAGGGGGAATGGGTAGAAGGTCATTTCAACCATGGAGAAGCTGAGTATAAGAGAGGAAGGCTTTGCGAGGTGGAGCGAGGTTTGGGTGTTGGCTACTCAGGGGGTTCTGTGCTGCTGAGGATGTTGTCAACGACAATAGGGAGCACTCTCTGGTATGTTAAACTTATGCTTCCTGCAATTTACTTTATTACGAAGGAGGATTGTATGGCCCCCGTTCAGTTTTTGGTTATAGGTTGGGGGGGGGTAATGAGGTGGAGGAAAGCCAAAGTATTGGCCTGGTATGGCACCTGGGTTGCCCCATTTCTATTTTTATGTTTGTTTCTATGTTCGTGAAGTTCGACATTTGTCTGTCGAAAATGGGAGTCCGTTGAGCAGAAGAGGAGGAGGGGAGGGTGTTTGAAAGGGGGGCCCTTATGGGTTTGGATGTGTGGATTGAGGGAGATGACCGAATAATGAAACCAAACCTTCGACGTCAACTTCCCTGGGTTGGGATTTTGGGTGGGAGGGAAAATAACCTCAGAGACTAGGGATGGTGGTGCGTCATTTGGGGGGAATCCTGTCCGACTAGGCCCATTCCAGTGCCAATGCCCTGTGTCATAGCTGTCGGTAAAGAGGCGTTGTGCACTATGATCAGAGGGAAGGATGCTCACCCTCGAGAGATGCATGTAGCTTTTTCCATACATATCAATGTAACATGGCCAATTGACTTGAACTCTGTGGAGACCTAGAAATTTCTGAGAGGAGATATGAGGAAAGCAAGAACAAACCCCTAACGCTTGGCCTAGATTTTACTAAAGCAAGGAAGGGCAGGTCACCATGTATTCATAAGCATACCAGAGTGACTCTCAATCAATGATAACCAATGGAAGGAGGTTCTTACTTGGTTGAAAATTTGTGACTATGCAGCAGGTGTGTTGGTGGGACGAGACCTTTGTTTGCGTCAAGATCCTCTCCCACTACTCAAGGATACTATAGGGAGGAAAGGCCAGGGAAAAGAGGAGTATTCAAAGTAATGTGAAGGCATGGCATGTGCAAAGGGACCTTGAAACACTGTAGCCGGGAACAAAGGCCATTAGAGATAGAGGAGGATCACCCAGGCCTAGCTCGTCCTCCGCGGCGGTAGGGAGGAGTCGTGGGCACAGGACGGTTTTGAACATCATTCAGGAGGCCAGCTAGACATACCATGATAGCAACCCGAACCCGTTAAAAATCTAATTGCAGAGTGGGAGGAGGAAATTCGCCAGGCGGAGGAAGAATTTGAGAAGGAACAGGTCGAGTGGCAGGAGGTAGCACTGGACCTCGGTTATATGAGGGGGAGAGTCACTCAATACCAACATATGATTCATCTATTTTAGATGATGAAATGCATACTGGAAAAGGCCATTGATCGACCTCCTTCTGACCAGAATGCACAAGCCCATTTAGAACAACATGAAGGCATCCGGGGCAACTCAGAGAAGTCTGAGCTCATGAGGATTCTGGAAAGGATTCAGTTTTAGCTATAGTAGGAGAGTGGGCAACTAAGCTGAATTGAACAACACATCCCGTGCATCCCTCAATCGAAGCTTCTTGGCTCCATTGTGATGGATCCTACCCTTATCGACTCAGACAATGATGATCAGTGACAACTCACATTAGTTTTTTTGAATGATTTTACATAGATATAGATGTATTTACAATTATGTTTATAGTTATCTAGTACATAGGAAGAACAAAGACACTCAGGTGTACATGGCTTGGCTGGACATTCTCAAAATTTTGTGTTTATGGATGGCTTATTTTGCAAATAGGTGGCCAACAGACCTAGTTTCCCATTGGGTAGGTTGAGGCCACCTAACTCATGGTTATATGGATGTAATTTTCCCTATTTTCGAAAATTAATAGAAAGGAATCACCAATCTTACAAAAAAAAATCTTAGCCTAAGACAGCTTGACACATTGCAACGAAAATTTAAAAATCAAACATCAAATTGACACGTAGTGTAGGTGAACTCCACCCATTTCCCTGAAAACTTAAAAATCAACCATGAAATTGACACATAGTGGGGGCATGATTGACCCACTGCAATTGAAACTTAAAAATCAACCATCAAATTAACACATAATGGAGGTGAACTTGATTCATTGTAACGAAACTGAAAAATCAACTATTAAATTGACACATATTGGAGTTAAGTTGCTAGTCAAACATCGACACAACCCCTACAACAAAAAATAAAATAAATAAATCAATAAAATTTAAAAATAAAAAAAAAAAATGAAATCATAATAAAACAAAACAAAATAAAAATAATAATAAGTAAAAAATACAATAAAACAAAATAAAAACATTGAAAAAGAAAAATTAAAATAAAAAAATGACAAAAAAATTAAATATAAAAAAAATGTTTTAAAAAACAAAGAAAAAAACAAAAAATAAATAAATTTAAAAATAAAACAAAAATAACCCATAAAATATTGAACATTCAAACATAAAGAAAAAAATAATAATATATAAACAATGACTATATATATATATATATATATAAAACATATTATAAAATAATAAATAAAATAAAATTTTAGAGATATAAATATATATATTAAAAAACATTATTTTTTTTAAACATAAAATAACAAAATGTCAAGTCCCACTAGCATAACCAGTTGAGGATGGGCCTTGTCAGCAAGGTGACCGAGGGTCAAACCTCATGAGGGGTGGTTGTGCCCTGTGCTAGGGGAAGAGACATGCTAAAAAATCCAGTAAGCTAAGGGCTAGTGTGGCCTTGGCCGGGTGTGATCCCCGAGTGACTTTGACGATTTAGATGCCCCTAGGTCGTGACTCCTAAAGCCATAGGTCAATCCTAAACGATCACAAACAACTTGACAAATGAAAAAAACATAAAATAATTAAAAAAACAAAAAACACAATTTAAAATATTAAAGAAATAAATAAATAAATAAATAAAAATTAAATATTTCCCCTTGCAGGTCGATTCCGGGATTCGACTTGCCACACCCGCCTACCGGCCAAGGGATTGCAGGCCAGGGCCAATGCCTTGGCCCACAACCACTTTACGACTAGGCGGGGGTGACAAGATGATTCCCAAAATCAGTTTGCCGCCCATGCCCAACCACAAAGGGCCTGCGGGTCAGGGCGGGCGCCTTGGCCTGTGGCCCCTTGGCGTCAGGAAGGGGGTGGTAGAATCGACTTGCCACCCCCGACTAGCCGCCAAGGTGCCGTAGGAAAAAACAGGCACCCTGAATCGTGACCCTTGGCTGCTGGGAAGGGTGGCAAGCCAATTCATATATAATTTTTTTCAAAGTATTTTTTATTTTTTATTTTTATTTATTTTTGGTATTTTTTATTATTATTTTTTTCTTATTTTTTTCCATCATTTTATGGGTTATTTTTGGTAATTTTTTATTTATAACTTTTATGTTTTTTTTCTTTGTTTTTTAATATTAATATTATTATTATTATTTTTTAATTTGAATGGTTAAATAACAAACATTTAAAAAAAATGCATACTTAAGACATCAACAAATTAAAAGTGTCAAAAATATGCCCCCAAAAGAAAAGGTTGATGTTTTTCAAAATCTACATGGAAATCAACAACATTTAAATTTTTTTTTTTATCGATACTTAACATATAAGAAAATTTAAAGCATAAAAAATAAGCCAAAAAAAGGGTTGATGCTACATCAACAATTTTCAAAATTGGCATGAAAATCACTAACATTTAAAAAAAGATGTACATACTTAATACATAAGAAAATTTAAGGTATCAAAAATATGCTCCATTAAAAAGAAAATGTCTATTCTGAATCAACACATTCAAAATCAGATAATTTTTTGCTACCTCTAAAAAAGTGAGAATTCGGTCAAGTTCATGTTTGATTGGTAATTGTGTTCAATGAGGAGGGTAGAGCTCATGCTAGGATTTTTCCCATATGATGATTTATGTCTCAGCCGTCTTTTGCATCTTGATCTTCTTCTTTCTCTTTCATTGTGGCCATAATATTTTTTTTATTCTTTTAATTGCATCAACCAGCAAGGAAACGTTTCTTAGCCCTACTCAAGGGTGTGGATAAGAGGGTGCCAAATCCCCATGAACTAGTGACAGGTTAGATTTGAATAATGGAGATGGTATAAGAAAGATGGAAAGTGTCAAATATGGTGTAAGGGAGAATGATGCATTATTTCAATCTAGTTTTTCCAAATTGGGCCCCTCCTATAACCTTAAGACCACAAGGGAAGTTCCACTGGATTAGGGATAAATATTAACCGATCTGGTAAGATGAGATAACAAATTTAAATTTAAGGTCAACGAATCTTCCATATTACCCCTTTATCCATACTAAATTCCTAAAACAAACAATTATAAACACCTAATCACAAAATGATCAAAGTACCTTTTGAATAACAACCCACCTTCATCCAAGAGGAAATTTCGGATGGTGAGGGGCATGTGGATGATGTAGATGGTGAAGGAAAATAGAATATCATGATTGAAAAGTGAATATTAGGGGCTACTAGCTGGCAAAATCTCAAATATAGGAGATTTTTTTTCTCCTATGGGGTTACCTATTTTGGTGGGTAACATGGCCCACGTTCCTACAAAATCAACCTGCCACATCAGTGCCAAGGTTAACACCTGTATTGACCAATCATCCTACCACATTAGTGCCACATCATCCATAATAGCACCTATCCTCATCCATACTTCCACATCAACATTTGTACTACCACATGTCAGCTCTTGGTGGTGCCACGTGTCCCATGTGCACATCTTTTTTCCTATTTGTCCAAAACTTTAAACGGCCATAAATTTCTCATACAATGTTTGTTTGACTTCATTCAAGCATCATTAGAAAGCTCTCAACGAGCTCTTCAATATGGAGATAATTTCATCATCATTTGAGGACATCAATTTTTATTGGTCGTGAAGATCCACCTAGATCACTCTATAGAAACATTTTGGAGTATTAATCAAGTGGAAAAATATGCCTCTATGAGAAGCTACATGGGTAAATGAGCAGGTTATGAAGAATCACCCTCAATTACAAGCCTTGAGGAATTTTTTTAAAATATGGTTGTTATGTTAAGGCCTTAGGTCCCTAATAAAGATTCATTGTTAGTTAGTTATAATTAGGTCATCCTAGTGGTAGGTTACATCATGTCACTTTATCTTCCATTTATAATAAAGGATATTCATTTGTAGAAATTGTATTTTGTCTTGGCATTTGATTCATTGTAAAAGGAGCCCCCCCATCAAAGTGGACTATTATTAATTAACTTATGATCATTTAAAAGGAATTTGGCTCATAACAAATTACATGGTAGAACACTTCAAGGAATATTTAACATTGTTATAACCCTATTTTCTACTCCACTACAGTGGGAGAGACCTTAGTTCAACTTACCTCAATTGTTAGCTAGAGTGCATCCCCTTTCACCCTTGTTTTTCTTATATGGGTCTTATGAGGAAATTATTAGATGTTATACGGAGGGAAATACATAATTGGATAATTTGTTACAATTATTTTGTCACAATTTCATAAATTATGAAATAATAGCTATTTCATAATCAAGAAAAACTAATAATTGAGAAGAAAGTTGATAGTGAGTTGGGAAAATCTCATAATTGAGCATGAAACTTGTGCATAACTTATAATTGCTTGGTTCACATGGATCATGTACGTCCATGAATTGTATCCAAATAATTCTTATGCCATCAAGCCTAAATTCTCTTGGCCTTAAGTGTCTAGATACATCCTCCTAAATCTAGGAAAATCCTATATAACCAAAACTTCTTAGGGGTGGAAGGGAGGAAAAAATAATTAGAATATTTTGGAACAATGGAGAAATACCACCATAATAAGTTTATTATGCTTCATGAATAAGCCTAATTGTAGGTAAGTCAGGGGAGGAATAGAAACAAGGGAATAGAGGAGGGTAATTTAGTTTCAAAAGTATGTTTTTGCTATTGTATTGTTATTATAGATAGAATGACAATTTGGTTTCCTTCTCTACATAAATTTTGTTTATGAGATCATATTGTATGTGTTATGATTATATCATTTTGTAGTCTATGTTTCCTTTTCAAAATTACAAATACATTGTATTTATTTTTTTGCGCACATGTGTAGGTGTTGGGATTAAGGAGGTAGAGTAGGATCTTCATCTACCATAGTGGGTCTGCAACCTTCATCAACATGATGGATTATAAGGTATGTCATCACCCTTGCCATTTCCATTCTATTAAAGGGAGATATTTCAATATATCTAGGAATATTAATTTTTCATTGTGTCCACTGTATGGTAGATCTCAAGTAAGAATCTATAGGACAATAGTCCCTTTGTCTTGTGCATAATTTAGGCAAACAAAACTGACAGCTTCATTAGGAAAAATATCTTGTGTTCTCCATCTCCTTTTAGCATTCCTTAATCCTATTTTTCTTGAGTGGTTCTCTATTGATTACTATCACTTTTACATTTCTTTTTTAACTATATCTACCCCTAATATTTTATATCTAAGCTTATTTTAGAACATTAAACAAGTAGAAAACAAAAAAAAAGGAAAAAAAAATAGGTTGTAGTTTTCAGATAAAATTATGTACCATTCTATACATAATTTGAATCAAATGACTACATATCTGAGTTTTCTTAATTTTTGTAGAAATTTCTCTATGGATCAGCTAGCTCTGATACCATGTAGAAATACTGCTCTCTACACATCTTGTAGAGAAACTGTAGGTTAAACTGATTATGCAATGTACTAAAGCAAAATACTCAATCTACTTCTACTATCAAACTTGCGGAAGCTTAATCGATTTTGAGCAAGATCAAACATAACACATATGATAGAGAATAAGATTCAATCACACATGAAACACAAAAGAATACTTTGGGGAAAGCCTCATCTAAAAACCCCGCTATCTGTATTATCATACAAGTGGAAATATCTTAGGATTACACAAAGCCTTAGCTCTCAAGCTATCTAGCACTCAGTGCAATCCCTCAGTGTTGCTCATAGACATAATAGACAACACATATGCCTTCCTTCAGTCATCCGAGCCTCCTATTTCCTTGCGCAGTTTCTCCTGGGTCCTCCAGCTGCCACCTGTGTGATTCTCACCTCACACACAACATTGACCTCTGAAATAATTTCGCAATCCTGAAGGAGTTAATTCCTTCTGCATGGATGAGTTTCCTTTATAGGAAAATTCCTCCAACTAATAGTACAATGTCTCTGTCTTTAATATCAACTGGGTCTTTCTATGAACTGGCATGCATTGGTTATTTATGAGAGAATATTCAGTTATCTGGAGAACACTAGTTGCATGCATGCATGCATTAACTAACTGAACTCACAATTAGTTCCACAAACTGTTTGGAACTAATCTAACTGGACTTAACTCAGTTAAATGAGCTAATTAATTACAACTCAAACACAACTCATCCTTATCTCCTTAATTAATGGATAACTTCCTCAATCAAAGGGATAACTGTTGCATGTCTTCACAAAGACTTCATGTTTGATTTTCTCCAACTAATTAACTCAAGATGAATTAATTAATTATTTTTCAAACAGCTAGTGAGACTAAATTCGAATTTTAATCCTCATTTTTGATTCGAGGACAAATCAAAATTGGAATATATCCCGAAATGCTATTTATAGAAATGCTATTTTTAGCATTTTTATTTTTTGCTATTTCCAACAGAGTTGGAGTATATCCCGAAATGCTATTTACAACAATGTTATTTTTAGCATTTCCATTTTTATCATTTCTTGTTGCTATTTTCAACACTCCTCTCAACAAGTAAGGAATTCAACTCGATCCTGATCCCGAACCTTTGGAATGTTCTGCATGCAACACTTCTCACTAGTGTTGTTGCTCAAGAAACTCAGAAACAAAAAAAATCCAACCTGAATCAGAATGATACCTCTGTCATCAAAGTCTCTTACTGCTATTGCCTCTATCGACTGAAAACTCTACACCCCTGTGCTCTTCAGTATCTGACTGCTCTAGCCTCTATCACTTTGATCTCTGACTGCATCAATCACACTGATTCCTCCTGCTACATCCGTGCTACTACTGGTCCTATCTCCCAGCATGCATCCAAACTGCACCTCTTCTCATCATGTTGCATCGTGCTTCCCACTCCTGCAATGAAACTCAGTTACTGAGAAGCAAGTAACTGATCTCCCATCTGACCTCCCCGTTGGGCTAGAAATACCCTCTAATGCTGAAGCTCCCTTTGCGCTCCATCCGCATCTGTCTCTACCCACTCAGCTAGTCCTACTACTACTCATTGGGGCTCCCGTAGCAAGGTCTAATCAAATAGGTTGGGTACCTCAAGGATCCTGCACCTATTTTAGCCTTCATGAGACTATCACTTCACATTGCCCCACCTCACACCTGGAGGTATGGTTGCATGTGATCCCTTTCCCACTTGGCTCGAAATTCCCCCCTATTGGAGGTCTCTACACATTCCCCAATAATGGCCATGTAATCATTGTATTACTCAGGTGACCTCCTTTGTTTGCGCTGAGAAGATGGTTCTCCCACATTCTCTCTCACATCAGATAACAATCTGTCAGCTTCTCTCGCGTGCTTCCACCCATCTCTGGAAGACTCTACATGAGTGGATGTCTCCACTTCTGGAACGTCTGCATGCGGTTGCTCCACATCAATCTGAGGCTCCTCCTCCTTAGGAACCAACAGTTCCTCCACAGCCTGTAGTTTGAGATCCCTCTCAAGGGAAACTCGCATGGCCTTCTTCTCATCAAACTTGAGATCTCTGTGAACCACTGTCCTCTGACTGGTAGGCAAGTACACCCGAGAGTTGTGGGGTGTATCAGTGTACCCCACAAGTATACTTGGTCACATGGCAATAAACCGATGAGCCAAAGATCCTAAAGTGACTCACATCTGGTCTTTTCCAGGAGAAGGCTTCCTCTGGTGTCTTCATTCCAAGTATTCGATGCGGGCTTCTATTTTGCAAGTAAACCGCTGTGTTGCATGCCTCAACCCACAAATGAAGTGGTAGGCCTTAGTCATGCAAAATCACCCAAGATGTTCCCACAATCATTCTGTTCTTCCTTTCAGCCACCCCATTCTACTGTGGGTTATGGGGTGCCGTCAACTTCTGTTTAATTCCTTCTGCAGCACAGAATTCCTTAAACTCTTGAGAGACATACTCACCACCATTGTCGCTTCACAAGGCCTTGATCTTCTTTCCTAATTCTTTCTCAACCAAGGCTTTGAACTCACAAAACCTTGAGAAGGTTTGATCCTTCCTCTGCATGAAATAGATCCAACATCTACAAGAAAAATCATCAATGAAAATAACATAGTACCTTTGTTTAGCAGTGGAGGCTATTGAGAATGGTCCACACACATCTGTATGAACTCACTCCAAGATTGCTTCAGCTCAACTGTCTCGATCCTGAAAGGAATATTTTTCATACTTACCCAAGGTACAACCTTTGCATGTGTCCACTTGCTCAAGTTTACCTTTGGGAAGTCAAGTAGAAATCTGCTGCACTATCTTCAAGGCCCCATGATGTAAGTGGCCCAACCTTCTATGCCATAACTCAGCAATATCTTGGCTTTGCACCAATTTTTCTTTGGAAATCAATGCAGCACAGTCATCTACCTCCAGCTTGTAGAGATTCCTCACTTGAATCCCAATCCTCTTAGTCTGACCCGTGGCTATGTTGCTCAGGAATGCCTTTCCTTTATTGAAGACAACATCGTAGCCTTTTTCCTCCAACAGTGTGACCGATACCAAGTTCTGTTTCAGTCCTGGCACATACTTCACATCATTTAGGGTGAGAGGAGCTCCATGCTCCTTCTGAAACACAACTGTACCTTCACCTGTAACATGGTACTTTCCATCATTGCCCATCTCTATGCGCATCTGGAGGTCCTTCTCCTCCAAGGTACTGAATAAAATTTTATCGCCAGTCATGTGGAATGAGGCTCCACTGTCAATATACCAAACACAACCCATCATCGATGACACCATGCATGCGAAGAGGGTAAAGTCCATTTCGAACTGAGAGGCCAATGCCTCACCTTTAGATGATACCTTCTTTGTTGTGTGTGGAGCATGATTGTTCAGAGGTCTTTGTTTCAGCCGGATGTATACCCCAGGAAGTTTGTACACCCCTCCACGCGGGGGGGTGTGGGGGGGACTTTTCCACCCCGCGGGGGTCTGGGGGCTCGGGGGTAGCGCTCCCGAAGCCAAAAATAGAGGTAAAATTTCCTTGTAAAAGTATAGTAATTTCTAGTCAATCTAGGCCATTCATTAGGTGGATGATCTGACGTTAGAACTTATGTTTAGTTTATGGTTTTTGCCCTAGAAGGTAACCCCCTCTCTTGGTATGAGGGAATTTTATTTGAGGCTGTGAAATAGATGTGTATTTTCTGAGTGAGAAACAGAGAGGCGAGATTGTGAGAGAAAACAAATGATATTACAGCGGATTTGCTGTAAGTTGTGTCTCTTCATTTTGCTGGATAATAGAAAGGAAGGACTAGCTGTTCGAGGTGGACGTAGCCCAAACTGGGTGAACCACGTATATCTGTGTCTCTCTTGTTTTATGCGTTTTCTGTGTTTATATTTCTGCAATATTTTATGTGTTCCATTGCTCCATAATATATAATTTTCTAACAACTGGTATCAGAGCCGAAGGTCTATTTGGCTGATAAACTCGCAGGAAAGAAGGGTTCCTCATTCGAGTGGGAGCAATGGTGGAAGATGGTAAGTTTAGGGTCGAGAAATTTAATGGCCAAAAATTCTCATTATGGAAGATGTAGATGGAAGATTATCTGTATCAGAAAGATTTGTACCTACCATTGAGCGAAAAAACAAAGAAGCTGACAGCTATGACAGATGAAGAATGGAACCTTCTCGATAGAAAGGCACTCGGAACAATATGGTTGTGCCTCGCTGCGTCAGTCGCCTTCAACATTTCGAAGGAAACAACGACAGAGGGTTTGATTCAGGCGTTGTCGAAACTATATGAAAAACCCTTGGCCTAAAACAAGGTATTTCTTATGAAACGATTATTTAATATGAAGATGTCGGAAGCTGGATCTGTTGCAGATCATTTAAATGATTTTAATACAGTTACAAGTCAGTTAAGTTCTGTAGGGGTAAACTTTGAAGATGAAGTTAGAGCTCTGTTATTCTTGTGCTCATTACCAGAAAACTGGAATGGTTTAGTAATGGCCATTAGTAACTCTGTCTCTGGATCTAGTACTTTAAAGTTTGATGATGTTTTCGGTGCTATCCTTAGCGAGGAAATGCAATGGAAAATATCTGGTGAGACATCAGGTAATGCTTTGAGTGCAGAGTCCAGGGGAAGAAAAATGGAAAGAGGAAAGAGCTCAGGATATCACAGTAAATCATGGAAAGGCAGATCCAAGTCTAGATCGGGGATAGTGTGCTGGAAATGCAGAAAGAAAGGACACCTAGAGAAAGACTATAGATCTCGGAAGGGAAAAGAAGGAGATGCACAACAAGAAAACAATCATGAAGCAAATGTGACAGGTGAGGTGTTACAAGATGCTTTGATTCTTTCTTTTGAAAATATTACTGATTCCTGGGTGGTAGATTCAGGGGCCTCATTCCATGCCACACCTGATAAGAAATACTTTCATGACTATGTTCAAGGAGATTTTGGACAAGTTCATTTGGGTGATGATAAACCCTATAAAATTATTGGAATGGGTAAGGTTCTTGTAAAATAGCAGAATGGAAACCAATGTCTACTAAAAGAGGTAAGGCATGTTCCAGATCTGAAGAAAAATCTGATTTCAACAGGGCAGTTAGGCGGTGAAGGTTGTGTGACAACTTTCATAGATAAAGCTTGGAAGGTCACCAAAGGAGCCCTGGTAATAGCAAAAGGCGAAAAGGTTGGTACATTGTATTTATGCAATGGTATTTCTAACTTTGTTAATGCTTTAACTTCCAAAGGAGTAGATGCAACATTATGGCATCATAGGCTCGGACACATGAGTGAAAAGGGGATGAAGATTCTTCACTCAAGGAATTTGTTGTCGGGTTTGAAGAATGTTGATTTGGACTTCTGTGAGAATTGCATCTATGGAAAACAAAAGAGAGTCAGATTTCTCAGAGTTGGGAAAGAAAATAAGAGCGAAAAATTAGAGCTTGTGCATACAGATGTATGGGGACCTGCTCAGGTATCATCTCTCGGTGGCTCTCGTTATTATGTTACTTTCATTGATGATGCAACTAGAAAAACTTGGATTTATTGTATTAAGAATAAATCTGATGTATTTGATACTTTCAAGAAATGGAAAGCTTTGGTTGAGATTGAGACAGAAAAGAAATTGAAGTGTCTCAGATCAGACAATGGAGGTGAATATTGTAGCAAAGAGTTTGATGGGTATTGTTTAGAGCATGGAATTCGTAGAGAGAAGATAGTTCCAAGAACACCACAAGAAAATGGTGTGTCAGAAAGGATGAATAGAACAATCATGGAGCGTGCAAGGTGCATGAGATTGCATGCAGGATTGCCTTTACAGTTTTGGGCAGATGCTGTATATACTGCTGTTTATCTAATAAATAGAGGGTCTTCAAGTTCCTTAGATGGTGGTGTTCCAGAGGAAGCATGGACATGTAAAAAGGTAAACTACTCCTTTTTAAAGCCTTTTGGTTGTGAGGCCTTTGTCCATATTGATAAAGAAAATAGAAAAAAGCTTGAGGCAAAGTCAAAGAAATGTACCTTTATTGGATATGGTGTTAATGATTTTGGTTATCACTTATATGATTAAGAAAATCACAAAATCATTAGGAGCAGAGATGTAATATTCAATGAAAAGGTCTTGTATAAGAATCAATTACAGGAAAAAGAAAACAAGGAATACACAGTTCTTGATGAAATCACTGAAAAAGTAAAGGTGCCTGAAAATAATAATAATCAACAACCACAAGAACAACAACCACCAAAACAACAACAGGCACCCCAAACACCTGAAAGTGGTGTTAGAAGATCTACCAGGATAAGTAGACCCCCTGAACGATACTCTCCTTCATTATATTATTTATTGTTGACTGATTCTGGTGAACTTGAATGTTATGAAGAAGCAGTGTAGGTTGAAAGCAAGAAGAAGTGGGAGCTAGGCATGGAAGAAGAGATGGACTCCTTAATGCTTAACCATACTTGGGACTTAGTCAGGTTGCGTGCAGGTAAAACTACATTGCAGAATAAATGGGTTTACAGGCTGAAGGAAGAAGATGGAGGAAAACAGAGGTACAAAGCTAGACTTGTGGTGAAGGGGTTTGCACAGAAGAAAGGTATTGATTTTGATAAAATATTTTCTCCTGTTGTTAAAATGACTTCAATCAGAACTATTGTAAGTCTAGTAGCAGCTGAAGATTTGCATCTTGAGCAGTTAGATGTAAAGACAACCTTTCCACATGGGGATTTGGAGGAAGAGATATATATGTAGCAGCCACAAGGATATGAGGTAAAAGGGAAGGAGAAACTAGTGTGCAGGTTGAAGAAGAGCTTGTATGGCTTAAAACAGGGTCCAAGGCAGTGGTATCTAAAATTTGACAAGTTTATGTCTGAACAAGGTTATACTAGATGTCACTCTGATCATTGTGTTTATCTGAAAAAGAAAAATGATGGCAGCTATATTATATTGTTATTTTATGTAGATGACATGCTTTTTGTAGGGTCTAACATGCAGGAAATAAATGTGCTCAAAATAAAATTGGAAAATTCATTTGCAATGAAGGATTTGGGAGCTGCAAAACAAATCCTTGGTATGTGAATAACTAGATATAGGAAAAATCGCAAATTAATATTGTCTCAGAATGAGTACATACAAAAGGTGTTGAAAAGATTTAATATGCACAATGCAAAACCAGTTAGTACACCTTTTACTAGCCATTTCAAACTTAGTAAGGAAATGTGCCCAAAGACCGAAGAAAACATGGATTATATGTCTAAAGTTCCATATGCATCAGTAGTTGGAAGCTTAATGTATGCAATGGTCTGCACAAGGCCTGATATTGCACATGCAGTGGGAGTTGTAAGCAGGTACATGAACAATCCAGGAAAGGAAAATTGGATGGCAATGAAATGGATTCTCAGATATTTGAAAGGTACCACAAATCAAGCATTATGCTTTGGTGGTTCAAACATTTCTCTATAGGGATATGTTGATGTAGATATGGCAGGTGACAGAGATAATAGGAGGAGCACTACATGATATGCATTTACTGTTGGTGGAACAACTGTCAGTTGGGTTTCAAAAATCCAAAGTGTTGTTGCACTTTCAACAACAAAAGCAGAGTATGTTGCTGCTACAGAGGCTAGTAAAGAAATGATTTGGTTACAAAGGTTTATGGGTGAATTGGGTAAGGAGCATGATATGGGCACATTATACAGTGATAGCCAAAGTGCCATTCATCTTGCAAAGAGCTCAACATTTCATTCCAGGACTAAACACATACAACTCAAGTACCATTTCATACGATCATTATTGGAAGATGGAGAGTTGAAGCTGGAAAAGATACACACTAGCCAGAATCCTGCAGATATGCTAACAAAAGTTGTAACCAGGGAGAAACTGAGAATATTCTCAGTTTCAATTGGCCTTCAAGGATGACGATGAAGATGAGAAATAGCCAGGTCCAAAGAGGAGTCATTATCCAGCAAATGAAGCAGTGGTGGAGTTGCTACAATCATTCTCCAAGTGGGAGATTGTTGTGTGTGGAGCATGATTGTTTAGAGGTCTTTGTTTCAGCCGTATATATACCCCAGGAAGTTTGTACACCCATCCACGCGGGGGGTGTGCGGGGGGGACTTGCTGATCCCCCCCGGCTGGGGGTCCGGGGGCCAGCGGTCCCAAAGCCAAAAATAGATGTAAAATTTCCTTATAAAAGTATAGTAATTTATAGTCAATCTGGGCCCTTCATTAGGCAGATGATCTGACGGTAAAACTGATGTTTAGTTTAGGGTTTTTTTTCCCTAGAAGGAAACCCCCTCTCTTGGTATGAGGGCATTGTATTTGAGGCTGTGAAATAGATGTGTATTTTCTGAGCGAGAAACAGAGAGGCGAGATTGTGAGAGAAAATAGAGGATATTACAGTAGATCTACTGTAGATTGTGTCTCTTCATTTCGCTGGATAATAGAAAGGAAGGATTGGCTGTTCGGGGTGGACGTAGCCCAAACTGGGTGAACCACGTATATCTGTGTCTCTCTTGTTTTATGCATTTTTTGTGTTTATATTTATGCAATATTTTATGTGTTCCATTGCTCCGTAATATATAATTTTCTAACATTATTGGACTTCTTCGATGGGCAATTAGTTGCATATTGTCCCATCTTGGGAATTCGGTTTGCACCTGCAACCCCGAACTTCAAACTTCGAACTTCTCCCTTCTTTGTATACTGTTCTTCGCTTTGATCACCTTTGCTCCGATAAAATTGGCTCCGATATCATGTAGAGATTTCTCTATGGATCAGCTAGCTCTGATACCATGTAGAAATTCTTCTCTCTACACATCTTGTAGAGAAATTGTAGATTAAACTGATTATTCAATGTACTAAAGAAAAATACTCAATCTACTTCTACTATCAAACTTGCGGAAGCTTAATTTATTTTGAGCAAGATCAAATAGAACACATATAACAGAGAAGAAGATTCAATCACTCATGAAACACAAAATAATGCTCTGGAGGAAGCCTCAGCTAAAAACCCTGCTTTCTGTATTATCATACAAGTGGAAATATCTCAGGAGTACACAAAGCTTTAGCTCTCAAGCTATCCAACTCTCATTACAATCCCTCACTGCTGCTCAAGCCTCCTATTTCCTTGCGTAGTTTCTCCTGGGTCCTCCAGTTGCCACCTGTGTGATTCTCACCTCACATACAACACTGACCTCTAAAATAACTGCGCAATCCTGAAGGAGTTAATTCGTTCTGCATGGATAAGTTTCCTTTATAGGAAAATTACTCCCACTAATAGTACAATGTCCCTATCTTTAAGCTCAACTGTGTCTTTCTATGAACTGACATGCATTGGTTATTTATGAGAGATTATTCAGTTATCTGGAGAACACTAGTTGCATGCATACATGCATTAACTAACTGAACTCATAATCAGTTCCACAAACTGTTTGGAACTAATCTAACTGGACTTAACTCAGTTAACTAAGCTAATTAATTACAACTCAAATATAACTCATCCTTATCTCCTTAATTAAGGAATAACTTCCTCAACCAAAGGGATAACTGTTGCATGTCTTCACAAAGACTTCATGTTTGATTTTCTATAACTAATTAACTCAAGATGAATTAATTAATTATTTTTCAAACAACTAGTGAGACTAAATTCGAATTTTAATTCTCAATTTTGATTCAAGGACAAATCAAAATTGGAATATATCCCGGAATGCTATTTCCAACAGACTTGGAGTATATGCTAAAATGCTATTTATAGCAATAATATTTTTAGCATTTCTATTTTTATCATTTCTTGTTGCTATTTTCAACAATTGTATCCTAATTCAAAAAGAATAATTTAAAATAGTGTCTAGATTGGCGAGATATGGCTAATTAAATATCAACTAATTTTCTGATTTTTGTGTGATGGCTGTGCAAATTTGTTTTTCTAATATATTTTAATAGACACCTCTAATTTACATTATACCGAAACCATTAGGTGAGAATTTTTCTTAACTTTCTTCTGATATATAATATGATACGTTTCTAAAAAATATTCAGTAACCTAATGTCTTTTAAAACAATTGCTCGATTTTTTTTCTTTTTGTTGAATTTGGATTTTTGGTTTATATTTGTTTTGCATTTTGATTTTGAGACTTATATCTATAATTATTTTTCCGTGGAGGGTTAGATTTGATTCATATTTTATTTGAATTGCTTCTATTTCAAGAGATTTGATTTGATCATGCAGTTTATGCTAGTTTGTGTGATATTTTTTCATCTGAGTATTGCCTTGTTTGGTGATCATTCTTCTGATTATTTTCTTGAGAATATGATATTTGAAATATTCTTCCTAGGTAGTATTTATGTCATTTTTGATTTGAATAATTGTGAAGAAAACCAAGTATTATGGTGTTTTAGGTCTTTTTTGGTTGTTAAGGTTTGGGTTTGTTTTCCCTTGTAGAACATTGTAGGATTAGTTTGTTGGATGCCTGCATTAAATTACAAATCTAAACTTCCTTTATGTTGTGCATCAATTTTCTGTTTGTTTCATTTGACAGACAATAATTCACATACAATTGTTTCAAATCCATAGTTTGATTTTTTCGAGTGCTTTTCTTTGGTGCTTTTGCATTTTCATCTTAGAGTAACTGGAGAGATTTCTAAGTTGATTGATGACTTGGTTTCTTTTGATATTTTTGAGTATGTAGAGGGATTATTGGGAGAGGTTGTAAGGTTTCATTTTTCACTTGAAAAAAGAAAAGAAATCTCTACCCTTCCCCTAGCTAGTTTTCATTGATTTGAAAAGAGATTGCTTTCTTCATATAACTTACATATTAGATTGGTTTTGATTCTCTTAAACACCATCTTAGTTACACTTTGTACCCTTGAGTAAAAACAATCATAAAATAAAGTTATAATAAAATCAATCTAGAATTTTTGGTTATATCACACCAATAATAGATTATGGCTATAAATCCTTGAGATAGGTTTGGAGAGGACACTCTTCAAGGTTGTAAAATTGAAACTAGTTCCACTAAAGAGCATAAATCCATTATCATATCAAAATATTACTAGAAAATCCCTCTCAAAAGTGAATCAAGCACACAATCACATAAGGAACTTGTGGAGTGACATCCCCACTCGCTTGCTACCCATCTTCATTGGATTGTGTGCATTTGAGGATCTCTTTGAGAGACATATAACTTAATTTGAGCAATCCCTTAGGAGTTTTTGGGCTTAGTTACCTTCCCTACGTGTATTTTCCTAATCACACGTGTATCACTAATAATTTGGATGTGAGGTGGTAACCTCAATGTCATTTCTTTTAGGGCTCTAACCTAGGTGACTATGGGTGGGAAGTCCCCACGATACCTGAGATAGATGTCAATCATCATATTAATGCTCCTGGAAGGTGACACTCAACTCAATTGAGGTCACTTGGGATGGTTAGGGTTGAAATAAGGAGGTTGGGGTATTTTATTATCAATCCTTCATTAGTCTAAGGTCCTTGGGGATTTCATCACCTCAATAAACTGTATTTCAAGAGGTACTTTTGTAGTTTGTTTACTTGTTGCATCTCTCAATATGTTTTATAGTGCTTGTTGTTTGGTTCATGCTTGGTTTTCCATAGGGGTATCTTAATTAATTACTAAAACTTATATATTCACCATGGTTGACCATCTATATCAAAATTTTCGAAACCTTCCTCCCAAAGAGGAGAGTCCACCACCACAATGACATAAGATAACTCCATCATCAGAGGGATTAGATCAAACCAAAATTAGGAGGGTTATATTTGGTTTGAAAGGGGAAGGCTAGGTAATTCTTGAAGTAGTAGAAAAAATCCCACCACCACAAGTCAACCCACCTTTAACAAATCCTTTTGACCCTATACTGGTACAATTGAGTGTTTGTTTCACTCAAACTTTTTCGTTGTTCTCTCATCAAATGGATGGTGAGAGTCTTGCTTCAACCATGGGATAAATGGGACCTTATTCACCATATATTTATGGTATTTCATCCATGATTTCCTCACTACCATTGATCAGTGTGATAAGGTCCACTACTCCTATTTCAACAAAACCTCTTTCCTCACTTTTGAGCCTACCACTAGTTGCATCTATGACCCAAAGTAGTCTCACTAGTCTATCTGTATCCCTACCTCCTACTGGATTTGTGTTTAGTATGGGGAGAAGCCAAAGTCCACCTACTAGAAATGGGTGGTTCCCACCTAGTTCCGCCATCCCTACAATCATGTTCTTAAGCTTGGGACAAACATATTCAAAGAATCTTCCAGGGGGGTCTATACCTATTATTACCCAGTCTAGGGGTAGTAATGTCTTAGGAGGGACATAAAATACTTAGGGTAGTTTTACGTTAGAAGGAATGCCCTTCTCTGGAGGTTTGAATTTGTTTGTAGGGGTTAACTTACCTTGGGGAAATGTACTTACTAGTACCACTTTTCCTATGAGTCTTCCCACTTAAGGTGGTGCTTTCACACCGTTAAGTAATCCTTCTAGTGTCAGATATAGTCCCATTAGAAACTATTTTTTGGGAGTTCCTTTGTCCTTAGAGTAAATTCCCCTTAGGGAAAGAATCATTTAACTACTATGACTGGTCCAAGGGTCAAATAATCGAAGCCTAAAAATCCCTATGGAAAGTGTCCTTTAGGAAATTATCTTATCGAAAGGTTACAAGGTTTGTCTAGGGGTCCATTTTTACCTCCAAACCCTTTCAAACAATACCAACTTCCTTTTCTAGCATCACTTGAAATTCTATATTTGGATTAAATTATTAATGAAACCATACACCATAACCCTCAATGGTCTCCAATCATCAAATGAATTTGAGATATACGAGAATTCGATAGAAACTTGAGAGAGAACTCAACCACTCACATCACCACCTACCATTTATGATGTTCCTAAAACTCTCTGGTGGATGGAAGTATTAGGTTGAACCTATTCCATTGAAAGCTAATCAAGGATTCTACTAAATGGTACATTGAACGCAATAAGACATCCTACCATGATTATGCTTCCTTATTGCAAACGTTCTTGAACCACTTCCGCTTACTTTTGCCTTAAGATATCATAATTGATATCCTGTCAACTTTTAAGGACACCTCTACCCACATCTATGACCATATTTAGGAGTGGAGGTGATGTTAGTGATTGATTAAGACCAATATTCTTGATCAATTTATCAAATAATGGTTCACCCGATCCTTGCTACCCCATATTGCCAATGATGTTGCCATGGCCAAGGCCACTATAGAGAGGAACACATATTACATACCCAACATTGGAATTGATTCATAGTTGGTAATATGTATGATATTATTCCCAACACTCCTCAACCATAGATTGACTCACAATGCTCCAAATCGGGACCACATTCTGATGGTGTGATTGGTTTTGTCTCTACTTATGTTGTGAGCCAATTGGATGCTCAATTGGGTAAATTGTTCATTACATCACAAGGCCCTATAATTGCACCCAATTCTCAACAAGAAACATCTATTGATCATACCAATAAGATTCATATGCTTTAGTTCACACAACTAAGTAATTCTTGGCAACATGGTTGTAAATATAAGAAAAACAAGCAAAAGAAAACTTCTAAAACTTCTTAAGGGACACAACAGACCCAACCCAACATGAGTGGAGGAAAAAATGAAAAATGATGTAAATTCAAGTTTCCTTGCAATGCCTGTTAAAGGTGATCACCTAACTCATGATTTCCCATGGATGGATGAGATTCATTGACTTCTTTCACAACTAGTTTCTAGGTAGTAGCCTACCGCCTTGACACATCCATTATCTTACTAACCACAACAACAAATGGTTGCAACGCCACCTCCTCCTTTGCCTTGGGGCATGTGAGGACAAAAATTTCGTGGAGGCTTTGCACATATCCTTATGTGAAATAAATAAGTGAAGTTGTCTATAAGAGTGAAAACTTATGAGACTCCTGAGATTATTTCTTCATCTAAGGATCTGATAATACCAATTTTATCCAATGGACCCCTAATGCTAGATAATACATTGGAGATAGTGATTCTCCCACCTTGAGGGTGTTCTCCATAAGTAGACACACAACCCAAATGTTAGGGATGCTCAACACTACAATATTTTTGAGGATTTAGCCCAACTTCCATGTGCCATGTCTATTTTGGAGGTTATATAGAGTTGTCCTATGCAACATAGAGCCTTGTTAACCACTATCAGATGGGTTGATCCCTCAGAGTAAAATTTTATTACATTTGACATTGATGCAATTTGTTATAGCTTATTTCATTAGGTTTATTTTAAAATATTGGAACACTTCTATATCAAAATTGTTTGCTTCTCTCTTATGGATGAATTATCCTCCACTTGTATCATGGCCTTTTCATGCTAAAATATCTTATTTGTCCAACTCTCTTCCAATCAAGTACCGCCCTCTAGGCCTTTTATGTCCACACATTTTTACCTTAGGGAGTTATTCCAGAAATTTCCATTTAGCTATGGAGAAAAATTGTTGCCATGGATGTTGAAGTTGTTGACACCCCACTTGAGTATAATTTGTTCCTTGGGTGTAGTTAGTTTATGCTATAACTATTGTTGTTTCATTCATATTTCATATTCTTTTCTTTCCCCACGAATTAAATATTTTTACCATTGATCAACTTGAGTATTGTACACTAGCGACCAAATTAGTGTTATGGGCACAACAATCCCGTTTGTTGGGGATAAACCTCTCGATATTAGAATATTGGTGTAGGATTGTTTAAGAGCTCATAATTAATGATGATTTTTCTAATGTCATTTCTTGATATTCCTTTTACGATTATTGATACCATGCACATGATCTATTCCATCTTTGGTGGATCCCATCGGTTTGATAACCCACGGGTGGTTCCATCTCCTTTGGATGTAGGCTATATGGTGAGCACATGCCACTTCTAGTGTAAAATATTCCTCTTTGGTGGCCCTGTCAAAACTTCCTAATGGTGATCAAAAACTCCATCCCAATATGAAATATGATTAGGATGCAAACAACCCGTGAGTTCATACACCTCCATGGAAATCCTTAGCCTGTTTTTGTGGAGGGTGCTACATAACGTAACCTGTTAGACCATGTTGCACCTTGTACATGTGTATTTTAGTTTTAATTTGGTGTGTGATGTGAACACTTTTTATTTTTAAGTGTTTGTTGTTTCTATTCAATGATTTTCATGCTTGGTGTTTAATTTTAATTTATCAGTCAGATACTCTTGGCACACCTATGGTGAGGCCAAGAGGTTACATATGTTAGTCCTCTAACTATGTTGACATTTCCACAATAATTGAGCATTTATAAAATTCATTCAAAGTCACAAGTAAGAGCTAAATAAGACATATATAATACATCATAAATGCCAAAAATCACTAAAAACTATAAAACTAAAAAATATATGGTATTATTTTTACTCGATCCATGTTTTATTTCTTTATGTGATGTAACCATGGGTCTAGTATTTCTGGATGGTTTTTACATGATATGGTGGTGTTTTCATTCTGACATCCACTATATCTTGGGATCATTTTTCTTAATCTTGACATATTAGGGTAGGTCTTTCCTTGTCATCTTTGATGCATTATTAACTATAGCTTCCATATTTATTGCGCCTTAGATTCGATCTCGTTAGATTGTGATAGTAACCTTTCTTTATTTTCATGTTGTAACTTGCATGATAGAGCCTTCATTTACATGAATGCCCTGTTTTAGCACCTATATTTAATTTTTGTGTCCATGTTTCATCCTTTTATGGGCCTGAAATCTATCTTTTAGACCTTCCATGACTCTAAATATGAGCCTCATTTTCTCTTCTCTCTCATATTTTTTCCATTTCCAAGGAGGATTCCAAAAACCTTTTTACCTTGCGATTGTTGCTATGAATTTCCTTAGTAATTTATGCATACTAATATATTTGGCCTCATTTCTTATCATTGTAATCACATTTCCTTTGGCCCCATTGTTAGCTTTCATATGGCGTTCTTACTCTTCATGGAGAGACTATTGTGATGAGTGGGATTTATTTTTCCTACCTCTTTGCTTCACTTTCTTAGGGAAGTTTCGTCAACTTATAATGAGTTTCTACCCACTATACTATTCATTTATCTAAGACAATATTCCTTTGTATTATGCTCATGCTTGTTAAACATTGAAGGGTATCGAGCTTTCTTTTTCTCCTTTTTAGGCTCATTAAAAACTAAAAAAAAATACACTTTGTATTGAGCATATTACTACTTCTTCTTTGAGATCTTTAAACCATGAATAAAACACAGTATCGAGTATTCTTTTGCCGCTCTTTCGGGATCATTAAAATTGAAAAAAAGAAACACTATTGAGCTAATTTTTTTTCTCTTTCATGCTCATTAAACTATTAAGGAGATACTAAAACAATAAAAAGTGAGGGAGGGAAAATATTTTGGTAATCTACTAGTCAAAATCACAACATTAGTCATTTCACCCTTGAACATAGCACTTGTTGTTTGATATATTATAGATGGGTTTTAGCTTGCCTAGGAGTTGTACCATACATATAATACCTTTTACTCCTACGACTTGTTTCTCTTTCAGTCACTATGGAGAATCCTTCAATACCTCCCACATCGTTGCATGATATCTCATCATGCTCATTAGTCAATGCTAATAAGTCCGTTTTGTGTTGTGTCATGTTCAAGGGATGTCTAAACCTCAGTCAACCATGTAAAATTCTTTTTAACCTTTTCTGTCAACCATCCTTGTGCCAAGTTTTTGGACACTTCATCCATTCACATCATCTCCTTGTATGTTTTGTGTTGATTGATGGGGGAATACATTAAGGCCCTCCTTTGATATATCTTCCTATGTCAACATCAACTCATTATTCGAGAGATAGATCTAGGAGCCAATAGTTCCTTAGAGCTTGCAATCCTCGATGGTAGGCTTGCTCGTGATTGACTATGGGTTTACCTCATTAAATCTTGATTAGTCGAATCCACGAGTGTCAATGTTAGTTCTTTTATTCACAACCAATGGATTGTGCTAGGTTCCTTGGGGTCCATTTTCATCATTGGTGGGTCCCCTCATGTATGTTAGCAACATATCTCAATTACTATTAATTAGATGGCTTCTACCATGCTTGACATCATCTCTTTTATTCACATGATGTAGATTTGTACCATCGGGGTTGAGTAGAAGACCTTGGGTTTGGGGACACATCACTCTTATATGGAACCTCTCCAAGTTGCATTGGAATTCATACCATCTCATTTACTTTCAAGGCTATCCTTGGGTACCATTCTTGTATGTGTTCATAGTCTTATTGATATATACTATGACATAGATCCACATTGTATTTATTGGTGGATATGATCACTTTATTTATCACATGGATCCACTATGTATTTCTTTATGGCCATGTGTTATCATTTCATGTCATGGATTTGTATTGTATAATTTTGTTAGGCATGTTCAGTTACTCTTTATGTTGAGCATGGGCATGCCCACCTTAGGGATGATCTATTTATGATCACAATTTGGTTGTTGAGGTTACTTTAATATGGATCCTTGATCCTGACTCTTTCCTTTCATTTTGATTCCTAATTGTAATGCATTTTGGCCATTATTTCTCTTTTGACCTCACGCTTTAAGGGAAATTTTTTATAGCCCTATTTGTAATTCCACTATAGTGAGAGAGACACTAGTCCAACTTACCGCAATTTCTGGCTAGGATGCATTCACTTTTACCCTTGTTTTTGTTCATAAAGGATTTATAAGGAAATTATTAGATTTTCTGGGGTTGAAGTACACAATTGAGTAATTTCTTATAATTATTTTGTCACAATTTCATAATTATGAAATAATTATTATTTCATAATTGAGAAAAAATAATTGAGAAAAAATCATAATTGAGCATGAAACTTGTGCATGGCTTGTAATGTTTTGGTTCACATGCCATCAAATATACCCATGACTTGTATCCACCCAATTCCCATTCCATCAATCCAAACTTATCTGGCCCTAAGTGTGTAGATACATTCTTCCAGGGAGAATAAATTAATCATAATACCCCACAATGCTAGAGAAATACCATAAGAATAAGTTTTCTTCTACTTCATGAATGAGCCTAGTTTGTGAGTAAGTTAGGGGAGGAGCAAAGATAAGGGATTAGGGGAGAGTACTCTACACTTAGAGGTACGATTATGTTATTGTATTTTTATTCTACATGGAGTGAGAATTTGATTTCCCTCTCTACATCATTTTTATTTATGAGCTCATATTGTAGGTGTTCTGACTAGTTCATTTTGTAGTCTAACTTTCCTTCCTAGAAAGGAAAAGGCATTGTGATTGTTCATTTTTGCATGTGTGATGTAGGTGTCGAGATCAAGGGGTTGGAGTAGGATCTCCAATTTCCGTAGTGCGTCTGCAACCTTAATTAGAATGTGTGGATTATAAGTTCTATCATCACCCTTACCATTACCATTATATGAAAGGAACATATTTCAATAGATATAGAAAGCTTGATTGTTCATCATGTCCACTCTCTAACAGATCTTAAGGCAAGATAAATGGGAAAATAGTCCCTTTGTCTTGTGCATAGTTTACACAAACAAACATCATTTTCACATTGGACACTATGCACTAGCACTAAGGTAGTATTATTTTTCAAGCCACTTTTATAAAGCAAGACATATTTCAGGTTTCAATGCATTTATACACAAATGGAAAGTATGGTCACATCACATAATAAACATATGTTCAAATTTTTGAAAATGATGCATGCACAAAGTGATGTAGATAAAACTTAAACATATGTATCTATTGACATATAATTTATCAACTAGAAGCAAAAGTATTACTACACACTAGATAACATTAGATGTTGACATGGAACTTATAGATCACAACCACCTTGGTTGATATACCTATGATATGAACAAAGTTAGTTATCTCACAAATATATTTAAAATGTATAGAATATAAATAAATCCATGTGGAAAATATATAAATTGTATATAAATAATTCATAGTAAAAAAAATAATGATGAGAGTACAAGTGGGGTCCCATATATATTCCTAAGCGGAAGAGCCCATTCATAAACAATTATGCCCTTTAGGAAATGTCATATCATAATTATTAATTATATTGTATTAATTATTATTATCATTATTATTTATATTTATTTTATACATATTTATGTTCACAACATTGCCTTCCCCTTTAGAAATGTTTTCTCCTCATTGCATATTGACGAAAAGGCTTTTATATTTGTACTTTCACTTGTAACATCTTTGCATGATCATGATGTTGTCAAGGTTGATGCTACTAGATGATATGAACTTCCAAGTGTTGAACAACATTTTCAAATTGTAATATAATCCAACCATCCCAAATCAATTAGTTGTGGAAATATGCACTTATAAGTTTCCACATAGGAATTGTTATCATAAGGTTTAATTGCACTGGCATCAATATTCTTTGGAATGTAAATCCATTGTTTTTGTCCTAAGTGATATGGATTCACTAATGTGTTGAGATGTTTTATTTTATGATTTTAGTGTCGATGAGGAGTTATTGTGTCTTAAGTTTCTTTTAATATACTTGTAGCATTTTATTTACTTATTTTTGTCATATGATCTTCTTTGCATACTAATGTTGCTGGTTTGATTACTGGATCTTCTCTTGGAATTTTTTTCATTTGAACTGCAATATCCATGTATGTCTTTACTTCAATTGGATTCTCATTTGATTGAGCTATGAGGTTAACAATATTTGTATTTGTTCCTTTTCTTCAACTTGAATTTCCACATATGAATATTTTGATACTTCCTTTTTGATAAATTGTTGTACTTTATTTTCCAATGACTTCTTGTCATTCTTAAGCTTCTTAATTTGCGTAAGTAATTTTTCACCATGGTCCTTGAGGTGAGAAATTTATTCATTTTTGTCTCTAATGATTTTTTTAAACTTTTTTTTTTTTGCATATTTTGCATTGATTTTAGTTTTATTGAATAATTACTTTTGAAATATCTTTTATGTATTTTGGTGTTACTGAATCGGGCTCCAACCTAACGTCCTATAGTGTTATTTTTTCTTCTTTTAAAAATATGTTAAAAACTTATTCTTGATATTTAAGATAAAAGACTCTAGCGATTCCATCTAAGGAAAACCCATAATAATGTCACTATGATCACAAAATAAAGATTTATCGTTGAATTATGAGAAAAATGTATAGTCCCCAATACTTAGTTGTAAATTGCTTATGTCATATTGTTTTTCGTCCTTGTCTACCCTTTCAATTATATTCGATTCAAGAACCACTAATTGGCTAGCAAATTCAATGCTAACTTAATTTCCATATTATGTAAGAGTGATAGAATTTCCATCTTATGTAAGAGTGATAGAGATAATAACATTCCTTCCTATAATTGTTCATTTGAATTTAAATTGACTTTAAATAGTGCAAAAACAATTTTGCTCTAAATTTTAGGAAACTATCCATTATCAATATCCATTTTTTAATTATCCCCTTTTACTTCAAAATTCATATATATATATGTGTGTCTATATTTATATATATTATATATATTATTTTTTAATATATTGCTTTAGAAATAGACTAATTTGATTTCCTTTTCAAATTACAAATACCTTCTAGAACTTTTTATTTATTTTAATATATATATATTTTTTAAATTAAAATTGGACAACTTCAATAGTTCCCCTCTCTTATTCCCATTTTTACCTCTTCCCTTTGATATATATAAACTTGTCGAATGTATTTTAACATTGATATATTTTTAAATGATTAGACCTTCCTTTTATAATAAAAATTCTCAAACTTTAATTAACCCTCTCATTTACAAAGTATTACTTATCTAAAGATAAAACAAGCAGGGCTGCAATGTAGCAAGTACCTGTCTTGGGCAACAACCTTATACTTGAGATGCAAAGGTGTTGATGAAGGTTGGAATATAAGGGATTGTAATGTTTTACTACAAGAAAAAATTAATTGAGTTTTAATTAGAAATATTGTCGATCCCCGCCTTAGAGAAATTGTTCACAATGTAATACAAAAACCGAAATTATTCACAATTCGATAATCACAATAGAAGGTAAATAGAATCACAAGCATAAGAAGCATTGCAGATAATAATCAACATCGACCAAATCTTCATAACCTATACAATTCTATATAATTACAAGCAATTAGATATCATTGTGGAAAAATCGAAGTGAAACTTGAAGATGGAAAAATGTGTACTAACATTATTGACTTCTTCCCACATGATAGTCACCCCCACTCTTACAAAAGATCATTGTGCATAATAGCTCTCAAACACATTAACAGTTAGCCGTAGACGAAAGTTAGCTCTCAAACACATTAACAGTTAACCGTAGACGAAAGTTTAACGTGAACAATGTTAGAAAATTTCACGGGGTAGAGGAGAGGAATCTCGCTCAGAATTAGGTTGTGGAAAAGTCAACTTTAGTTGCAGTGAGGTAAGTCTTATGTTGCGGCAAGGATACCACAACTACATAGGGACTTAAATAATATACACGAAATAACTCATGGTAAAACATAGTAAAATAAAATGGTTGCGAACAACATAACTTACTTTGTATTATATTTCAAAACATAGGAAAATACATTCGTGTGATAAATTGGTGATAAATTGGGTTGTGGAAAAGTCAACTTTAGTTGCAGCAAGGTAAGTCTTATGTTGCGGCAAGGATACCACAACTACATAGAGGCTTAAATAATACACAGGAAATAGCTCATGGTAAAACAAAGTAAAACAAAATGGTTGCGAACAACATAACTTACTTTGTATTATATTTCAAAACATAGGAAAATACATTCGTGTGATAAATGGAGGTTGCATTTCCAAGTAAAAACACAAAAACAAAATGGTTGCCGTAAATCTACTTATGAAGGCTTAAGGCCACATCACAACATAGCATACTTTGTATTATATTTCAAAACATAAGAAAATACATTCGTGTGATAAATGGAGGCTGCAACTCCAAGTAAAAACACAAAAACTTACTGCGATTTACGCTTCACTGGGGTTGTGGAGTAACTGCGTGTAAAACTCCGTAAAACTGGTTTTCACGGGCCCACCAATATTTCCTCCACAATTTTCTCCTCACTACCTCATAGACTTTCACCCTCTCTCACTTTCCCAACATTTCAAATGAATTTTACATTCATATTTATCTCAACATACAAATTTGACATTAATACACGACAAAGAAAATATTTAATACATAGCATGGGTGATTTTATATAATAAATGGTTTTATGAACTTGCAGGTGTTGTGGAGTGTGGGAAACAATTGCGGAGTGAATGTTTACCCATATCTATTTACCAAAATTTATTAAATGCCTTAAACTCTCTGCTGTGTTGTAGAATGGTCAACGTTGTACTTCTGCTCTGACTTCAGTCCTTTCATCTACAGACAAAATTGCTGCCGTGATCATGAGAACGCCCGCCCACCGTAGATCTGGGGCGCGAGCGATCGAATGGCCGACGGCATGGACGAGGCGGTTGATGGTTAAGGGACGAGCGTGCAAATATTCAAATTTTAATACAATGCTGCGGGGGGGGTTTAAAATTTAGGAAATGTGGGTTTTTAAAAGTGAGCGGGTCGAATATTTGGTAAGGTAAGACCTTAGGATGAGGTGGAAAATGGGTTTTTTCAGGGTTAGGGCTTAAGGGAAATGGTTATTAGTTTGACCAGAGGTCAAACTAACCCCTGTAAGGACACGGATGGGCTAAAAACAGCCCCAGCTGGACTGTTTTTTCCCGGACTTAGATGAATAGGGCTATAGTGCCAGGGAGGGGGTATTATTATATTTTTGGGATTTTTATACATAGTTTTAGTAGGGGAAAGGGAAATAGATAGGGGGCTATATAGTACAGTCAGTAGTTAATATGACAAGTGATAAGAAAGCGCTAAGTATGTGAATCTTAGGCTGCAAAGGGAAAATAGAACTTGTAGAAAAGGTATGAGTGCCTCTAAGTAAAGCAGATCTGTACTTAGGCAAATGATATGAAAATGATGAAACTAAGAGGAATCAAGCAGATCTTGACCTCTTCGGGGAAGTTAGTAAGTGATTTAGGGAATAAGAAGAAAGGGGAAGTTAGTAATGTCCAGCTTGAGTTCCTGCAGATGAAAACTGCCTCCAATTTGTGATCTGAAAATATATAACACTTTAAAACACAAAATTGATCATGAATCATCATTCTGCAACCTCAAAACTACCTACCCAGCCTACTGGCCTAACATTTTTTCTTCTTTTTGGTTTGGGTGCACTTAGACTTGCAGACCCATCTTTACAATTTTTCTTTTGACTGTCCTCCTATCTAAATCTACACTTATTTCTGCCAAGGACCCAGATTAAGCAGTTGGGCTCCTTTGATTCTCTACCTATCTACAAATCTGCCAAGATTAAGCTGTTTGGACATATATCATTCTCTATATTCTAAAACAAGAAATTGAAACCTAGGGAGGCCAAGATTAAACTGTTTGGCCTTCCCTTAACTGAAAACTCATCAAAATTGGAATACAACAGTGGTACTTGGACTAGCACACTTTCATGGCCTTTTCTTTGACCTCTTTTGGAAATATGGAACCTTGCAGCATGAAAGATGACATATTTGGCATGTAAAAATGTCAATCATGAAATATGAACACCTGTTGCAACATGAGGCTAACATTGCCTATCATACTTTTGTATAATGTCGGAATGACATTGCTGCTGCAATCTTCTTTTCTCAACTTCAACCCCATGAAAGTTGGAGTTGATGTGGGCTTGCTGTTCTGTATTTTAAACCTCTCCAAAATGTCTGCCACATACTTTTCTTGAGAGATAAAAATGCCATTCTCTGTTTGCTTTACTTCTATGCCCAAAAAATACCTTAACAACGCCAAGTTAGTCATTTCAAATTCATTTTTCATGATTCATTTGAAATCAACAATGAGGAAATCATCACTACCTATAAAAATCAAATCATCTACATATAAGACAACAATAAGAATCTTACCATCGCTCTCTTTGATGTAGAGAGTAGGCTCACCGTCACATTTTTCGAAACCATTGTCCAACAAGTAGGCATCTATCCTATTGTACCATGCATGCAGTGCTTGCTTCAGCCCATAAAGAGATTTCCTCAACCTATACACTTTGTCTTCTTTGCCTTCTACCTCATAACCATGCGGTTGCACAACATACACTTCCTCTTTCAACACTCCATTCAAGAACGCTGATTTTACATCCATTTGATACACTTTCCATTTATGTTGCATGAAAATCACCACAACTGTATGCACTGTCTCCATCCTCGCGACTGGCGCAAACGTCTCCGAATAATCTCTTCCATGCTGCTGCTTGTATCCTTTGACAACTAGTCTTGCTTTGTGCCTTTCAATCTTTCTGTTGACATTGCTTTTGGTCTTATAGACCCACTTCATCTCCAATGACATGTTTTCCTTTCAAAAGGTTCACTAAATCCCATGTTTCGTTTCATTCTATTGCTTCTATTTATTCCTCCATTGTTGCAACCCATTTTTCTTCTTTGACTACATGTTCAAAGTGGATTATGTCATTAACATGACAAAACAAAGCAAATAATGAATTCAGACCGCCATTGCTATCAACTTCTTTTTTTTTTTGCTGAATCAAGAGTCGAACCTTCTATTTCATTACAACTATAAACAAATTACATAATTTACAACCTTCCAAAAGGAATAAAGGGCCAAAGAAAACCATCCACTCACAATCCAGGCTTAAACAATCAGCCTCGGTCCCCAAAACTAGAAAACTACCCTTACCTTCAAATACGAACCAAGCCGAAACTATTCGAGCCGGAGACAACAAACCATTATAAAAATTAGAAACAGACCCGAAGAGGAAAAAGGGATGCCTATAAAAGGAATTTGGGTCCAGAAGGGGAGTAGCTCCATTACCCATGACTATTGATCCTTTGTGCCTGATCCAACAACGGAGGATAAAAATTCAATACCAAGTAGCCTGGCAATTAACCACGTGATAGGCCCACCAACATGCATGATTGTTCTTGACCGTTGATTCGTCTTGTATGATCCAACGACCGAGGTGCATATCGCGCGTGCCTAACATTCCGAAGATTAGCACGCGATGAGGGCGGTATTCCTTCACCAACCAATGCCACGTGTTGATTGGTGAGTGGAATTGCTCCCAACTCCGCAAAACCACTTCCCGCATGCAAGGCTTGCGATGGCTGATAAACCACCACCCGAGCGGTATTGCCTCCACAAAAAGGAAGATGGGGGTTTTTACCCTACTATTTTTACAGAGAACCCCTTGATTGGCCGCGCAATCGACCTCCTGGACCCACCAACTTGCTCGATAGTTCCTAACCGTTGATCCATCTTGTATGATCTGACGGCCGAGGTGCATATTGTGCGGGCCTAACATTCCGAAGATTAGCACACGATGAGGGCGGTATTCCTTCACCAACCAATGCCATGTGTTGATTGGTGAATGGAATCGCTCCCAACTCCGCAAAACCATTTCCCACATGAAAGGCTTGTGATGGACAATAAACCACCTCCCGAGCGGTATTGCATCCACAAAAAGGAAGACGGGGGTTTTTAGGCTGCCAGGAAAACTGGAATTCCGGTCCCACTTACCATCACTTCTCTGCCAATTACCATCACTTCTCCATGATTGCATGTACCCTTGCAGAGTGAAAATCCATCTTTTCAGTCGAATATTCGTAGAACTGTATCTGCTCAGCATCTCCGATCTGAAACTTCTGTATTCATACTGTCGAGGGTTGGGGGGCCGACAGAGCCTTGAATCCCCAAAATACTATTGCTTCCACAAAAACCCTGCATAAAGAATCAAAATCAACTCGACCCCGCCTCTGTGTCTCTGCTTCGAAACACCATTATATCCTCATCTGCCTGGTTGTGACATTGTGCCTTTAATCTATTCAGAGGCATTTCATGCCAATTCATCACAACCCTACTATTATTACAGAGAACACCTTGATTGGCCAAGATTTCCGCTAGTTTGTTTGCGATTCTTCGCACATGGTTGAATCTCACAGTGTGAAGACCATGGAGATAGTGCTCGATTCTTTGAAAGATCTGGAGCAGCCTCCATTGTTTTGAGACTTTTTCCGACTCCGTGCCATAGTTGATTCTTTTGACCGAGTTAATAATTAATTCGGAATCAACTTCTACAATAACATTCTAGAGATTATCCTGCTTCAGGAATTCCAAACATTGCTCCAGCGCCATTAAGTCTGCCATATTGTTAGTGGTTCTTCCCAAATGGAAATGAAAAATAAAAAGGGGCTTGCCATTTTCATCTCTTAACACCCCTCCAAAGCTAGAAATACCTGGGTTATCTTTGGATGCCCATCAATGTTGTACTTCAAAAAACCTTGAGGGGGAGGATGCCAATAATCTTGCTTAGTATCCATTTTTAAAACCTTCCTATCTAGGCCCTGTGGAATAAGCCCCTGCATACCTAATTCTGAGGGTGGATTTTTAGCGAAAGTTTGCATTATGGTACTGACCATCTCTTTAAGCTGTCTTAAGATTTTCTCAAAAAGGCATTGTGAGGAACATTTTTCATTCTTGAAGATTCTGTTGTTCCTTTCTTTTTAGACAGTCCAGATTATGAAGCTTGGTGTTAAAGCCCAGGCAGAGCTTATAAGTTCAAAATCAGAGAAGTTGCTTCCCCAATTGATTAGGGTATTGATAATGCTGCCTTTATCCATATCATACTGCTAGAAGATAGTGGCAAAAGTATCCCACAACCAAGAGGTGAAAATGCAATCATTGAGAAGGTGCTCCATTGTTTCCTCTTGGGCTTCACAGAGTTGGCATCTGGAAGGGTCCATAACACCCCTCCTCCGAATGTTATCCCAAGTCAAAATTTTTCTATGATGCACCAACCACAGGAAGAGTTTAATCTTCATCCATCCTTGATGTTTCCATATGTTCTGCCAAACCCTACCCAAATCATTGGAGACCAGCTCAAGAAGTATGTGTTTTTCCTCCTTAAGATTGAAGGTGCTTGCCTTGTTGTTGCCTCATCTAAGTTGGCCATGCCCTTATATCACTAAAATTTTCCTTTGTTCTAATATTCTCAGCAGTGCCTCTGCTTTGGCTTTCATTGGGTTGTCCTCCCTGTGACCCAAATTTTTCCAGGTTCTCCATTTTCCTTCACTGTTGGATTGATCCCAAAAATCTTTTACCTTGAATAACCTTTTGGTATCTGTTTCTTTCTTGAGGTCTAGAAGGTCCTCTCTTAATAGTGTTGGTTCTTGCTGCCATTTGTCCTCCCAAAACAAAGCAAGATCACCCTCTCTGATTTCCCATAAGATTTTTTTTTGAACTAATCCTCTATTCCCCCAGGCCTTATTCCAGATGTGTGAGCCCTTTATATTGCCAGACATCCTTATTAGATCATTATCTTGCCAATTGCTGGCATATTTTTCTTTCCAGATTCTGTCCCACTGTGCCTTTGGGTCTTTCACCTAGCGCCACCATAATTTCGCCCCTTAGACTTTACTTAGTGTTTCCGGATCATCCAGTCCAAGACCCCCATGATTTTTGGGTTTGCATATCTTCTCCCAAGCTACCAAGGCCCATTTCTTTCTTTCCTCCCCCTTACCCCAAAGAAAGTCTCTTTGAATGGTTCTAAAGAGTTGTAAAACTCCTTTTGGAGTTGGTAGGGCTGATAACATGAAGACGGGGGTTGATTGGAGAACAACTTTTGAAAGCACTAACCGACGGCTAGGTTTAAAGATCTAAAGGTCCATTTCCTGATTTTGTCCTGCATCTTATTAATCACCGACTCCCAAATGCCTTTGTGCAAAGGCTTATCAGTAAGAGGAATTCCCAAATATTTGGAGGGAAGGACATCCCTTTGAAAGCCTAGAATCCTGGAGATATTTTTCTGAATAGCTATATTGGTGTTAAAGAAAAAAATCTTAGATTTGGAGAGATTAACTTCCATACTTGTAGCCATGGAAAAGTCAGAGAGGATATGCTTGTATGCTAGAGCTTCTTTGACCATGGGGATTCCCTGCAGCATGGTATCATCAAAAAATTGTTGATGGGTCCAAGCCTAACCAATTTCTGAAAGTTGGAGTCCTTTGATGTTACCAACTTCTTTAGCATGCTTGATAGACCTACCTAGACCTTCCATCATGAGGATGAAGAGAAAGGGAGAGAGCATATCCCCCTGCCTGAGGCCTCTAGAAGGAGTGAAAGTCTTGGAAGGAGAACCATTTACCAGAATTGAAAAGCTGGAAGAGGTTACCAGTGCCATAACCCATCTAACCCAGTTATGATCAAACCCAAAAGCAATAAGGACCCTCCTTATGTAGGACCAATTCAGCTTATCATAAGCTTTGGCTATGTCCAATTACATAATCATACCAACCTTCTTATTGCTTGTCAAAGAGTGCACCACCTCATGTGCTAGAATGATGTTATTGAGAATTTGTCTGCCTTCCACATAACCAGATTGCTCTATAGACACTAGAGTAGGAAGAAGTGGTTTGAGTCTGTTAGCAACAACCTTGGATATGATCTTGTAAACCACATTGCACAAGGCTATGGGTCTAAACCTGTCTGGAGTCTGAGCATTGTCCTGTTTGGGGATCAGGGAGATAAAGGAAGTATTGAGCACCTTCAAAATAGTTCTATTCAACATGGAATCTTCCACTACTTTCAGAATATCCTGTTTAACTATATTCCAGCAAGCCTTAAAGAAATCCACATTGAAACCATCAGGGCCTGGCACTTTACCATTCTACATTTCTTTGATGACTTCACTAACTTCCTCTTCTGTCACTGGCCTATTGAGATTGAAATTATCCTCTCTAGTAACCAACCTAGGAATATGCCCGGTTAAATCCCTGATAAAATGCTCTCTATCTGAAATGGTTTCCTGTGCTATTCCATGAAAGTGCTATACTAACACATTTTCTATATCTTCATGGGAATTAAAAAGATGACCGTCCTCATCCTTGATCAAAGAGATCCTGTTATGAGATCTGTTTGCAATGGTTTATCTGTGGAAAAATCTAGTGTTACGCTCCCCTTATTTCAACCATTGAACTCTAGATTTTTGTCTCCAAAATATTTCCTCTTATTTACATAAATTCTCCCAGTCTTGATGGTATTTGGTGACTTGGTCATTTCTAACTTTATCAAAGCCCTTTGAGATAAGGGTTTGATTGAGTTCCTTCATTTTATCTTCAACAACTTTTTTAGCTGCAAAAATATTGCCAAATTCATTCTTGTTCCAATCTTTAAGTCTTATCTTGATGTGCTTTAGTCTTTTGTGTAGTTGGAACATACTTGTGCCCTAAATATGCAAATCTTCTGTCCACCAATTTGTAATGTTACTGATGAAGTCGAGGTGTGTGAGCCAGATATTCTCAAATCTGAAAGGTTTGTTCTTGGGGGTACCAATGCCCTGAACCTCAAGTTGAATAGGCCAATGGTCCGAACCTCCAAAGGGGATAATTCTCACTATCATTTCCTTGTTGCTGAGCAAAAGGTCCTCTGAGATTATGAATCTGTCTAACTTTGAGGCTACTTGAGAATATCCTCCTCTTTTATTTTTCCAAGTGAAGAGACCATTGCTCATGTTAGTATCAACAAGCTTCATATTATCTATAAAAGTTTGAAAAGCTGCAGAGTCTCTACTTAATGTTCCAGTTCCCCGTTTTTTCTTTGAAAGTGATTTGATCATGTTGAAGTACCCACACAAAATCCATGGTACATCTACATGTCTGTCTCTAAGATCTATAAGAGAATCTAGAAACCTAAGTTTATCTTCCATTATTTGAGGGCCATATACATTCATGACCAGATAGGTCTCTCTATCTCCCATCGGCTGTATAACCACTAGCAAATAATTTCTAGATGCTTCAGCATCTATTATGCCAATCTTTTGGGGGTTCCAAAGAGTGAGAATGCCCCATGCTAAGTTATCTATTTTAACTTCTAGAAACTCAAATCTATTGAGCCATTTGTTGTGAATTTCTTTTATTTTCTGAATGGAACATTTAGTTTCCTGGATAAAGATCATATCTGGAGCTTCTTGTTTCATTCTATTGCTAAGAATTCTTTGTTTTCTTTTACTACTTAGACCTCTAATATTCCAAGATGTGAACTTAATTATTAAAGATTTGTAAAGAAGTAGCTAGTTAGATCTTTCATCTTATCTAAATCTATCATTAGTTTTCCACATTCCATCAATAATTCATTCTGATTTTTCCTGCCTCTCTTCTTACCTGGGTTTTTGGGTGATAGTCTAGGTGTGATCTTCATAGTTTTCACACCTTCTTTGCCCTGCCTTTCATTTTTTCCTTGCCTGTCTAGCCCTTTGTCCTGAGTTTTCCATAGGAACAACTACTGTACTCTATTGAACTCTTCTAGCGGTAAATAGTCTACCCCCCTCATGGTTCCCTGTTTCAAGAATCCTTCTAGATCTAAGTGTTCCTTGTCAAGAATCTCCTATAGTTCATGATCCTCCATTTCCATCTCACTCTGGGTCATTTCTTGGTCCATTTCCTGTTCTACATTGCTCAGCATAGCCTCTTTCTGCTTGTTAATACCCTGTGTTTGTACTCCGTCTTCTTCTTTCTCCTGCTCCATTGGGCTTCCTTCCATTACCTGATCTTATTTTGTTGTTTCTTCTTCTTCTTCAAGTACTTGGAACTTATTCAGATTAGCCTGTAGTCCTTCTGTTTGTTGTTGCTTTGGCCCCTTCTTACCCCCTTTTCCTCTATGAACCACTTTTTGAAAGCCTTATGTTAGCTCTGCTACAGTTTGCAATAGTTGATGGAGGAAATTAGGCTGAACAGTGCTTGCTTGGGTTGCAAACTGGTTGCAGCTGGCTTTGGATATTTCCTCTTTCATTTTTATGATGCTCCTTTATGTCCCTATTCCTCTGTTTCCTCATTCTTTCTAAGTTCTTCTTATTCCCCTTCAAACACCTCTATCCTTATTTCAGGGCTCCCAGTTCATTTTTGTTTAAATACATATTAAACCCTTTGTTTACCTCGTTACCCTTTATAAAAAGGCCTATAACCTTTTTAAACCCTCTTTCACCCCTCAGGTATCTTTTTATTTTTAAACCTATAAAACCCCGTATTAATACATTTTGTTTAAACCCTGGCACTAAGGCCCTAACCTTTATTAACCACACATATATTAAAAGTTATTATAACTCGGCGGGCCCGCCCCTCACCTGTCAAATCAATTCAAAGCGCAATTTTAAATCGTGACCGTTTGATCTTCCTGCTTCGTCATCCGATTATAGTCGCTTTTCCTGCTCCATAGACCTACACACCCATTAGTTCCCAGGGAAATTGGTTTCCCTGCCATCCTGTCTGACACACGGCATAATACCATAGCATCGCTTCACCTTGTACGATTACCGCCCGCAGTCCAAAAGCGGTGCAGGGAAACCACTTGCCCGTCGTACCGCTGTCCTCCCCGTGTGTTAATTTTCCTGCATCTTCTACCCCCGATCGCCGTCAGATCTGCCCAATGGTGATCCAACGGCTTTTGTTAAATCTTGATCCTCAGTTCAAGTTCCTTCCCGATAACCCCTCAGATTCGATCTCGGCCGTTCATTTATACCATCCGACGACTATCTTTTGTTCTCAGCTCCTCATTGGTTTTCAATGCAATTTCCATGATTTGGCCTGCCCTGCGCTTCTAAGGGATGAAGGTGATCGTCCTCCAGCCATCTGCGCATTAATTATTCACCCACCTGCATTCAAAACAACACGACCAAGGACGAGGAGAATGATCCTCGAACAGTTCAATGTTAGCAGCAGTTATTGAAAATTATGAAGATAATATTACAACTGTTTAGGAAGGACACTGAAGTACAGAAAGAGCCATTTTATTCATTTAAAACATTTAGATTGTAGTAGGAGACCCATATCTAACTGTAAATGCAGTTGGTGGTCAATTAAGACACCTCCACACATAACCTAGCAGAGATATTTTGTAAATAGATTCTATATATACCCAAAAAAACAATGTAATCAGGTGGATGAGTGTTATTCTGCTATGAGATTCAACTTCTGGAGACTGTAACTACTATGTAACCTGTAGCTTCTGGTCTTCATTTCCAACTAATACAAACTTCTTTTGCTATCATTTTCTCACCTTTCACTTCTTCTATGTTCCAGGCTGTGCTTGTATTGCATTTATTCATTTACTGTAAATGTTTAGCATCAGAGGGGCTGTCATCCCACCTCTAAGTTAGAATTTAGCTATTTCATTGAAATTGCTTGCAGGTTTCTGTTGTTTTAATGCATATAGAGCTGTCATCCTGTCTATGTATTAAATAATAGATTTACAGACCTTTTAACTGGTTGCAGCTGGCCATCACAGGGTCCTGTGTATTTGCTGGTGTAGTCAGTCTTCTCCATCATCACATTTTGTTTAAACTGTGAGTAATTGGTGGTTAAAAGATGTGTAGTCAGGGGTTGTTCACCCATGTCTGGGGTCAATCATAGTAGAAGTGATTATTTGGCTTGAGTATGCAACATTTCTTTCATTCATCCATCATTTTATCCAACATTTTGTTGAGGTTGTAATGTTCCTGAGCATCACTGATATACAACCTAGGTGAGTTTCCCTGGGGTGATAACATTAATTGGTGCCGTTTCCGGGGAGAGGAGAATCGAAATTCAGCTTCCCTGGGAAAATGACACAGCTTCAAGCTTTGATGACAGACAAAGTTTGAACACAGTTTTTGGTTGTAATCATCTATCTGGCGACTCCACATTGAAGTTCTGGCTTAGTTTATGAGACACACTCGAAGAAATCCTCAGAAATCTCCAGCTGAACCAGTGCTTGAACCTGAGAGGACTGCTAAATCGAAGAAAGCTTCATAGAAAGGGGCATCAGGATCAGGTAAGCCTAAGAAATCTAGCTCATCTCTGAAAGATAAAGTTGTTGCTGAAGATTTACAGTTTGAAGATTTGGAAGTCAGCACTATTAATAAGGAAAAATCTGCAGAGATTAATGTAGCCCCTTGTATAGTTAGTTCCCCTTTGAATCTTAGTCCAAAGAAAGCTTCCCATTTAGTCCAAAACATCCCTATTTCTCTGCCATGCATCTCATTACTCCCTACCATTCAATCTGCTAGTATTCTTCAAAACATTCCAATCATGGCAGGAAAACAAGCACCCACGAGGATAGAAAGAATTGTTGCTACTAGATATGGACCATTGGTGTTGCCTGTGCCTTTAAATCCTATGCCTATGGGAGAATATCAGAAATATATGCCTAAAATTACTGGTACAGAGGGAGTAACATCAGAAGAAGACCTTGAAACTTTTTACAGTTATGCTGATAATCTAGATATAAGTGAAAATGATGTATGGATGAGAGTTTTTGTCCAGAGCCTTGATGGAGAGGCTAGGAAGTGGTTTAGAGAATTTCCCGAGAGATATATAACAGATATTGAAGCATTAGATGATGCATTTTTGAAGCAATGGGGAGATAAAAAGGACTTGCTGTATTACCATACTGAGTTTGGTAATTTGAAAAGGGAAAATGGTGAATCAATACCTGATTTCAATAAAAGATTCAATAGAATGTATAGTAAGATTCCATCCGAGGTAAAACCTACCCCTACCTCTACCAAACTCACTTATGCCAATGATTTTGACTCTAATTTCTGCCTGTTATTGAGAGAAAGAAGATGTGCTACGCTGGTAGACATGCAGGATGCAACCCTAGAGGTAGAATCTAATATCATGGCTGCAAAAAAGCTAAAGAATCAAGCTGACAGGAGGAGACAGAGAACTCAGGCTTCTGTTGGAAATAATACTGAGAGGGGGGGGGTGAATCAGTATTATCAGATCAATCAAACTTTTTCAATGCTCAGAAGCATATACGCTACTTCAGTTAGGTGAACCAGCGTGTACACGCTACTGTGACTAAATAAAACAGCGTATAAGAAGAAAACTCATAATTTAGTTAGCTTATTCTTCAGTTAAGTTCATCAGGACATTATTCACCACATTAACAGTAAACAGGTGCAGTATAACAGAACAGATCAAAAGCCACACACATGAACACCAAGATATAAGGTGGAAACCCAATGTGGGTGAAAACCACCTGCTGCAAGTTGTCTCTATCTTTCTTTAATATGAAACTTCAGTTTACAATCTTTTGTACTGGTGCAACCTTATACCAGTACGCAGGCTACAACCTGCAGAAGGCTACAACCTTCTCTCGTTCTCCAAACTTCCTTGGAAGGGAGCTCCAACCCCCTTTGCTCTTGTACTAGCCAAGATACTAGTACGTAGGTGCTGACCTACAATCTTCTTTCCTTCAGGTACCACCTTTCATACATTTTCAGACTGGATATTCCTGAAGCACACCATTACAATCTGTAGACCCCAATTCATTCAATTTTCACAACAGATCATTGAAGCATAAAACAACCAAACTTTGAATTACTGAACCACTGAACCCTGTCAATCACCAGTTACCAGAACACAGAGCAGACTACAGAACTCTGCAATAACAGACAGACCCCACTGTAAACCCAAAATCAAGCTTGAAAAGATATACGCTACTTCAATGTGCAAAACCCGCGTATACACGCGCTTTTACCGTAGCCAACCTGCGTACAGATCTAAAAATAAACTTTCTCAATTTGCAGCTGTACCAGACATCAGTTAGACCCAGAACATAACATTGCGACAATATGCAGATCTAGAAATACGCATAATCAACCATATCATGATAGTGCATTTCAAACCATTAGATCCCGATCTATCCTTAGATCTAGTCTTCCATCAACCGATGTGATCTCTCCTTGGCTTAGATCAAGCAACCCAGAACCTGCATATCAGATCTCTTTCTCTCTTAGATATTCAAGCCTTGTCGAAAAAGATGATTTTGCCTAATGATCTTCTTCTCCTTATATAGCCTTAGGCCTTGCTCAATACCAAGAGCCAAAACCATAGTAACACAATACCATCAACTTCAAAACTAGGGATCGACACGCCCGTCGAGACACAATGGTCCGAAATCATAGGCACAACTTCCAAGGACTAACCACCATGGACCAAAGGTACTTTTCCACATACACGCGCTTTTTCTGAATCCAACTAGCGTGTACACGCGACTTGGGCTTAACGAACCTGCGTATATGAACTTTCTTGGCATGCTGTACTAAGATCTGTCTTCTGATTAAGTTGCCATCACCTGTACCAACCTCTGAGCACCTGTACCAACCTCTGAGTGAGTTGCCATCAAGGACAACACTTGAATCATAATGCCAACAGCTTCTACTTCCTCTAGTTCATCTTCAAAGCCTAAGTTAGACAAATGACTAAGATGATTGAGTCATTGGTTGCTGAAATTTCTAAGCTGAAAGTGGAATAGAACTCAGGGAAAATAAGGCAGTAAAAAACATTTGCTTCAAGAAATCAGAACCCATTCAGAAGAGAAAATAAGCAGTTACAAATAATGCAGAGGGGTGAAGAATCAAAAGAAGATCAGAAAGTTAAAGCCCCTTTCCAAAATGTAGTCATGGAGGAAGAACATTTTGAAGAGGATGAAGATGAAACTCGCTGCATGGAAGATAAAGGCAATGCTGCATTTTTTACATTGGCTAAATATGAAGAATCATTGTTGCAAGAACAAAGGAGTCAGAAGTGGGACAGGGGAGCTGTTCTACAAACTGGTGACCAGTCGAGATATAATCTCAGATCAAATGCAAAGAATGTAAAAGATAACCTAACCCAAAGAGCTGCTGTCCAAACTGAACCACAAAATGTCAAACAAAGAAAGCCTATAGCTGATCCAGTCATCCTTGAAGCTCCAGTTCAAGAGGTAAAGATTTCTGATAAGTCATCTTCTTCTTTCAGCTTTGAGTCAGAAGTTCAGAAATTAAAAATATCTATGCCTCTGGTTGAGTTGGTGAAGAGTGAAATATTTAGAAACCCTATCCTTGAAGCCCTTGAGCTAGAACCAGAAAAACCTCCATTGACTCTGCCAATTTGCAAGATGACAAGCCTGCCATTGTGCTTAGCCCCATGGTTGAGCTTGCTGATAATAATTCTCGTTCTTTTTATGTTTCTTTGACCATACATGATAAAATCCTTCACAATTTCCTGCTAGATATAGGGGCCAGTCACAATCTAATGCCTAAAGCTGTAATGGAAGAGTTAGGCCTTGATATCACTAGACCCTATCATGATTTATTTTCTTTTGATTCAAGGAAAGTAAAATGTCTTGGATTGATTAAATATCTGGCTATTACCCTAACTAAGCTGCCCATGAAGAGCATGGTCATGGATATTGTGGTAGCAGATGTCCCTCCCAAGTTTGGTATGCTGTTGTCTAGAGGGTGGATTAAGAGACTAGGTGGGACATTACCAAATGATCTATCTTATGCCACTGTCCTAGTTTTTGGAGGAGAAAGCAGGAGATTATATAGAGAAGCACAGTTGGCATAAATCATTAGTGATGATAAGAATCCTACAAATCATCCTATATATGCAATAGACACTGACTTTGGAGCATGCATTATCCAAATAGAAGAATCTCAGAAGGCCGAAATGTAGATCAGAAAACCAATAGTTCAGGTCGAGAAGAAGCAACGAAGTCAGATTTGGGAGATTTTTTTTGATGGAGCATGTTCCAAGGAGACTGCAGGAGTAGTGGTGGTGCTAGTATCTCCACAACAAGAAAGCATTTAGCTGTCTTTTAATCTAGGTTTTCAAGTGACAAATAATATAGCAGAATATGAAGCACTGCTGTTGGGCCTTAATGCAACAAAAAATAGAGGAATCAAGAGTATAAAGGTGTTCAGAGATGTTGAGTTGATCATTCAGCAAGTGAATAAAACATTTCAAGCAAAGCACCCAAGGCTAAAAGCATACAGAGATGAGGTATGGAGAATCAAAGACTCTTTTGATTTTTTCTGTATTTCATACATTCCTAGAGCCCAAAATCAGCTTTCCGATTCCCTAGCTGTGTCTGCTAGTCTATTTATTCCTACTATGCCTCCCAAACTAGTTTATGAAGTCCAAATGAAGTACATACCATCCTAAAATTTGTGCCTTCTACTGCAATAAAAGATGTCCTAACTCAACCTGATGCTGACAGAAGAAGGGCAAAGTGAATTGCTAAAATGATAGAATTTAACATAGAGTTGAAGCCCACAAAGTTGGTCAGAGGTCAGGTTCTTGTCAAGCTATTAGCTGAAGAAAATTGCAGATCGTTGGAGGTTGATTTCCTATGCACAATGGCAGAAAATGGTTAGGCAGAAAAAGAGGAAACAACTGAAATAGTGAAAGAACAGTCAGTGGCCGAGAATCTAGCTTCGTGTGGTTGGTATTTTGAAATAATTAATTTCTTGCTGAAGCTAGAGATCCCTTCAGGATTTACTCAAAATCAGGCCAGAACTTTAAAACTTAGAGCAACAAAGTATTGCATTATGGAAAATCTTCTCTACTGGAGGGATCCATTTGGAATATTTTTAAGGTGTCTAGACAAAGAACATTCAAAGGAAGTCATGCAGCAATTTCATAAAAGCATATGTGGAAGGCACCATTATTGGAAAACCATAGCCCATAAAATCCTCAGAGCTAGGTATTATTGGCCCACTTTATTTTCTGATGTATTTGTTTTTGTTAGATCTTGTGATATGTGCCAAATATTTGAAGGAAGACAATAGTTGAAATCCCTGCCCCTAAAACCAATTCAGGAAAAAGGACCTTTTTAGTAGTGGGGTTTGGATTTCCTCGGAGAAATCAATCCACATTCTAGTGGCCAGCATAGGTGGATATTAGTAGCCACTAATTATTTCACAAAGTGGATTGAAGCAGTCCCTACAAGGAAGGCTGTTCATAATGTGGTCGTGAAGTTTTTAACAAAAAATATTTTCAGCAGATTTGGTTGTCCACACAAATTAATCACAGATAATGCAGTAGCCTTCAGAGTAAGAGAATTGGTGGAAATGTGTGATTCAATGGCCATTAAACTTGTTCATTCCACCTCATATTACCCTCAAGGAAATGGTCTAGAAGAATCCTCTAATAAAAGTCTGATCAGGATAATAAAAATTCTGTTAGAGGGCAATAAAAAGAATTGGGATTCAGAGCTCAAGTGTTCACTGTGGGATGACAGAGTGACCATCAAGAAATCCACAGAGAGCTCTCCATTCAAACTGGTGTATGGCACTGAGGCTGTATTTCCAATCCAGCTAACTCTCCTTGTGGCAAAATTCCTTCAAGAAGAGCAGAATGAAGAAGATGATATGGCAAGAAGAATCACTGATTTAACAGAGTTGCATCAGATTAGAGAACATCTGGTTGAAAAAGCTGCAGCACATCAGAGAGGCATCAAGGAAGCCTTTGACAAGAAGGCAAAAAGAAGTAATTTTCAGGTTGGAGATTTGGTTCTGAAATGGGATGCACTGAAGGAAAAGAAAGGCAACCATGGGAAATTTGATGCTTTTTGGACAGGGCCTTTCATAGGTTCAAGGGAACAACACCTTCATATTGAAAAGTATGGGAGGAGAGACAGTTTTTGATGGCCCAGTCAACGGGAGTTTTTTGAAAATTTATAGAGTTTAAGGTCTTTTGGCCTTAAAGGCTGTAAATATTTTGTTTTAGTAGTTTTGTGCAGGCAAGTATGACTCCATGCCCAATGGAACACTAGGAATTTTGTTAACTTGGTTTCAGCTGGAAAGGCAGTGGTCTGCAGGTTCTTGAGACCTCACAGGGAGGATCTCATCCCCAGAAGGAGCCAATGTTAGCTCTGCTATAGTTTGCAATAGTTGATGGAGGAAATCAGGCTGAACAGTGCTTTTTTAGGTTGCAAAGGGGTTGCAGCTGGCTTTGGATCCTTCCTCTTTCATTTTTATGATTCTCCTTTATGTCCCTATTCCTCTGTTTCCTCCTTCTTTCCTCCTTCTTCTTATTCCCCTTCAAACCCCTCTATCCTTATTTCAGGGCTCCCGGGTCATTTTTGTTTAAATACATATTAAACCCTTAGTTTACCTCGTTACCCTTTATAAAAAGGCCTTATAACCTTTTTAAACCCTTTTTCACCCACCGGGTTTCTTTTTATTTTTAAACCTATAAAACCACGTATTAATACATTTTGTTTAAACCCTGGCACTAAGGCCCTAACCTTTATTAACCACACATATAATAAAAGTTATTATAACTCGGCAGGCCTGCCCCTCACCTGTCAAATCAATTCAAAGAGCACTTTTAAATCGTGACCGTCTAATCTTCTTGCTTCGTCATTCGACGATAGTCACTTTTCCCGCTACGTAGACCTATACACCCATTAGTTTCCGGGGAAAGTGGTTTCCCCGCCATCCTGTTTGACACGCAGCGTAATACCACTGCATTGCTTCACCTTGTACTATTACCGCCCATAGTCCAAAAGCAGTGCGGGGACACTGCTTGCCCGTCATACTGCCGTCCTCCTGGTGTGTTAATTTTCTCGCATCTTCTAGCCCCGATCACCGTCGGATCTGCCCAACGGTGATCCAACGACTTTCGTTAAATCTTGATCCTTAGTTCAAGTTCCTTCTCGATAACCCCTTAGATCAGATCTCAGCCGTTCATTTATACCATTTAATGACTATCTTTTGTTCTCAGCTCCTCATTGGTTTTCAACGCAATTTCCATGATTTGGCCTACCTTACACTTCTAAGGGATGAAGGTGATCATCCTCCAGCCATCTACATATTAATTCTTCACCCACCCGCGTTCAACACAGCACGAACAAGGACGAGGAGAATGATCCTCGAACAGTTCAATGTCAGCAGCAGTTATTGAAAATTATGAAGATAATATTACAACTGTTCAGGAAGGACACCGAAGTACAGAAAGAGCCATTTTATTCATTTAAAACATTTAGATTGTAGCAGGAGAGCCATATCTAACTGTAAATGCGGTTGGTTTTCAATTAAGACACCTCCATGCATAACCTAGCAGAGATATTTTGTAAACAGATTCTATATATACCAAAAAAAACAATGTAATAAGGTGGATGAGAGTTATTTTGCTGTGAGCTTCAACTTCTGGAGACTGTAGCTACTATGTAACCTACAGATTCTGGTCTTCATTTCCAACTAATACAAGCTTCTTTTGCTGTCATTTGCTCACCTTTCACTTCTTCTATGTTCCAGGCTATGCCTGTATTGCATTTATTCATCTACTGTAAATGTTTAGCATCAGAGGGGCTATCATCCCACCTCTATGTTAGAATTTATCTGTTTCATTGAAATTGCTTGCAGGTTTCTGTTGTTTTAATGCATAGAGAGCTGTCATCCCGTCTGTGTATTAAATAATAGATTTATAGACCTTTTAACTGGTTGCAGCTAGCCATCACAGGGTCCTGTGTATATGCTGGTGTAGTCAGTCTTCTCCATCATCACATTTTGTTTAAGCGTAATTGGTGGTTAAAAGACTTGTATTCAGGGGGTGTTCACCCATGTCTGGGGTCAATCATAGTAGAAGTGGTTATCTGGCTTGAATATGCAACATTTCTTTCATTCATCCATCATTTTATCCAACATTTTGTTGAGGTTGTAATGTTCCCGAGCATCACTGATATACAACCTAGGTGAGTTTCTTGGGATGATGACACCTTCAGTATCTTTCATTGTGGTTGCTTTACTTATGTTCTCTGTTCTGCTGAGAGGGCAGTCTCTAAATAGGTGCCCATGCTCATGGCATGAATATGTTCATAGTCTATTGTTTGCACCCATTCTTCATCAAAAACTTCCAAGATGACATCATCTGGTAGAGCTCCAGAGAGATCCATCTCAACACATATTCGTGAAAAGGAAGTGTACTTACCCCTTTTGGTGGCCTCAGAAGTTTTGACAAAATGCCTTAATTTGTTTCCTATGGTAGATAATAATTCTGGTTGCCAGTAATCAAGAGGTAGAGAGTAGAGTCTTACCCAGACTGGGATTGAAGTGAAAGTTTCTTGCTCAGGGACAAAATTCATCATCCATAGTCACATGTATAGGCCTGCTGCTGCATAGAAGTAGGGCTCTCCTTCAAACACTCTAGCTTTATCCTCAATATTTTTGAAGACCACAGTGAAGAAACCCTTTGACCCAAGATGTAGGTTAATGCTTCCTTTTGGTTTCCAATGGTATTTAATCCATGTATGTAAAGCCTTTTTAGTGAGCCATAATCCCATAAATTTACAAATGATAGCATATGTCCCCATGTGTTCCCTGTGTGCTTGCAGAGCCGGGTCATTTAAAACTACTCTGTGTGTGACCTCAGCTTTGGGTTTACATGGTCCCTTATGTGCTTTGATTTTCACTCCCTGTTCCTTTTCTTCTTCCTCATTTTCTTTATTGTTGTTAATCTCCCTTGACTTGTTATATTCTTGCTCCTCTTCCATGTTCCTTATCCCTTCTCCTGAAGGGCCTCTGACACTCTCTAATGGTTTCTTGCCTCAGCTAGCTACTACCTGCCTGTAGGAGGGAGTGGAGCTCCCCCCTTTGTGCCCTTCCATGGATTTCTACACCTGCAGACTCCTGAAAACCCTAGCTCTTCCCAAGACACCACCTCACTTATCTCCTCGTCCCTCTACATATCATTCTTACTTCGCAAGAAATTCCATTTTGTGTTATCTTGCTATCAACTTCATCTTGCTCATAAATTTCATTTAAATTTATGAATTTTTGTCTTCTTGTGCTTAATGAAGATGGGCTTGACATGTCACTTGGTGTTGCGCTTTGCGGCTTGCTTGGAGAAGCAATTTCTTGACTATGTGACACTGTCCTATTATTTGTTAATAGTGTTGCTTGCTACCTGCTTTGTTGCGCTTGAATAGGTGTAGAGGGAGTCACTGTTGAAGAATTACTTGTTGTTGTCAATTCTTCTTTGCCCTCATGTGGTATACATGCTTTCAAATTGACAGTCTTCTCTAAAATTCCATCCCATGCTTCCTCTTCTATGAACTTCACATCTCTATTGATTATGACCTTCTTGGTCTATGGATTGTAGAGCTTGTATGCCTTAGATTCATCAATGTATCAAACAAATATGCATTTCTCCTGCTTCCTGTCCAACTTCTTCCTCAACTCATCCGGTACATGTGCATATGCCACACATATAAAAAATCTCATGTGAGTGACACTATGCTTTCTTCCACTCCATGCCCCTTCAGGAACTACGTTCTGGATACTTTTGGTTGGACATCTATTCAATATATATGTTGCACAAGTAACAACTTCAACCCAGTAATCATTTGGAAAATTCTTTGCCTTCAGCATACTCCTTGCCATTTCCATAATGGTCCTATTCTTCATTTCCGCTACACCATTTTGTTGAGGTGTATACCTTGTTTTAAATTGCTCATGAATTCCATGCTCCCTACAAAAATGAAGGAAATAATTTGAGATGTATTCTCCACCTTTGTGAATCCTCAGGACTTTGATGTAGTGTCCACTTTGCTTCTCAACAAGAGCCTTGTATTGGTGAAAGCGCTCAAACACGTCACTCTTCTGATTTAGGGGATAGACCCATGTCTTCCTTGTGTAGTCATCTATGAAGGTCAATAAATAGTGGCTGCCACCAATTGATGGTGTTTGCAGTGGTCCACATAAATATGAATGGACAATCTCCAAAGGTGCCTTTGCCCTTACTGAATTTCCTGCTAGAAATGTATCTCTATGTTGCCTACCCAAGATACATCCTTCACATAGGCTGTCTGATTTTTCTATGAGTGGCAATCCTTTCACCCTACCTTTCCTATGCAACAAATTCAAACCTCCAAAGTTGAGATGTCCGAATCTCAAATGCCACAACCAATTTTCATCTTTACCCTCTGCTTGAAAGCTCACTTGTGTGACAAATGCCTCTTTTCTTCCATCCGCTTATGAGTTCATCGATATTTGTGCTTGTGCACCTTATTCCTTCAAATATGATCTTATCTTTAAGGGAAAAATTCTATTGTTTTTCATATGAACTTTTTCAATCAGATGCCTGCCTGGAGGTCTATCCAAAATTATGCACTCATCATTTTTGAAAAAGACATTGTAGCCATTTTTCATGAGCTGTCCAATGCTTATGAGGTTATGCTTAAGACTAGGGACAAAGTAAACATCTGAGATGTACTTCTTCTCCCCCTTCTTTGTTAGGATATTAACTCTTCCTTTTCCCATGACCAAGACTTTGCTATCAGTCCCTAATGTCACTTCAGATTTCACACTTTCATCTAGATTGGAAAACATTTCTATGGTCCCTGACATGTGATTGCTACATCCTGAATCCAGATACCATATATCACTTTGTTTTTCTTGTGCTACATTACAAGCTAAAAACATGCTATCATGGTTTTGATTTTCTTTTATGAAATTTACACTTGGTTTGTTACCAATGTCATATTGCTTCTTTCTACATTCATTTGCATAATGACCATACTTCTTACAGTAATGACATTGGACTTGAGATTTATCATACCTTTAACCTTGTGCTTAATTTTGTCTTGGGCCTTGACTTGGATTTTGATTGTTGCCCCTTCCACTTGAGCTTGAAGGGCTCCTTCTTCCACCTCTGTGTGGGCTTATTCCTCTTCCTCTAGCATATGATCTTCCTCCACCTCGACCTTGACCAAACGAAACTTGTGTCTTGAAGGCATGCTCCAATCAGGAGCTTATTGCTCTATTCAGTCTATGTTCATGATAAATCAGTGATGCATGAAGCTCATCCACTGAGAATTGTGAGAGATCATTTATCTCTTCTATGGACACAATAATGGTGTTATCACCTAGATTGACCTCAAGCTGAAGGGAGGCAATTCTAGGGTAACCACAAACCACACTTAACCTAGTAGCTAGCCCTACTAGGTCGGGAGAGGGCTCTCTCCTTATGGTTCTCAGTCAAGATGAATGGATCAAGAACAAGATTTTATGCTAGGTATAGTAGCTCAAGGGTTTTGACTGAATTTGTTGGTGTTTTTGCCAAATCAGGAGGAGCTGGGCAATTTTGGGTTTGGGAAACTAAGGTAAAATTGTAGGGAATTCTATAGGGAAAGGTAGGTATGATCTTCAACACCTTAAAGCTTGTTGGGGTAAAAGGCTAGACTGGTGAGGATCTAAGAAGGGCTTGAGAAAGTCAAGAATCCTTCCTAAATAGATGAAAACATCAATTACTAGGGTTTTCCTAGGGCAGAGCATTAAAACCTAATGTATTCCACCTATCTAACTTGAAAACAACCAATCAAAAGAGATTACATGAAAGAGGCTTACATAAATAACATGAGAACAAATTAACAGAAGAAGAAACACATGCTAAAGGCCATACAATGGGAATCCCATTAAAATAGCTGCAACTTTATTAGCTTCCTGCCAAAACTGCTACAAAATGATAAGTGTTTAGTACATGAGCATCCAGCTGAATCCAACCTCCCCAAATGACCAAGAAAACACATAATATAGACAGCTAAACTAATAATCCTAATTTTTAGGGGTCGAATCCATGAGAAGAGGTGCTGTTTCAACCATTTCCCAACAAACAATTGGAATATAGGTAGTCAAACAAGTTCCTCTAAAAGAGGGGAAACTGATTCATTTGCCTCAAAACCACCTCTAACTAATGAATCTACCCTCTAACAGTATTTTACCATTACATTTACATGCCATGTCATAAATTACATCAGTGAAATTATCCATGAAGAGAGAGAAATCAAATTCACAGTCAAAACAGGCGAATTTTAGTTCCCTGAGCAAAACGGCCCTAAGTGCAACGCCATTGGCCAGAAGCATAGTGCCACTTTCAAGTCACTTTTGGAGGCCTTCCCGGCATCAAAATTGAGCCCATGATAGCTCATTGTAAAGGTATTCAAGTCTAGTGTCTAGAACACCTATAATTTTTGAATTTGGAGGTCATTTCCCCCCTAAAAACATGAATCTCCCAAGACTGCTTCTGTGTGGTAAAAAAGAGGCAGAAATGTCATTTTTTGGTCCTTTTGGTGAACTAGATCTGCTCCAAAACTCCTGAAAATTGCTAGGGTGCATGTCCTCATCATTATGAATCCAAAAATGTCAACCTTTTCTCCAATGGATGCCTCAGGAAAAAGCGCAGTGCCGGTGGCGCTGCGCTTTTGGGCAAATTTTCTGTGTTAAGAATTTCAAAATTTCAAAAATGCAAAAACTCCTCAAAATTTGCCCAAATTTGGCATGGAGCACCACCATCAAGTGCTTTGGTTGGCCAAGGAGGCTTCAGCCAACATATTCAACCTATCTTGCTCTTTCTTGCCCTCTAAGGCTCTCCTCAACCTAGCTTTTAGCTTCTTGATCTTCATGTTACAATTTTGTTACGAGCCCTGTAATGGTATGCCATGTGTCGAAACATTTTCTTATCCCTTTTGGCCTTGTCAATGAGCCCTTCAAGATGTAGGTTGACTCTTTCAAGCCAAGTTTCGCTATCTTGTTCAATTTCTTGCTCAATGGGAGTCAAAGTGACATGAGCCTCTTTGTCACTTTGCCTCTTTATCTTCAGTAGCTCAAGTTCCATGAGGACCTGTTTATGACTTAGTTGTTTGTTTTCTTGCTCCAAGTAAGTGATGACAAACTTAGCTCTCTCTAAGTTGTCCGTCAAATCTTGTATTTGGGCTTCTTTCAATGACATCTTTGACATTTTCCCTCTCTTGAGCCTCTAGATCAATGATCTCAGTGTCATGCTGCTTGGGCTCATTATCATACTCCTCCAACTAAAATTCCCTTTCTTGGTCATCATCCAAGTCATCTTCTTGTACCTTTTCTTTACCTTTGCTCAGTTTCTCAACCTGTACCTATTTTATCGATGTAGAAGGAAAAACCCCTTCCACACCTTGTGGAGATAACATTTTCCTGTAGATTGATGAAGAATGAAAGGTCCCTTCCACTTATCGTGGAGCAAACACTTGCCTAGCAGCTGCAAACAAATTCCTTGACTCTCTCTAATATGTCAAGAACACTGGTATCTCAGTAGTTCTAGTCTCTTTGGCCTTCTCATCTGTCTTCACCTGAGCACTGCTGGAAGGTCTTCCTTGTCCATGTTTGCTAAGTTTTGAAGTTATGTACCCCTAGAGAAGGTATGGAAGGAGTGAGTATGGGTGATTTAGGAGTGAGGGGATGGGAGATGACCTTATGGGCTAGAAAATGAATGAGGGAGTAGGAATGATAAAAATGAAAGGGAGGGCTTGTTTTGTTTGAGAAATTTCCCTTTGGGAAGAGGGATAAAGGGATAGGAATGATATGGAATAAGGATAAAGGGATAGGGAAATAGGGATAGGGAAATAGTTTAGATTTTTAGTGATAGGTGATAGGAGGAACAATGAGGGTTTAGGGTTTTAGGCATACTAGGGGAAAATTTAGGGTTTCATATTTACCATGGGAAATGATGCTTAAAAGTTTTATTTGCAAACCAAAACTGAAGTGAGGGAGGTCAAATTACTTGCAATGAAGATAAGAGAGAGAAATTTTGAATTTTCTTGAATTTTTGAGGGTTTTTAAGCTCTCTTGCCAAAAGCGCAACGCCACTTCCAAAAGCGTAGCGCCACTGTCAAAAGCGTAGTGCCACCTTGCCAAAAGAACAGTGCCACATTCAAGACAACTTTTGACTGCCTTAACGGTATCCAAATTAGGTGTGGGATAGCTCATTGGAAATCTTGTCGAGTCTACTTTCCATAACATCTTGAATTTTTCAAGTTTGAGTTCATTTTCCCTATCAAAAGCTCAATCTCCCAAGACTGGTCAAAATGTGTAGAATGAGGCTGCCAAAATGCATAGTGCTGTTGTAGTCAAATTTTTAAGGTCTTCCTCAACTCCAAATTGAGCTCATGATATCTCATTGGAAATATATTTGTGTCTACTTATCATTTGACTCATTAAGAAAGTCATTTAGCCATTCCATCTAGGAGAAAAATTGATTTTACCAAAGTCACTCTAGAGGTGCATTAACCCTCTTGAGGGAAATGATGTTTTTGACATTTCTCCCAAACCATGAAACCTATGTAAAAACTAAATGACATTTTTCTTCTTGGGTCAATGATGGACAAAAACCTCTCTAACTTTTGTCAAATTCATTTTTTCTTGCTCAGAAACACAGTTTGAAGAAAAATCGTCCCTTATGTGTGGTGAATGGCTTGTTCCTTAGAATGAATTCTCGACAAATGATGGAGACCTGATGTTTGATGATATGAAATGGCCTCATACCTTATGATATCCCTTATGCCTCCTCTGCTCAGATATCTCTGATCCCATAGCCAACCCTAGCTCAGTGGGAGAGGAATTTAGGGTTTTAGTGCTTGTTTCTCTTTTGCTTTTGCAAGTGAATTGGTGCTCATGATGACTTGATTTTTGCATTGGTAGGTGCTTGGAAAAATCATCAGATGCTTAGGAGCAACTGGGAACCAATATTACATATGGAAACATAAAATTACATAAGAAATGAAGATAAAAACAAAATACTCTGTTTTCACCTCAAAACAAGTTTTGAGGTGAGAACTACATTAGGCTTTCAATATGATAAATTATGGCTCTACCAATCATTATTTTCCTCCTCATGTCCTTGCTGATCATTATTGGTATGTAATTATTGGATTTGACCATGACGGGACCCTAAAACCTAATGAGACCAAACCCTAAGACCTAATGAAATCAATTGCAAAGTGAACATGAGCCATGACTAAAATATATGAAATAGGATAAGCAAGTACAATTTTGAGGGAAAAATTTGAAGAAAACCCTACCATCAGTGAATCCATGAACTAATGGAATGCAAACTCATCAGTGTGAGACTCCTACTATGAAATGAAAAAGAGCATATTTTGATCAGTGATGGCAGTGTGAAACACTGACACTAACAAATGGCATTAAAACTTGCTGGCAGGCTTCTCAAAAATTTCTCAACTATTCTCCTTTCTTCAAGTGTCTCACCATGAGACCCGATTTGAGTAACCAACCCAATTACATGTGTAAAAAACGAGTCTACATTATCAGACTCTTTCATACAAAGTGTTTCAAAATCTCTTCTTAACATTTGCATTTTTGCTATCTTGACTTTTGCCATTCCTTGGTAGGCTATCTGGAGGGTGTCCCATGCTTGCTTGGACTTCGTTGCTGCAGCGACCCTTGGGAAAATGATTTCATGAACTAGGGATTTTGAAGCCTTCTTCCTATTTTCCCTTAACAAATCCCTTTCTGCTTGAGACAAGGAATTGTATGTTGCTACATCTGCTGGTTCTTGAAAACCACTCTCCACCAAATCCCAAATGTCTTGAGATGAAAATAGAGCCTTCATTGTAATAGCCCAATAATCATAATTTTTGCCATTAAAATGAGGTATTTGAGGATTATTCAAGCTTGTTCTTGATGTTTCCATTTCTAAGTGAGAAAAAAAATTTCTACCTGCTGGAAAATATGCTCTAAAGGAAAAAAAAAAACAATTTTTCCTCAAAATAATTTTTTTGGTTCCTAGTAAAAACGATTGTTTTTACAATAACAAAGTTTAGGCCGCTCCAATACCATGTTAGAAAATTTCACTGGGGTAGAGGAGAGGAGTCTGGCTCAAATTTTTTTTGTGGAAAAGTCAACTTTAGTTGCTGCAAGGTAAGCCTTATGTTGCAGAAAGGATACCACAACTACATAGAGGCTTAAATAATACTCAAGAAATAACTCACAATAAAACGGAGTAAAACAGAGTAAAAACAAATGGTTGCAGTAAATCTACTCATGAAGGCTTAAGATCACATCGTAACATAACATACTTTGTATTATATTTCAAAACATAGGAAAAAACATTAACGTGATAAATGGAGCTTGCAACTCCAAGTAAAAACACAAAAAACTTACTGCCATTTACGCTTCACTCGGTTGCAGAGTAACTCTCTATAAAACCCCGTAAAACTAGTTTTTAGGCACCCACCAATATTTTCTCCATGATTTTTTCCTCACTACCTTATAGACTTTCACCATCTCTCTCTTGCCCAATATTTCAAATGAATTTTATATTCATATTTATCTCAACATACAAATTTGACATTAATACATGATAGAGAAAATATTTAATACACAACATGGGTGATTTTACATAATAAATGGTTTTCTGAACTTGCAGGTGTTGTGGAGTGTGGGAAAGAATTATGGAGTGAATGTTTACCCATATCTATTTACCAAAATTTATTAAATGACTTAAACTCTCTGCTGTGTTGTGGAATGGTTTGCGCTATACTTCTGTTCTCACTTCAGTCCTTTCGCCTGCAAAAAAAATCGCAACCAGGTAGTAGTTGACTGGGAAAGCATAATTTTTTTCAGTGTGTTTAAGTTTGTGGTTGGGATTAATATTTACAACACTCCCCCTTAATAATAACTGTCGCCATTGACAATTCCCAAACAATCTCTGAGATATTTTTTTTTTTCATATGCCAATGGATTTGTGAAAATATCAACAAATTGTTCCTGTGACCTGCAGTGCTGCAACACAATTTCATCATTGTTAATAAAATATATGATAAAATGATATTTAGCATCAATATGATTGGTCCTCTTGTGAAAGACAAAATTCTTTGACAACACAATTGTTGAGATGTTGTCGCAAAAAATAGTTGTCTTTCCCTCTTGGTTGTGACGAAGATCCCTCAACATCCTTCTCATCCAAACTGTTTGACACACTGCTTCTGTTGCGATGACATATTCAGCTTCTGTGGTTGAAAGTGACACTATTGACTACTTCTTGGAGGCCCATGAAATGTCTCCAGAACCCAAATGAAAAACATATCCTGACGTGCTCTTTCTGTCATCGACACTTCCTGCCCAATCACTGTTAGTGTAACCAACCAGCCTGAAATCACTTGTTGTGGTGTACAAAACAACACACTATTTTGTCCCCTTCACATAACTTATACTTCTTTTCGCTGCTTGCCAATGTGTTTCCTTGGGTGTCTCCATGAACCTCGACACCAAACTCACTGCATACATTATATTCGACCTAGTGGCGGTCAAATACATCAAGCTACCTATAATACTTTTGTATAATGTCGGTTGACATTGCTGCTGCAATCTTATTTGCTCAACTTCAACCCCATGACAGTTGGAGTTGACGCAGACTTGCTATTCTGTATTTTAAACCTCTCCAAAATGCCTGCCACATACTTTGCTTGAGAAGTAAAAATGCCATTTTCTGTTTGATTTACTTCTATGCCCAAAAAATAGCTTAATAACCCTAAGTCAGTCATTTCAAATTCATTCTTCATGACTTGTTTGAAATCAATGATGAGGAAATCATCACTGCCTGTAAAAATAAAATCATCTACATCTAAGACAACAATAAGAATCTTACCATTTCTCTCTTTGATGTAGATAGTGGGCTCACTATCACATTTGTTGAAACCATTGTTCTATAGGTTTTAATCCCATACCGAAATTACCTACATACGAATTCTAAGAACATAAAATAAACAATGTGAGAGCATAACATATAAAACACATATACACAGAGATTTTCCCTTGGATCTCAAAACTAGGACTACCATCTTGATTTTTCATTATATTCTTTTCAATGTTACAATACATATTTATACATGCCGAAGCATCCAATACCATGGACTGAAAACCATCATGTCCAAAACAATGGACCAAAAACCATCACGTCCAAAAACATGTGCAAAAACCTTGCACAAAACCATAGGTAGGTCTGCCCAACCTAATATAGGGTCCAAAAAAATGTTTCCCGGGGGGCTACCTGCCCCACTCAAACCCCCCTGATAGGTGGGGCTGCCGCTCCCCTGTGATCCCCTCGTTGCGCAATCAATGCAACAAAGGGGGGGCTCCCCCCCCCTCTAACCCCTCGGTTAACTACGTGGGCTAGTCGTGGAAAGAATATACGACAACCCAAAATTCTCCCACTTGTTTTTTTCTTTCCTCAGGGGGCTACAGGAGAGCTTAGTCATTTATCCAGCCCTGTAACAGCCATTGTTTCTCTACACCAAGAGAACTTCTCAGAGCTCACAGATTTTGTTAATGCATCTGCAGTATTCCTCAAAGTGTCCACCTTTACCAACAACACCTTTTTGTCTTCTATCATATCCCTCACAAAGTGATACTGAACATCAATGTGTTTTGTCTTTGAATGATAAGCAGGGTTCTTTGCCAAGAAAATTGCACTTTTGCTATCACTTTCTATCCTTATAGCTCCCTGTACTAATCCCATACTTGAACACAATCTCTGCAACCAAACTTCTTCCTTGCTTGCATGAGTGGCTGCCATGTATTCTACCTCTGTAGTTGATAGTGCCACTACAATTCTTACTCATCCAACTGACTGCACCTCCAAATAGGTTAAACACATACCCACTTGTAGATCTTCTTTGATCCATATCACCAGCCCACTCTGCATCAACAAAGCCATGAATATCCAACACTCTGTCTAATCCTGGTCTTCCTTGATATCACAAACCATAATTACCAGTGCCACGCAAATACCTGAAAACTCGCTTCACTACTGTCCAGTGCTCCTTCCCTGGTTCTGACATAAACCTGCTCAATACTCCCATTGCATGTGCAATGTCTGGTCTAGTACAGACCATTGCATACAACAGGCTACTGACTGCACTTGCATATGGAACATGGGACATGTCCTCTTCCTCTTCTTGTGTCCTAGGAAACTTTTCGACAGATAACTTCACACCTACAGGAATAGGAACCTTCACCAGTTTACTATCATGCATATTAAACATCTGTAGTATTGTCTCAACATACTTCCTCTAGTTTAACCAGAGCTTCCACTTTGCCCGATCTCTTTTAATTTCCATGCCCAAAATATAGTTTGCAGCACCAAGATCTTTCATGTTGAATTTGGAGGACAATTGGGTCTTCAAATCCTAGATAATTTCTTTGTCATTTCCAACCAACAACATATCATCCACATACAAGAACAGATAAATAACACGGTCACCAATTAATTTAAAATACACATAGTGATCTGCTTTGCTTCTGGTGAAGCCAAGTCCCCGTATAAATGTATCAAATTTCTGATACCACATCCTTGGTGATTGTTTTAACCCATACAGAGACTTTTTTAACTTGCATACCAGTTCTTTCTTACCCTTCACCGCAAAGCCTTCAGGTTGCTTCATGTAGATCTCCTCTTCCAGATCCCTGTGAAGAAATGTTGTCTTCACATCCATCTGTTCTACCTCAAAATCAAAAGCAACAACAACAGATAAAAGTAATCTAATAGAAGCTACCTTGGCAACAGGAGAAAAAATATCACCAAAATCAATTCTCGGCAGCTGGGAATAACATTTTGCTACCAACCAAGCTTTGTATTTCTCCACCTTTCCTTCTACATTTGTCTTCTTCTTGAACACCCATTTTCTGCCAATGGTTTTCCTTCTAGCCGCAACTCCACCATATCCCAAGCCTCATTTTTGTGCAAAGATACTATTTCATCAACCATGGCCTCTTTCCAAAGTTTACCATCATTTGAATCTACTGCTTCCTTCATAGTTCTGGGATCATCATCAGTAATAGATAAAGAAAAATTTGAACAGAAAGCAGATGGACTATACCTTTCTGGCTGCATTCTTTCTCAAACTAATCTTCTCACACCCGAAGTTTGTGGCTCTTCATATTCTAATTCATCTTCTGATGTAGAGTATGATTATTTCTCCTTAAGATCAAACTCTATCTTCTCAGGTTCCTTTGGTTGGAATTCATGTTTAATAACATCTTTCACCTCTCTAAACACCACATCTTGACTGTAAACAACATTCCTTCTTACTGGGTTCCAAATCTTATAACCCTTTAAACCATCCTTATACCCAATAAAGATGCACTTTTCAGATTTACTATCCAGCATGGTTCTTTTCTCCTTTAGATGTGAAAGAGAGGGTTTCTTACCAGTCCATACCTCTTGTGGAGTCTTATCCTCCAACACCAATGAAGGTGATCTATTGACCAGGTAACATGCTATCTCCACTGCCTCTGCCTAGAATCCCTATCTTAACCAGGCACCACTGAGCATGCTTCTTGCCCTTTCCATCAACGTCTTGTTCATTCTTTCTGCAACTCCATTTTGCTCAAGTGTGTATGGAGTAGTATTCTGCCATGCTATACCACACTTCTTACAAAATTATTCAAATTCCTTACTGCAAAACTCTCCCCCGTTATCTGTCCTCAACACCTTTATCTTCTTCTCTATCTGGTTTCCACCAGAGCCTTAAATTCTTTAAACTTGTCAAAGACTTCAGATTTATTCGTAAGGAAATATATCCATGTATTCCTTGAGATGGCATCTATAAATGATACATAGTACAAAAAATTACCTAGTGATGGAACCTTCACAGGTCCAAACACACCACTGTGCACAAGTTCTAATATCTGTTTTGCCCTCTTACCACCAGAGGGGAAACTCACCCGATTCTTCTTCCCATATACACAATTTTCACAGAAATCAAAATCTAGAGAGCTATACTCATACCTTCTACCATACCTTTACCATGTAGTATTCAAAACCCCTTCTCTCTAATATGTCCAAACCTTTGATGCTAAAACATGGTCTTCTCTCCAGAGGCCACTAGATTTTCTGCTCCACTTCCAGGAACCACAGAATTGTTGCACCCATCAACAATAGTGCTACCTCTCAGCTTGTACAGAGTTCCAATTTGAACTCCCCGCATCAATACCAGTTCTCCCCAAACCATCTTGCAGGTATCCTTCTCGAACACTATTTTTACACTTGCATCATCCAGCTTGCTTACAAAAATCAAATTTCTGGCTAATGTAGGAATATGTAGAACACCCGGAAGTGTTCTAACACTTCCACCTTGAAACTTCAACTTTACTTTTCCTCGACCAACGATTCTAGCCTTCCTATCATCCCCCAAGAACACATCACCACCATCATATTTCTCATACTCGCAGAACCACTCTCTATGGGGAGTGAAGTGAAAGGATGCACCTGAGTCAATCAGCCATGCCTTATGATCTACATGTGTACTTGAAGAAGACAAGTACATATCCCCACCTTCATCTGAGGTGGTTTTCGTCTTTGCTGAAGGAGCATCATCAGATCCCTTTCCTTTGTCAGGAGCTTTAGATTTATAGTCCCTTTTGTAGTGCCCTTGCTTTCCGCATTTCCAACACACCACCTTTACAGGTTTTCCTAGAGATTTAGATCTCCCACTGGATGACTTATTTTTGTTTCTATTCTAGGACCGTCCTCGTATAGAAAAGGCATAACCATTTTTGCTTTCCATATTTTTTCGTCTCATCTCCTCCTTCAGCAAGGATGAGACTATTTCATCAAACTGCAAGTCAGTTGTATTGCTACCTATTGCTATAACCAGACTATCCCACGAATATGGTAGAGAACACAACAAACTGATGCACTTATATTCATATTAAATTTTAATATCAACAGATAATAGCTGACTTACCACCGTATTAAATGCCTTCAGATGCTCTGTCACAGAGTTTCCATATTTCATCCTCAGTTTATACAAATTTTTCTGTAGGAACAATTTATTCAATAGAGACTTAGATTGGTACAAAGTCCCTAAATTGTCCCACAAAGCCTTAGCCGTAGCTTCTCTTCATACATTCAACAATACTTAATCTGAGACACACAATCGTATTGTGCTCTTTAACTTCAGATCCAACTTCTTCCATTCTTCATCAGACACTCCTATTGGTTTAGTACCCAGATCTACTGCGCTCCACTAATTTTTATCCACCAACAGATCCTCCATCTCAAGTTTCCACAACTCAAAACTCCGACCATTAAATTTCTTGATCTCTATCTTTCCACTACTTGCAATATTCTTTCACCACTAGTATCGATCTCGAAGATCTCCCACTAAACAGGGTCTACCACAGGCCTGAGCGAAACCCCTCAACAACAAAGGCATACCCTTGAAGCCAAAACAACTTCGATACCAAATGTAGGTTTTAACCCCGTACATAAATTACCTATATACGAATTCTAAGAACATAAAATAAATAATGCTAGAGCATAACACATAAAAAACATATATACAGGTATTTTCCGCTAGATCCAAAAATCGGGACTACTAGATTGATTTTTCATTATATTCCTTTCAATGTTACAATACATATTTATACATACCGAAGCATCCAATACCATGGACCAAAAACCATCGCATCCAAAACCGTGGATCGAAAACCATCACGTCCAAAACCATGTGCGAAAACCATAGGTAGGTCTGCCCAACCTAATATAGGGTCTATTTTTTTTTTCCTGGGGTGCTGCCCCAGACCCTTTAGAGGGGGGCTACCCAGCCCCCTCAAACCCCCCTGTGACCCCCCGTTGTGCAATCAGTGCAACAAAGGAGGGGCTATGCCCCCCCTCTAACCCCTCGGTTAACTACATGGGCTAGTCATGGAAAGAATATAACACAACCCTACATGTCCAACAAGTAGGCATCTATCCTGTTGTACCATGCACGCGGTGCTTGCTTTAGCCCATAAAGAGATTTCCTCAACCGATACACTTTGTCTTCTTTTCCTTCTACCTCATAACCAGGCGATTGCGCAACATACACTTCCTCTTTCAACACTCCATTCAAGAACACTGATTTTACATTCTTTTGATACACTTTCCATTTATGTTGCGTGGCAATCGCCACAACTATATGCATTGTCTCCATCCTTGCGACTGGTGCAAATGTCTTCGAATAATCTTTTCCATGCTGCTGCTTGTATCCTTTGACAATTAGTCTTGCTTTGTGCCTTTCATGCTTTCTGTTGACATTTCTTTTGGTCTTATAGACCCACTTCACTCCAATGACATGTTTTCCTTTCGGAAGGTTCACTAATTCCCATGTGTCGTTTCTTTCTATTGCTTCTATTTCTTCCTCCATTTCCAACCCATTTTTCTTCTTTGACTGCATCTTCAAAGTGGATTGGGTCATCTACATGACAAAACAAAGAAAATAATGAATTCAGACCACCGTTGATATCAAATTCATCTTGCTCATAAATTTCATTTAAATTTTTGAATTTTGGTATTCTTGTGCTTACTGAAGATGGGCTTGACATGTTACTTGGTGTTGCACTTTGCGTCATGCTTGGATAAGCACTTTCTTGACTGCGTGACACTGTCCTATTATTTGTTAATAGTGTTGCTTACTTCATGCTTTGCTGCACTTGAATAGGTGTAGAGGGAGTCACTGTTGAGGAATTACTTGCTGTTGTCAGTTCTTCTTTGTCCTCATGTGGTATACATGATAAGCACTTTCTTGACTGCGTGACACTGTCCTATTATTTGTTAATAATGTTGCTTGCTTCATGCTTTGCTGCACTTGAATAGGTGTAGAGGGAGTCATTGTTGAGGAATTACTTGATGTTGTCAATTCTTCTTTGTCCTCATGTGGTATACATGCTTTCACATTGACAATCTTCTCTAAAATTCCATCCCATGCTTCCTCTTCTATGAAATACATATCACTAATGATTATGCCCTTCTTGGTTGATGGATTGTAGAGCTTGTATGCCTTGGATTCATTAATGTATCCAAGAAATATACATTTCTCCCCCTTGTTATCCATCTCCTTCCTCAACTCATCCGAGACATGTGCATATGCCACACATTGAAAAACTCTCATGTGAGTGAAACTATGCTTTCTTCCACTCCAGGCCTATTCAGGAACTACGTTTTGGATGCTTTTGGTTGGACATCTATTCAAGATATATGTTGCACAAGCTACAACTTTAGCCCAATAATCATTTGGAAAATTCTTTTCCTTCAACATACTCCTTGCCATTTCCATAATGGTCCTATTCTTCCTTTCTGCTACACCATTTTGTTGAGGTGTATACCTTGTTGTAAATTTCTTGTGAATTCCATGCTTCCTAAAAAACAAAGGAAATCATTTAAGATGTATTCTCCACCTCTGTCAATCCTGAGGACTTTGATGTAGTGTCCACTTTGCTTCTCAACAAGAGCCTTGAATTGGCGAAAGCACTCAAAAACTTCACTTTTCTGATTTAGGAGATAGACCCATGTCTTCCTTGTGTAGTCATATATGAAGGTCAATAAATAGTGGCTGCCACCAATTGATAGTGTTGGTTCACATAAATATGAACGGACAATCTCCAAAGGTGCCTTTGCCCTTACTGACTTTCCTGCTAGAAATGTCTCTCTATGTTGTTTTTCCAGGATACATTCTTCACATAGGCTGTTTGGCTTTTTTATGAGTGGAAATCCCTTCACCATGCCTTTCCTATGTAACAAATTCAAACCTCCAAAGTTGATATGTCATAATCTCAAATGTCACAACCAATTTTCATCTTTGACCTTTGCTTGAAAGCTCACTTGTGTGACAACTGCCTCTTTTCTTCCATCCTCTTGTGAGTTCATCAATAGTTGTGCTTGTGCACCTTCTTCCTTAAAACCTGATATTATCTTTAAGGGAAACATTCTATTGTTTGTCATATGAACTTTTGCAATCATCTGTCTACTTGGAGGCCTATCTAAAATTGTGCACTCATCATTTTTGAAAAAGACATTGTAGCCCTTTTTCATGAGCTGCCCAATGCTTATGAGTTTATGCTTCAGACCGGGGACAAAGTAAACATATGAGATCATCAATAGTTGTGCTTGTGCACCTTCTTCCTTAAAACCTGATATTATCTTTAAGGGAAACATTCTATTGTTTGTCATCTGAACTTTTGCAATCATCTGTCTACTTGGAGGCCTATCTAAAATTGTGCACTCATCATTTTTGAAAAAGACATTGTAGCCCTTTTGCATGAGCTGCCCAATGCTTATGAGTTTATGCTTCAGACCGGGGACAAAGTAAACATATGAGATGTACTTATTCTCCCCCTTCTTTGTTAGGATATTAACTCTTCCTTTTCCCATGAATGATAATTTTCTACCAGTCCCTAATGTCACTTCAGATTTCACACTTTCATCTAGATTGGAAAACATTTCTATGTTCCCTGGCATGTGGTTGCTACATCCTGAATCTAGATACAATATATCACTTTGTTTTTCTTGTGCTACATTACAAGCTAAACACATGATATCATGGTTCTGATTTTATTTTATGAAATTTACTCTTGGTTTGTTACTAATTTCATATTTCTTCTTTCTACATTCATTTGCATAATGACCATACTTCTTACAGTAATGACATTGGACTTGAGATTTATCATACATCTGACCTTGTGCTTGATTTTGTCTTGGGCCTTCACTTGGTTTTTGATTTTTTCCCCTTCCACTTGAGCTTGAAGGGCTACTTCTTCCACCTCTGTGTGGGATTCTTCCTCTTCCTCTAGCATATAATCTTCCTCTACCCCGACCTTGACCAAATGAAACTTATGTCTCGAAGGCATGCTCCAATGAGGAGCTTGTTGCTCTATTTAGTCTATGTTCATTAGAAATCAGTGATGCATGAAGCTCATCCACAGAGAACTATGAGAGATCCTTTGTCTATTCTATGGAAACAATAATGGCATCAAACCTTTTTGGCAGGTTTCTCAAAACTTTCTCAACTATTCTCTTTTCTTCAGACTTCATTTGAGTAACCAACCCAATTACATGTGTAAAAAACGAGTCTACATTCTCATACTCTAGTGTTTCAAAATCTATTCTCAACATTTACAGTTTTGCTGTCTTGACTTTTTCCATTCCGTGGTAGGTTGTTTGGAGGGTGTCCCATGGTTGTTTGGACTTTGTTGCTGCTACAACCCTTGGGAAAATACTTTCATGAACTACTTGGAAAATATAGAAGATGACCTTTTAATCCTTCTTCCTATTGTCCCTTAACAAATCCCTTTATTCTTGAGACAAGGCATTGTATGCTACAACATCTGGTGGTTCTTGAAAACCATTCTCCACCAAATCCCAAATGTCTTGAGACGAAAATAGAGCCTTCATTGTAATAGCCCAATAATCATAATTTTTTCCATTAAACTAAGGTATCTGAGGATTAGTCAAGTTTGTGCTTGATGTTACCATTTCTAAGTAAGAAAAAAAACTTTCTACCTACTGGTAAATATGCTCCAAAGGATTTTTTTTTTTTTTCCCTCGAAACAATTTTTTTGACTCATAGTAAAAACGATTGTTTTTACACTAACAAAGTTTAACCCACTTCGATACCATGTTAGAAAATCTCGGGGGTAGAGGAGAGGAGTCTGGCTCAAATTTCGGTTGAGGCAAAGTCAACTTCAGTTGTGACAAGGTAAGTCTTATGTTGCAGCAAAGATACCGCAACTACACAGAGGCTTAAAGTAATAACTCACGACAAAACTGAGTAAAACAGAGTAAAAGAAAACATAGGAAAGTACATTCACGTGAAAAATGGATCTTGCAGCTCCAAGTAAAAACAAAAACTTACTGCCATTTAGCCTGCAGCTCCAAGTAAAAACACAAAAACTTACTGCCATTTAGGCTTCATTGGTTGCAGAGTAACTGTCTGTAAAACTCCATAAAACTGGTTTTCACATACCCAGATCCAAGTAAAAACACAAAAACTTACTGCCATTTAGGCTACAATAGTTGCGGAGTAACTGTTTACAAAGCTCCATAAAACTGGTTTTCACGTGCTCACCAATATTTCCTCCAGGATTTTCTCCTCAAAGACTTTCATCCTCTCTATCCTCCGTAAAACTGGTTTTCACGTGCCCACCAATATTTCCTCCATGATTTTCTCCTCAGTATGTCACAAACTTTCACCTTATCTCACTTGCCCAACATTTCAAATGACTTTTACATTCATATTTATCTCAACATACAAATTTGAAATTAATACATGATAGAGAAAATATTAAATACATAGCATGGACAATTTTACATAATAAATGGAAATCTCTGGTGAATGGTCAACGCTGTACTTCTGCTATGACTTCAATCCTTTCGCATGCAAATAAAATCACAACGTGTAGTAGTTGACTAGGAAAGCATGGTGTTTGTCAATGTGTTTAAGGTTGTGGTTGGGATTAATATTTCCAACAAACAAGAACTCAATTTCAAAATGATTAATATTCCTGGTGGAAAGACCACCTATTTTTGCATAATATGCATTGTTGTAGTTCCTGTCCATAAATAAAACAAAGTCCTCTGAAATCAATACAAACACTGATGGAAAACATTAAAAAATTGAAATTTGAAGCTTGTGCTAAAATGAAAACAACAATTCTAACCACATGTTAAACACTGTCAACCAAAGCTTGCTGCAAGAGGCTAGAAACATTAAGCTTATCACTTGAATAATATAAAAAGTAATAAAACTGCTAAACATTGTCAAAGCTATAACATTGTAGAGGATAGAAACCCCGGGTCACTAAGTTTTTTTTTGTTCCATGAAAGGTGCTCAACCCATAGCTTCATAGGTTCAAGAAAATTCTCAAGTTTAAATTTGTCTCAAATACAAAACAGGCTTAAGGTCAAGTCGCTCTCACAACCCAACTCCTTTAGGTATGTTTGAGTGAGTCAATGGGACTAAAACATAAAACTAGTTACTAACGGTACAATAGCAACTCCTCGCTACTGCATCAAGATGCATTTTTAAAGACATTAACCAGCTCACCCTTAACCACACAGAAACCATTCCATCGCATGTCCATTCTGTTAGGGTGCTATAATAATAGGATTCATAATTTTGAATTGGCTATGGTTAGTCTTGTAATATTGTACATACTTTTGCTTTCTGCAAAATGTTTTCCATATTAAAAATTAAAAAATGTAAAGATGGTATGTCCTAAAAGAATAATCAAACGAAAAAAAGAAATAGAAAAGATAAAAAAAGTGAAAAATATGAACCCTAAGAAGAAATAAAATAGATCATGAAAGTGTGCAAATTCAAATGCCACTACTTTTTACTTTTTTACGCAAAATAAGGTTGTGTGAAACTTGTTAGAAATGACACAATCCATGATGGTCAAATATCTTAATCATGACTTATTCAAGCTTTAAATGTTATGTTGACAGATAGAGAATAAGCATCTGGCCAAACTGTTTAACCTTGGCAGATCAGTAGTTAGGTAGAGAATAAAGATGAGCTCATTAGTTTAATATGAGCCATTGGAAGTTATAAGGTTAGAATTAGATAGTTTTCTTGTAAAAAGAAAAGGGAATAAAGGGTCAGCAAGCTCAAATGCACCCAATAAAGTGAAGAAAAAATGTTAGGATAAATAAAGGGTAGGTAGAAGAAAGGTTGAAAATGTATAAGGTTGCTGAGTCAAAAGCACATTTATCATGCTTAATCCTATGTTTCATGTGTAGGAGCATTTATGAGAAATAAAAGATGTTCACAAGCTAGTTTAACTAATTTCCCCTCCTTTCACTATGCCCCTACATGCTTATTTCATAATTTCCCCACTATCCCTTTATCAGTTATAAATCCCCTTTTCCTTTCATTTTGACCCTTACCTCTTGGTTTCACACATTCCCTAGTAATTACCCTTCAAAAAATCATCCCCCTACCCAAAACCCCTTTTCCCTAGTGTGAAACCCATTTCCCATTGCAAATATTACCTTTCCACCTTATTAATTTCCCTATTTCCCTTCAAAAACCCATAAAAACCCCCTTATCCTAATTTTTTATCCCCCCGCATTATCTAATTAATTTCCCCGCTTTATATTTCCCTGACAAACCCTTTTTTAACCCACTAACCCTTGGTACGGTTAAAAAACCCCACCACATAACCCCTGGTCCCACTTTATTAACCTGTTGCTTATATTTAATCCTGACCTTATACACTAATTAATTACAATTTGCTGTAATTAAACCCCGGGCCCCGCAAATCCCTTTCCTGATTCCCTATGTGCAGTTTAACCACACGACAACTGTCCGATCTCCTATCCCTAGATCTGAAGGTGCACATCCATATCGCGTGGGTTCCCCATCCGACCAATAGCAGCTCGAGAGCACGCGTGATTCGCGGTTTTTCTGGGTGCTGTTCTGCTACGTGGTGGCACAAGGTGAGATCGCGTGCTCACAAAAAATACTGCCCTCCCTCCAAAAGTGGTGCGATGGCCTAGAAAACCACCTCCCCGTCAAAGCCGAAAACTGCCCACTGTTCATTCATAATTTATGTGCCAAAATGTGATCGTTACCTGTTAAAAAGCTGGAAAAGCCCCAATTTGCCATTTTCGCTCGTTTTTCACTGCAACTACTGCTCAAACCATTTGCGACACCTTGAACTTGAAAATAATCGAATTGACCACCATTTTCCACCTAAAGAAGCTCTGGACACCCAATTCAAGCAACCAGTTCACAGTTGAAGCCACCATACCCTCTACATTCACCACTGAACCCAATTTTCAAGCTAGACTGCCAATTTCTAGGTATTCTTGGGAAAACCAGAATGACCCTTCAATTTGAAAATGCACAGTCTAATTGAAAGCTTAATTAGTTGAAATAAATTAAGAAATTTTCCTAATTGAATACAAGCTTATGTGTATACCCCAAACCCTCCTTTTAAAGTTTGTAATTGCTCACTCACTATACCAGAAACTCCTAAAACTCACTCCTAGAACCTGTACAAGCCTAATTCATATCTGTAAACCAGTTATGGCTTCCTAGACCTTCCTGGACATGAGACCTCTGCAAACTCCTCACTTGGACATTGACCACCTTGCATTAGCAGACAAATATTTTCAAATAAAGGAACTGCTTCCCCTGCATACCTTCTAAAACTCCACTGCTGGAGTAAGGATAGATTCTTAAACTAGAATGATGACATCCACCTTTGGGAATCTAATTTTCTCAAATATTTGTTTCCAGAAGTACACCCATTCCTAGACATCATCCATTTCTCTCATGCTTGCTAAATTCCTAGCCAAAGAGCTGTTGTCATCCCTAACCAACAAGCGTTATTTAACATCACTGTAGAATCTATCAACCAAATGCTTCAGGTCCAACCAAGCCCTAATGAGATCCCACTGTCTATTCGAGACTTGCTGGACCTATATGTCAAGTTAGACCTTGTCAAAATAACCCAGTTTTTCAAAACTTTTATCATAGAGGAATGCCATACTGCCATAGATAGTCCCCCTTATGCTACCACCATTTCTTCAGAGAGAGGTAGATAAATTATTACCATGCTCTCATGCATCTTAGGATATACCATAGATGAGCATGTGGATGAGGTTGTCCTGGCCTTTCTTTCCATCTTTAGCCCAGGCAAGCCTCCTACTGTTATTTATAACTATGCTGTTATGAAACCAGCTCAAGAAAAAGATAGAAAAGATAGATCAACGCCTTAGAATTCAGCTTCTTCGAGGGGGCAACCTCCTTTACATTACATAAATGAGCAGTTCTTGAATGATTCAAATGACAAAACCTCCTTTCTATATATAGGAGTCTAAGGAGTCACAATATAACCCAGTCGACCTAACAATAATAATATAAAGCCACAAAAATAACAATAGAGGGATTCTATGGGGCACAATAATAAAAATATGGGGACAATAGGGGCACAACAATGTTAATAAGGAATCAACTACAATAGTAATGGGGTAATCACTAGTATTATAGGGACCTATCATGCCCCTCTCCTTCAAAAAAAGTGTTGTCCTCAACGCTTGAGTAGTTCTGGATGCTTCTATATAAAATTCTCATCCTCCCATGTGGAATCTTCTGCGGATAAGTTCTTCCACTTGATGAGATACTTCGAGATTGATCGATTTCATAGTTGTCGAGTTCTTGTTTCTGTGACTGCTTCCAGTTCTAATATAATTTTTCCTTCCTCGTCAAGTTCTGGCAATATTGTTTGAACTGGGAGCTTGTCGCCTATAACCTTCTTTAAACATGAAACATGGAAAACTGGGTGCACTCGAGATGCTACAGGAAGCTCCAATTTGTATGCCATAGTACCAATCTTTTGCAACACCTTGTACGGACCATAATACTTTGGTGATAATTTATTATCCTTCTTAGCTTGCTTGAGGGACATTTGTTTATATGGTTGTAGCCGTAGGAATACCCAATCGCCTGCATCAAAACTTCTTTCACTGCGATGTTGATCTGCCTATTGTTTCATTCTATTCTATGTCGACACGAGGTTATCCTTTAAGAGTTGGAGAAGTTGTTGTTGATGTTCAATGTGATGTTCCACTGCTTGAACCTTAGAATTTTCTCTTAAATATGATGTGATGGATGGTGGCTGATATCCATAAAGTGCCATAAAAGGGGTCATTTTTGTTGTTGTATGGAAGGAAGTGTTATACCACCATTCAGCCAGAGGCAACTATTTGACCCATTGTGTCTATTTGTCAGATACAAAGCAACAAAGATATCCTTCCAAACATTTGTTTACTATCTCAATTTTCCCATCAGATTGAGGATGATAAGATGAGCTATGAGCTAACTGAGTACCAAGACAAGAAAATAATTCTGTCCAAAAATTTCTAGTGAAAATGGGATCTTTGTCACTTACAATAATCTTTGGGTTTCCATGTAGCTTTTGAATTGTTTCCATAAATGCAGTAGAAGCTGTACTGGCTTTCAATGGATGTGATAATGCACAAAAGTGTGCATACTTGGTAAGTCTGTCAACTACCACCATGATGACACTCTTTCCCTCAGACTTGGGTAAACCTGTGATAAAATCCATTGAAACCTCCTCCCAACATTGGCTTGGAATGGATAAAGGTTGTAATAGACCTGGGGTCTTAATTGTTTCAACTTTATTTTGTTGGAACCAAACATTCTGCCACAAAATTTTGAATATCTAATTTAAGGCCATCCTCAAAAAATTCATTCTTAACCCTGTGGTAAGTTTTTAAAAATCCTGAGTGACCTCCTAAGGGAGAAGTGTGCAATTCCATAAGAATCTTTTGTTTGAGTTGAGAATTCTTACAGAGGTATAAGCGATCTTTGTACCATAACGAATCATTTTGCTAGTTAAATGTATCAGATGTACTGGAATCTTGTTGTAACTTTCGAATAAGTGCCCACACTTCTTCATCATTCTTCCACTCCTCCCTTGCTTCATTTATCCAATCTGGTTGAATAATAGAGATGAAACACAACAATGCTTCCACATCCACATCCTTTCTTGAGAGTGCATCTGCCACCACATTTTGCTTCCCTTTTTTGTAGATGATTTCAAAGTCATAACCCAACATCTTTGTGACCCACTTTTGTTTCTCTTCAGAGGATAATATTTGTTCTAAAAAGTATTGAAGGCTATCATGATCCATTTTTACCTTGAAGTGTCTTCCCATTAGGTAGGGTCGCCATTTCTTAAGTGCATGTAGTATTGCCAACATTTCCTTCTCATAAATAACTTTGTGTAAAAAATTTCCCTTGATTGGACGACTTTCAAAAGCAATGGGTCTTTCATCTTGCATTAAAACAACACCAATTCCATTTCCTGAAGCATCACATTCCACAATAAAGGTTTTTTTGAAGTCCGGTGTAGCTAAGACTGGTGCTTGGCACATTTCCTCTTCAAGATGTTCGAAGGCCTTTGTTGCTTCTGGAGTCCATGAAAATGCATCTTTCTTCAATAATGTTGTTAGAGGTGCTGTTATTCTCCCATAATTCTTAACAAACTTGCGATAATACCCTGTCAAACTAAGAAAGCCTCGTAGATGCTTTATGGATGTGGGGATTTTCCATTCCTTAATGGCTTTAATTTTGGTATGGTCTACCTTAACTCCTTCATGAGATACAATATGACCCAGATATTCCACCTCTTGTACTCCAGAGAAACATTTGGATCTTTTTGCATATAATTGTTTCTCCTCCAATAGTTGTAGCACCCTGTCAACATGTTCAACATGATCCTTCCAAGACTTGCAGTAGATTAGTATATCATCAAAAAATACTAACACAAATTTTCTAAGGAAGGGTTTGAAAATGGAATTCATAAAACCTTGAAATGTAGAAGGTGCATCGGTAAGGCCAAAAGGCATGATAAAAGATTCATAATGACCCTCATGAGTTCTAAATGTTGTTTTTGGAATGTCTTCAGTCTTCATTCTGATTTGATGATATCCTAAATGAAGATCCAACTTGGTGAAGTAAATTGATCCATGCAATTCATCCAATAATTCATCAATGACAGGAATGGGAAACTTATCTTTAATAGTGAGCTTGTTGAGCTCCCTATAATCTGGACACATGCACCATGATCCATCATTCTTGTGCACCAATACTACTGGAGTAGAGAAAGAACTTTGACTAGGTTGAATTATACCAGCCTCTAGAATTTCTGCAACCATACGTTTAATTTCACTCTTTTGGGCATAGGGATATCTGTACGGCCTAATGTTTGGAGGAACACTTCTTGGAATCAGATGAATAGCATGATCATGATCACGAATAGGTGGGAGACCTTTGGGAGTCTGAAATACCTTGGAATGATTATCCAAGACTTTTTGGAGATTTGGAGAAATAGATGATTCCGATGTGGAAACATCTAGCGAACATAATTGTGCAATTATACCTCTTTGTTCCCTTTTTAGAAGCTTTTTCATACCGTTAGAGCTGATTATATTTCCAGGTTTCCCTGCAATACCCATTAATTCAACTTCCTTTCCTTCCGCAAAAAATTTCATGAAAAGTTCTTGAAAATTAAAAGCTATTGTACGCAAGGATTGTAGCCATTGGACTCCTAGTACAACATCAGGACCTCCCATTGGAATGGAAAGCATTGGGCTAGTCAATACATATTCTCCCATGGATAGCTTGATATTATGGCACTTTCCAGAGAAATTTATCGTTCCTCCATTTGCAATCATCACTTGACACTTTGGTGCTAGATATAGGAAGCAATTCAATTCCTTTGCTACCTTACAATGAATAAAATTGTGGGTACTTCCTGAATCAATCAACACTATTACCTTTTTCTTCTTGATTTGTCCTTCTATCTTGATGGTTTGAGGAGTGGTAATTCCAGCCAATGCATTACAAGATATGGTCGGATTCATTTCTTCTTTATCTAGGCTTTGTTCCTGGAGTATATCCTCTTCCTTTGACCTTTCTTGTTTCTTTTCTTCTTCCTCTTCACAATCTATGTAGAATAATTTCTTCTCAGCACACTTATGACCTTTAGTGTATTTGCTATCACAACTGTAACAAAGCCCTTTTTCTCTTTTTTCTTCCAATTGTTGTGGTGTCAACCTTATAGGTTGTGGAAGGCTAGGGGTAACAACACTTCCTTCCTTATAGTTGTGACTGGTATGCTTCCTGGTTGCCATAATTTTGCTTTCCATTTTTCTTGCTAACCTGAATGCCTTCTCTAATGAATCAGGTTCCCAAAGGCGAACATCATGTTGGATATTATCCTTTAAATTCCCTATGAACACATCAATCCTATGTTCCTCTGGAATATTTTTTGCCCTTATGTTCAATTTTTGGAACTCCTCAATGTGCTCCATTACTGAACCCTTTTGTTTGAGACTTATCAATTGGCTAAAAAAAGTGTTGCTTTTTGTATCCTCATAATGTGCTGTCAATTCTTCTGTAAAAATTGCCCAAGTGATAATTTGTTTAAGAGAGAAAAGCCATTGATACCATACAAACTGATTTGGTTCCAAAGATAAAGTTGCAATACGTACCTTTTGTGTGTTTTTCACATTATTGAGATCGAAAAATTGCTCCATCTGTAATATCCATGTTGCGGTATCCCTGCCATCAAACTTCCTCATATCGATTTTTGGAATATGGTGGGTCTTGGATCCAACATTAGAGTCTATGGAATCATGATTAAAATTTCTTTTGTTCTCATCATGAGTTTCCTTTACTACCCTTTCACCATTAGTGACCATTTCTTGTAGCAACTTATTCATATTTATCTTCAATTCTTCCATGTCTGTCTTCAAACCTATCTTCAAATCGTCCATCTTAGCTTCCACATCATTCATCTTAGCTTCTACGCCTTTCTTTAAACAATCCATCTTAGCTTCTACACCTTTCTTTAAAACATCCATCTTAGCTTCTACATCTTTCTTTAAACCATCCATCTTAGATTCTGCTCCTTTTTGTGCAAGTGACACTTGTTGCACTTGGTCTCGTAATTTTGATATATCATGTTGCATTTCTTCCTCTTCTTCATGGGTCATGCTAGAGCTTTTAGGTTGCCTACTAGGTGTTTTCATTTTCTTTCCTCAGGGAATCAATTATCGATAATAATGCTTTACTATGCCCTTTGAATTCCTTCAAACTAATTTTTTAAACCAAGCTTATGCAAAAATAAAAAAAAAACTACACACATTTTTTCACTTTGTAGGAGCCTGATATTGAATCTGATGTATCTCTATAATTTCGGATCATCCAGTTCTGAAATTGCGACCTGTAGTAGCCCTCTGCATCCTCTTTCTAATGCCACCAGTCTGATCCAAATTGGATTCTCCAAGAAGGAGCTATGCACAATCTCCCACAGTGACCTGATTATAGACTAGTTCAGTAGAGCGAAATTGTACGACGTGCCACGAGTCACTGCTTCAACTTTTGGCTCTGAAAAATATATACAAGAAACTACAGTCCGTCCTCTTTTTGTACCTTCTTACAAAATTTCAATCCAATGCTCAGAAAGAAAGTTATGACGATTTCCCCAGGTCACCTATTTGGAATGTAATTCAGAAGTCTGTTTGTAGCAACAAAACCCTAGAATCCAAAGCTCTGATACCAAATGTTATGAAACCAGATCAAGAAAAAGATAGAAAAGATAGATCAACGCCTTAGAATTCAGCCTCTTCGAGGGGGCAACCTCCTTTACATTACATAAATGAGCAATTCTTGGATGATTCAAATGACAAAACCTCCTTTCTATATATAGGAGTCTAAGGAGTCACAATATAGCCCAGCCGACCTAACAATAACAATATAAAGCCACAAAATAACAATAGAGGGATTCTATGGGGCACAGTAATAAAAATATGGGGACAATAGGGGCACAACAATATTAATAAAAGATACAACTACAATAGTAATGAGGTAATCACTAGTATTATAGGGACCTATCATATGCTCAGTTCATTGCAGACAGGATGCATGAATAGTTCACCAGACTACCAACTGAGAGAGTTTTCAAGTATTCTTATGTATTATTTCACATGTTTTTATATTATCAATCAGATAAATTCCTTGTCAGCATCCAGAAGCTGGATACCAAAGGAAATCCAAGGTCAGTTATTTATTGGACACCCTTAATCCAAAAATACTCCACTACATTTAACTATAAGGACTTCATTGATTCATTTGTCCATCCAGTCATGAACATGCTAACCAGTAGTCCTCAGCCCAGAATCAGCCAAGAGATCAAGAGGGTCTTACAGTTGGCCAAGAACAACAAGGTGGGAGACTGGTATCTGTACCAGAACCACATAGAGATTAGAATTTATGGATGCAAACTTGCCCCTTACAAATTGCCTAAATACCTCCCTATGAGGATATTTGCACTGGAATATATTAGGCATATCATCAATTTTGATGAAGTCAACTTCCTAGTAGCTAGGAAGAAAACCCAATTTAAAATGAAAATTCGATTGGTCCCCTTCATTTGTAATAAAAGAGAAGCTGGACCAGAGGCAGATAAGATTCTGCAAGAAATGAAATTTAGAAACAACTTTATGTGGGAGTATGACCCTTATGGGGTCATAAATTTGTTGAGGATCAAGTTTAAATTGAGACCTTTCATCCATCATCTCATACCAGACATTGAGAGGTTTTCTAACCAATCAGAATGGTTGGAAAACACTCTAATTGACATGGATATCACAGTAGTGGATGTAGAAAATACACTGATTGATGTAGAGAAACAAATTGATGAAAGATCTTTCCTGCAGGTTCTAGAACTAGGGGAACCAATGAATATTCCTCCTATTTTATAGACCCCAGCAAATGAGGAGAGAAATCCAAAGAGAAACAGGGAGGCGGGTTCCAGTTCTGCTTTGGAAACCACATATGAGCACTTTGAGCTTAGGAAAAGGCCCAAGCTAAATCCTGTAACTGAAAAAGAGGAAACCATTGAATCAATGGAAATCACTGACACTAATACAATGGTGGAAAGAAGCAAAGGCACAACTGCTTTAGTAGAAACAAAACAACCTTCAACATCTAACACTCAACTGATTGAGAGACAACTCAGTGTTTAGGTTTCTTCTTTCACCAGGCTAGTAGATAGAGAAAAAGACATCAAGGAAAGATACAAGGAAATCAATTTGAGAAATGAAAAGGTTAAGGATGAAAACCTATGCTCAGTACTTCAAGCATACACCATCAAATCAAAGCAGGTTGATGTCAACTTTTGACATCAAAGGAGGAAAAATGCAAGTGTCCTTCATGCAGCCAACTTTCCAGTAGCCAAAGACATCAACTAACTACAGAAAAATAGACTTTGAGGTGTTGGGCAGGGATGTTCATCCGATTGACCAGATATAATTCCACAAGTAGGCAAGAGAGATGATCCACTCCATCTTGACAGGAAAGGCCATGGCTGCACATAAGTTTCAGAGTTCATTAGATAACATTACAACTCAATACAAATTGGAAAAGGCCTCCTCACAGGCCAAGGACAATAGGATCAATTCATTGGAGGAGTTGGTAATTGAGTTGGGACATGATCCCAATGAAATCAAGGCTGCTAAAAAGTTGATCAAGAAGAAGAATGAGGACATTGTTTCTCTTAAAAAAAAAACTGAAACTTCCTCATTCAGACCACCCATAGACCAAAGAAGTCCTAGAGAACCAAACACATCAGGAGGAGATGATGGATCTGGTGCTACATTTGAATGATCAACTAAAGGAGATGGAAAAGGAGTTAGATAACTTGATACAGTTAAAACAAGCTAGTCTGGAGACTACCCCTGCCATTGTTAACCCAATAGTTACTAATGCAATACCTTCCACTTTAGTAGCATCATTAGCTCCTACAACTCCAATGGCTACAACATTGCCAGCTTGTACACTATCTACATCAACAACAGGGTCAACAGGAACATGGTCAACAACAACAGGGTCAACAGGTGATGAGGCTAGAAAATTGGTCAAGGCAATGGAATACATGTCCATTTAGACCAAAAAAATGAACAAGCTCAAGGAAATGGTAACCAGTCTAGAGACTGAATATAAGCTTGCACAGGATATGCATAAAGAAGAAGTGTAGAAATCAACTAGGATGAATGAAAGAATAAAAAACTTGGAGAATGAATTGACTTTAAAATAACCCCTTGGGCAAGCTAAGGAACAATTGTGGCCAATATCATTGACTATGTCAGTGATATTTGGCCATCCATTCAAGTAATTTTTGAATAGATTGAATTAGTGAAGCATGCTACAGAAGCCATACAGAGAGTGAAAGTAGAATTGGGAGATATGCCAGAGGAAGCAATAAGGATCATTCACTTCCTTAACTCCAAAAATAAGTATGAATTGCAGAAATTAGAGATACCTGATAGGACAGGTACAATACTGGAAGTAAAAAGGGTCCTGACCAAGAGGAATTTAATGCTAAACCTTGAAGATAAGTTCCAAACCATGCAACTGGCTATAAATAGGTTCATGGTTAAATTTGAAGTTTTGAGGCAAAAGGGTTTACCCAATCCCTTGGTAATAAATGATAAGTTGTAGTATACCTAGGGGGGATAATATGGGGTACAGAGGGAGGTACGCAAGGGAATAATGTAATAATGGGATGGGCCATAGTAATAAATAATGTGGTTAACCCGTATCATGTAAGGGACCACAAGTAGTTAGCAATAATGTAATAAGACCATGGTATTAGATAGATGGTATTGAGGGAACCATGGTAATGACCCATGGTATTGTATATATGAGGCCTATATAGAGGCTAGAGACTCCCCATTGAGAGATGTCAAGGATTATTGTATGAACAGGCTAATGGCTTGTGGAGTGTTCTCCTTCCTTAAGGAGTGAATGTATGGTGTTGCCTTACCCTAAGGGTTTGATCAATAAAGAAGCATTTCTATTTATTTCAATCTTATTATTTATGGGTTTATTTCTATTATCATATATTTCTGGGTCAAATATATAACATAAGTTAATGACACAAGAGGACTACATTAGAAGAATTAGAGAAGTGGCCAGGGATCAAGTGAACACTTCATCTATGAAGGGGATGCCAACTGGCAAGGTCATATACCAAACTTTTGAGAACTTGTTTTACCTCCAGCATGAGGTAAAACACCTTTTTGTGAATAAGCCCAATTTTGTGGAGGCAGATGAGATTTATAGGAAAATGATAAATATCCAATTACCAGATGTAGAAACATGGGATAAATTGAATGACTTACTGTAGAAATACATAATCAAAATGTAAAAATGTACAGTAAGGGTAAAAGGCATAGTAAAAGGATAATGACATGCCAACCAGGTAAAAGAGTATCAGGTGAAAGTGTATTAGTTGAAAGATCAGAGTAAGAAGAGCATTCAATGTGAAGACCAACAACAAAGTAGAGATTAAAAGACAAAATATTAGAGCTTAAAGAAAACATAACCTAATAAACAGGGACAGAAAACAACAGTTCAATAATTGTCTCTATCTTCTTGCATGAAGATATTTCTTTCTCCTAGATTAATTCCCAAGACAGTTTGGGATATTTTATAAATTATTTTTGTATAAATACTTCATAATTTGAAGTATTTAGTGTGGATTGCTATACATTTGCAGATTTATTTTGATCATAAAACTAAGGGTTATTGTACCAATTTTTCAAGTGAGCACACTGTACCAAGTAATAGAGAGATTTCATTACAAGATTCATGTGTTGAGCTATTATAGTGAAGTATTTTATTTGTCAAATTTGTTATTTTCTTATGTTTTTCACAAACTTGAATGTTATCTAAAGTTGAATGAATTAACTCAAAATTTATCTCAGAATTTGTTTAAGTACACTCTGTTTTGAATAGTTGATCATTTCCATGATTTCTTCTGATATCCGGATCTGAGAATCCTTAATTGCTCTCCCATCCCGGTTGACCTGTTTCAATTTCTTCATAATATGGCCTAAGGAACCCTTAATTTCTCCTTGGATCCGATTGAAAACCTCTTCACCATCTAGCCTTGAGATCTGAAGTAACTATGCTATCTTGCCCTGTAGACCCTATTTTTAGAACTTGATCCAATCCTGTTTGCCTGATATTTAACCCCATATCCAAATGGTAAAAGACACCCCTCTTTTCATCTAAGTAAACGATTCCACCACCAAATCCAAATCAAAACCCAAGTATAATAATAACTAGCCTAAAATCAATTAACTAAACAAAGTTAAAACATAAAGAGAGCCCTCTCTGAGCATTAGGAAGGCTTTATCCTAATCTCCAAAGAAGGTTTGTGGTTACCTCTAATTATTTCTTTCTAATAAGCTCCTGAGAAATATTGGAATGATAAAATATTGGCGACCATACTGTGGACTTCGATCCTCAGTGTAATAAAACTTTAAGGAAACCTTAACTTTCATGTTTCGCCCCTTAAGGTCATTTTAAGGAGTTGATGTTAAAAAGTTTCAAAAAACAATTAAAAAATTAAAATTCTGGCTCCCAAAAAGACTCACTATACTAGGGAAAATCCAGATCCAAACCCTACTACAATAGTTGATGACCCTGACAGAATTTTAAGAAAACCAAAAAAGGTAGAAACTCAAGCAAGTAGTAGCTAGTTAGTTAAAGCAAATTCACTCCCCGAGGAATTATAAACTCTAGAGGAAATTCCATTTGATTTGTCATTTGACCTCTCATTGTTTAGAACTAAATCAGAAAATGCAATTCATGAAATTGTGTTAGGCCCTAATTTTATTCAATTAATTGAGTAAAAAAAGGTGCCTATACACCCAGATTTAGATAAACTTGTGTTGGATACTTTTGACAAGCTAGAAGCTTTAACCTCTACATTGATAAGCCATACAGATGATGCCTACCTTCAACAATTAGTTGAATTAGCTGCCCTCACTACTGATGCCTCTGAAATTTATGCAAAATCTTCAAATACTGTAAATACACCTTCATTTACTACCACCTCATCTATAATATCCACCACAGTTCATTCCCCTAAACCAATTGTTCATCAGCTTCCTATCCCACCAAACTCATCAACCTCATCTAGTTCATCTCCATCCATTTCAAGCCCTTCCTCGAGCACCATCACTTTCCCCCTAGTCAAGCCAAAATATCAACCATGGTAGATAGATATGCACCTTTGGTTTTACTAGCTCAACTCCATGCCATGCCCCGAGATTACCAAAGATTTTTTTGTTTTGTTTGATGCTATTGGTTAGTACACTACCCAACAATATGTGAACAAAATGACTAACTATTTTGAGTTGCATGAGATGAATGAATCTGATATCCTAATGAGGTTGTTTGCCCAAACATTAACTGAGGATGTTAAGGAATGGTTCAAATCTTTACCAGCTAATCATATTGCAGACTTAGCTGCTTTTCATAGATTATTCATTGATAGATGGGAGAGAAAGAAAAAACCTCTGCAAATGCTTTCTGAATATGATAACATTAGAAGAGCTCCTAATGAGTCAGTTCAAGATTATTGTACTAGGTTCAATAGCATCTACAATGCAATACCTGCTAATATTAAGCCTCCACTATACCTAGCATTAATCAAATTCCCTAATGGTTTTGACACTGACATGCCATACCAATTAAGGGAAAGAAATCCTGAAACATTGGAACAAATGCAAAGTAATGCTACTAGTGTAGAAGCCAATCTATTAGCTAAGAACGCTAGAATGAGAAATGAAAAAAAAAATTGCCATTAAAGAGAAAACTTCCATTTCTGATGGTGAAATAGATAGTTTAGAAAAGAGTGTAGAAATAATAATGGATAGATTAGAAAACATGGAAATAAAAAATCAGTGGGAGAATCAACAACCACCCCCAATAAGAAACCCCAACTTCAGGAAGAATCCTAACACTGGAAAGAATGCAATAACAGATCAGTGAATTAGACCACCCTTCCAGGAAAAATATTCTGAGGGTTCACAAAACCATGAGGGAGAGGATGACACCTAGATAAATCTATTAGGGATAAAAAATGAATATGTTGTTTTTCTTACTCATGAAGAACAAGAATTGTACATGCTGCAACAATTGTAATTAGAATCTGGAGAGTCCTTCGATGTTAAACAAGGCTATGAATTTTCCATATACGAGGTTCACAAACAGTATAGCATAAGAAGTAAAAAGAACAATGATACTCCCACTGAGATATCAATCCAAACCCAAACTAAAAAGATAACAGAAGCTCCTGTAACGAAAGTCCTGCAAATCCTCCCTAGGGGAACTCAGGAGACTTCTAGCCCAAAAATTGTAGATATAACTTCATCTGAAACTAAAACTGAAATTGTTACTCAAAACATTACAAATAAGAGAATTCAAAACAAAACTGCTGAAACACAGACCAAAGTGCCTAGTACAGAAAAAGAAGATAAAAACACACATACCACATTTGCTAAGGAAGATTTCCTTCAGTCAAACAAAAATCAATTGCCATTTAACATTAATATTGAGATATCAAAATTGAAAATATCAGTTCCTTTCACCGAGCTAGTGAAAAATGAATCCTATAGATCACAGATCACTGAAACATTGAATATAGGGGAAGGGGAGGATGTTGTGGATTTGAATGATGATCATCCTGAGTTATTGTTTGGCCCTGAAGTAAATGGTACACATCAACAAGGGAGCATTCCTCCTTTCTACATTATCTTGAACATTCATGACAAAATATTACGTAATGCTATGCTAGACTCAGGGGCATCCCATAACTTAATGCCAAAGGAAATCATGGAGAGACTAAACTTAGATATCACTAGACCATACAAGGACCTGTTTTCCTTTGAATGTAGCCAATTTAAATGCCTCAACCTGATCAAGGATTTGTGTGTAACCCTAGTCTAGTGCCCAACAAAGAGTATTGTCATGGACATAGTAGTTGCTGGCATCCCACCCAAATATGGAATTCTGTTATCTTGCTCATTGGGAGAAAAATTGCAGGGATCTTTACAATTAGATATGTCATATGCCACCATCTCTGTTTTTGGTCAACAAAGAAAACTTTATAGAGATACCTTGATGAAATACATGGTGAGTAGTGCAGAAAAGCCATAGAATTTTGCTATATACTCCATGCATTCTGATATGGACTCTTTCATATTGTATAATTCAGACCATGACAAAAAGGAAATCACAGCTGTAGAAAAAAAATATAAAACACCTGATAATGAAAACATTTTTCATGAGTCTCTATGGCATTTGGATTTTGATGGATCTGTGAATAGAGTAGGAGCAGGTGTAGGAGTGTGGATTCACAACATGGAAAATAATCATTCTGAAGGGCATGCATTTAGATTAAATTTTAAATGCACAAATAACATGGAAAAATATGAAGCTCTAATCTTAGGACTACAAATGGTTAGAAAACTTGGAGCCAAGAGAGTTTTTATAATGGGAGACTCAGAATTGATTATTAAACAAATCAAAGGTGAATACTCTGTAAATAATCACAGGCTTGGCCAATATAGAGAGTCTGTCCTAGATTTGATTAAAGACCTTCTGGAAACAGACTTTGCTACCATTCCTAGAAAACAGAATATGCAAGCCCACAGTCTGGCCACTTTTGCTAGTACCTGCAAATTGCCTTTTCAGCCCAACCACCAGTACACTGCAGAAGTGAGACATAGACCTGTCATACCTGACAATTTGAAATATTGGCAGATTTTTTCACAAGATTCTAAAATTTATGATTTCATGAATGCTGAAGGTGAGTTTCAAAATTGTAATATAGATACAGATTGTACAATAGATAATGAAATAGATAGTGGGATAGATGTAAATGTTTTAGATATGGGTAAACCCACTAATTTCACTAAAGTAGAAATAGATAACTTAGAAAATGTAGAAATAGAAGAAATAATGAATGATGATCCTAAAATTCTAAACCTTAAAAATATTTTTTTGCCTAAGGGATTAGTCCCCTTAGAAGATTTGTTTGATTCAAATGATGTAGCTAGGAAACAAAAAATGGAGCCTTTAAGAGCAGATATAGAAGAATGTAACATAGGAACTGAAGAAAGACCTAAGTTCATTAAAATATCAAAAGCATTACTTCTAGATGAAAAGGTTAAATATATAAATTTGTTCAAAGAGTTTCAAGATGCCTTTGCATGGAGTTATGAAGACCTAAAGTTTTATGACACCAGCATAATTCAACACAAGATACATATCAAAGAAGATCATAAACCTTTTAAATAGAAACTTAGGAGAATTAATCCACTTCTTATGCCACCAATTGAAAAGTAAATCAAAAGGATGTATGATGCCAAAATATTAGCTCACATTAGATATTCAGATTGGGTCTCAAACTTAGTCACTAATAGGAAGAAAATAGGAGAAATTAGACTTTGCATTGATTTCAGAAATCTGAACAAAGTCTTATTGAAAGATAACTACCCTCTCCCAAAAATGGACCATATTCTTGAGAGGGTAGTAGGATCATCCAAAATTTCATTGCTTGATGGATTTTCTGGATACAACCAAATCTTAGTTCAACCAGAGGACCAAGCAAAAACTGCATTTACTACTCCTTGGGGTACTTTCATGTATTTTAAAATTCCTTTTGGATTAATGAATGCAGGGGCAACATTTCAAAGAGCTATGGATATAGCTTTTGCCAAAGAAATACATGACTTCCTAGTTGTTTACCAAGATGACATCACATACTTTTCCAAACCTGATAATGAACATCTAGATCACCTGAGAAGAGTATTCATTAAATGCAGAAAAATTGGTATTTCATTAAATCCCAAAAAGACACTCTTTGGTCTAGAAGAAGGTAAACTCTTGAGACATATAATATCAAAAGATGGAATTAGAATAGATCTTGCTAGAATAGAGGCTATATTTACCATGGACAATTTTAGGGGCTAATGTTCACCCAGTGGGCTAATTTTCCATGATTTTTCCAAAAAACGATCCGCCAATTTCCAATTTTTATAAAAGTTGATTCGACCAAATTTTAGAATATAAAATTATTTTACCTTAAAAATCGCCAACATTATATAGAGACCATATATAAAATCATTATAAATTTGAATAATTTTGCAAATATATCATTAAAAAATTTATAGTTTGCATATTAGGGATTAGTGATATTCGCCAATGTTTCTAAACTTCAAGAAAATTTTCCATCCTTAAAATTTTCCTTGATATTTACCATCACTCATCCTAGAAACATCAAAGATTACAATCATTTTTAGGAAAAATAAATTTTCTTAGTAGATTCATTTCAAACATAGCAGAATTAATTAGAGAACTAAATAACATGTTAAGAAAAGATTTAGCACTTAAATGGAATGTAGAGGCTAAAAAATATTTTGAGGCCATTAAACAAACCCATACCAAAACTCCAGTCCTCATAAGTCCAAACTTCCAAAAATATTTTATAATTTTTTCTTTTGCTTCAGAACATTCTATTGCAGCACTCTTGTTGCAAAAGAATGATCAAGGATATGAACAACCCATTGCATTTTTCAATAAATCTCTAAGAGATGCAACACTAAAGTAAAACATAATGGAAAAATAGGCATTATATTTAGTGAAAGCTATTAAATATTTTAGAGTGTACGTCTTGTATTCACACATCATTTCTTATGTTCCAAATTCAGTAGTAAAGGACATTTTGACACAAAATGGGCCTGAAGGAAAGAGAGGCAAATGGATTGCCACTATTTTGGAATATGACATAGAAATAAAGCCTACAAAACTTATCAAAGGCTAAGGTTTAGCCAAACTCATGGCTGAATCGAACTGTCAGGCCTTAGATATAAATTTCATTGGTGCCCTAGATGATCAGGAAGAGATGGCGACTCCACAGATCAGTGAACCTTTTACAGATTCACCTTGGTATGCAAATATCATATTTGTCTTACTAAACTTACAAGCTCCTCCTGGTTTATCTAGAACTAAAGCTAGATTTTTGAAAATGAAATCAATGAGATATTGTATCATAGATAATGCTTTATTTTGGAAAGATAATGGTGGCATTCTATTAAATTGTTTACTGAAAGATGAAGCTGATAAAATTATGCAAGAATTTCATGCAGGAGATTGTGGAGGACACTTGTATTGGAAAACAACTGCTGATAAGATCCTAAGGGTTGGTTTTTACTGGCCCACTCTTTTTGCAGATGTTAAGAAACATGTGACCTCTTGTCATAAGTGCCAGATATTTGAGGGAAAGAGGAAGATTTTACCTTTACCACTCAAACCTATATCCATAGAAATGCCATTTCAACAATGGGGTTTAGACTTCATTGGGGAAATTCACCTAGCCTCCTCAACTCAGCATAAATGGATTTCAACAACCACTGATTACTTCAACAAATGGATAGAAGCACTCCCTTATAGACAAGCCATAGACTTTGTCATTATCTCATTCCTTGAAAACAACATCTTGTTAAGATTTGGATGCCCCCAAAAGCTCATTTCTGATAATGCAATTGATTTCAAATCCAAAAAATGGTATAATTTTGTAACATATATCATATTATCCTTGGCCATTCCACTGCCTATTACCCTCAAGGTAATGGACTTGCAGAATCCTCAAACAAAAGCCTTGTAAATATCGTTAAGGAACTACTGGAAGACAACAAGAAGACATGGAATAAAAAGTTGGTCAGTGCCATATGGGAAAACAGACTAACTACCAAAAAGTCCATTCGTACATCTCCTTATCAGTTAGTATATGGTATGGATGTTGTTTTTCCATCTTATTTAGGAGTACCAGTGATGAAGATGATCTAGGAGTTGCAGGTAGAATCAAACGGTATCTAGAGGAGGATAAATCAGACAATACACTTGCAACAAACCAGAGAAGAAGTCTATGTTAAATCACAAGTAATCCAGGATAAAATCAAAAATATTTTTGACAAAAAGACTAAAGCTGATAATTTTACATAGGTGACAAAGTACTTAAATGAGATTCTAGAAGAGAAGATAAGGGAAAACATGGCAAATTTGATTTTCTGTGGAAATGCCCTTATGTCATTTATGGTTACAGAGGTAACAAATAATTTTTCTTAAGAGAGTTAGATGGAACATATCTACCAAGAGGACCTGCCAATGGTAGAATGCTGAAGCATTACTTATCCACAGTTTAACAGTAGTTCACTTTAATTTACTCATTGTTTATAAAATTGTAGAGTTTAGATTGGATTGGATGGTAATCTTTTGAAGTTGAAGCCCGGAGAGAAGGCCCTGAGCTTTGAAGGGTTCACCATCATAAGTACGAATAAAGTAGAATCATAGAAGAGAAGTTTACAAGTTAACTAAAATCACAATTCCAAAGGCTACTGATCTTAAAGTTCTTGACATTTCACCAGGAAATGCCATCCCCATGTGGAGCCACTTTTAGGGTCCTATAATAATAGGATTCATAATTTTGAATTGGCTATGGCTAGTCTTGTAATATTGTACATACTTTTGCTTTTTGAAAAATGTTTTCCATACTAAAAATTTAAAAATTTAAAGAGGATATGTCCTAAAAGAATAATCAAACGAAAAAAAGAAATAGAAAAGATCGAAAATGTAAAAAATATGAACTCCAAGTAGAAATAAAACAGATCATGAAAGTGTGCAAATTCAAATGCCACTACTTTTTAATGCAAAATAAGGTTGTGTGCAGCTTGTCAGAAATGCCACAATCCATGATGTTCAAATAGCTTAATCTTCACTTATTCATGCTTTAAATTTTATGTTGATAGATAGAGAATAAGCGTCTGTCCAAACTGTTTAACCTTGGTAGATCAATAGTTAGGTAGAGAATAAAAATGAGCTCATTAGTTTAATTTGAGCCAATGGAAGTTATAAGGTTAGAATTAGATAGATTGCTTGTAAAAATAAAGGGAATAAAGGGTCAACAAGCTCAAATAGACCCAATAAAGTGAAGAAAAAATGTTAGGATAAATAAAGGGTAGGTAGAAGAAAGGTTGCAAATGTACAAGGTTGTTGAGTCAAAAGCACATTTATCGTGCTTAATCCTATGTTTCATATGTAGGAGCATTTATGAGAAAGAAAATATGTTCACAAGCTCGTTTAACTAATTTCCCCTCATTTCACTATACCCCCACATGATTATTTGCTAATTTTCCCATTATCCATTTATCAGTTATAAATCCCCTTTTCCTTTCATTTTGTCCCTTACCCCTTGGTTTCACACATTTCCCTAGTAATTACCCTTAGAAAAATCACCCCCCTACCCAAAACCCCTTTTCCCTAGTGTGAAACCCATTTCCCATTGCAAATATTACCTCCCCCCTTATTAATTTCCATATTTCCCTTCAAAAACCCATAAAAACCCTCTTATCCTAATTTTTTATCCCTCTGCATTATCTAATTAATTTCCCCGCCCTCGACAAACCCTTTTTTAACCCACCAACCCTTGGTATGGTTAAAAAACCTCGCCACATAACCCCTGGTCCCACTTTATTAACCCGCTGCTTTTATTTAATCCTGACCTTATACACTAATTAATTACAATTTGCTGTAATTAAACCTCGGGCCCTACAATTCCCTTTCCCGATTCCCTTCATGCACTTTAACCATGCGACAACCGTCTGATCTCCTACCCCCAAATTTGACGGTGCACATCCATATCACGCGGGTTCACTGTCTGACCGATAGCAATATGAGAGCACGCTAGATTCGCGATTTTGCTTGGTCACTGTTCTGCTACATGGTGGCATCAGGTGAGATCGTGTGCTCGTGAAAAATACTGCCCGCCTTCCAAAAGTGGCGATTTGGACCAAAAAACCACGTCCCTGCAAAAGCCGAAAACTGCCCACTGTTCATTTGTATAATTGATGTCTTTATTTTCCTGAATATATCGCAGCTCGGATGGATGAAACTAGATTCGGGGTCTTCAAACTCGTTCAATCTTCACCCGATGTACAAGTCGATCCATGTGAAAAGATGTTCTGAAGTCGAACATGGAAAGACATCGCCTGATTACCAACCAATAATGTAAGCTGTTAACAGGCGCGAGAGGAATCACCGATAATGATAATGACCCTCAAGGTACTACAGTACAATTCACATGGTGTGAATATATGATCTAATGTCGAACACCATGCAAAATCTTTCGGTCGAAGGCCATTGATGTAAACTTGTCGCTGGAAGTGAGAAACTTGCCATTGAGGCATGCAAGCTTCAAAGTACTGAAAGGGTTGTTTCTAAGTCAACTTCTTAGATAAGAAGTGACTCATCGTAGGAGGGCCTTAATGTATCCCACATCTACGACACGAAATGGAACAAAAATATCTTTTGGAGGTGAAAACAATCTAGTGATATAAGGTTCAGGAATGGTGGTCATGAAAAATGAAGGGTGAAGGTATTGCAGTGGATGAGGCGTTTGCTGGATGGTGAATTCTCTAAATGAATTCTCTTGAACATGTCGGTGACACTGAGATGGATTGGTAGCGTTAACCCCAAAATATGGATGGTACGAAGGACCAATGGTGATATGACCGGTGAATGGAATAACCCAACCCAACTCATTCATGGTGATGGAGTGAAAGTGTCATGTTCAAGAGCGACCTGCTACCAATAAAATTCTTCAAGTTTTCTTCCCTTTTTCCCCAGTCATTGATAACCAGTACCTCTTTATTTTTGTCAAGCTTGAGGAGGATAACATATGCTTGTTCTGTAATTTGCCCTTCAGGAAAACCTGTTGCTATGTTTTAGCGATTCTAGAGACAGTGAAACTTGTTCTTATTTGGGTGGACAAGTTTGTCGCTATTGTTTTAACGAGTTTAACGACAAAGATAACTTAGTCCTTTTCATGTTTAGAGAGTTTGAAAAGGGACGAAAAGGAAACTCCAGAAGTCCCTTTTCATAGCATAATCCCTTAAGTATGAAAAAGTATAAATTAATACGAAAGGGATGACTTTTCGATCGTTTTAGCGAGCCGAAAAAGACGAACGCTTGATGTTTTTGTGGGATAATCCCTCAAGTCCAAAAAGATTAAAATACAGGAGTGATGGCACTTCCCCTTACTTTAATGAGCTAGAAAGGCCAATAGCTCGAAAATATTTTTATTTTTAACGAGTCTAAAAGAGTTTAATAGAGACGCGTTTTTGAGGAACGAGTGGTGTTTTTGGGTAGCAACTGGTTCCAGGTAAGTTTGGAACTTCACAAAACATGGCAGTGTGAAGAGGGTGGCTGGCAGAACCACTCGTTGTAGCTGTTCCTCAAAAGGGTAAACAATCTAGTGGAAGCGTATGATCGACCAAAATAATGGAGGTGATGGTAAGAACACAACCAAGGCTCAAAAGGCTGATAACAGGGAAATCAAAAAGGTTATTTACCGAGGGTGGACTCATTTTTTAAAGAGATTGAATCGGAAGAAACTATGCTTAGTGGCGGGTTTATTTTTTAATGAGCTTGAACCTTGCAGAAACATTGCTCATGATAGTGGTCAAAGATGTTCAAATCACCATTTAACACATCATATTATTTTATCGACCGTTCAACCTGCTCACTTGCTCCATCAAATTGATTAGAAATAAATACATATATATGCCTGAAAAATGAATTAAAAACTAAAATTTTACTTGAAGTACGTGAATAGTAACATAAAAAGTAGTTTTACCTCTCATTTTTACCATTTCATTTCAAATTTGGGATTTTGGAGCTCTGGAATGGTTTTCCCCCTCAAATTCATCAGCTGATTTTGTGAGATCTAGTGGACTATTCTCCGCGCCATCAGGACCAGGGAGGAGCTAACCCTGAGCTCTTCATTTTCATTCCATTCTTTCCTAATTTTGAGCAATTTTTTCCTTGCTTATGAGCCCTTAGGGTTTGAAGAACTCGTCCTCCATCCATCGCACCTGGCCTGCATCAAAAAATGTGATGCATACTGAGCTGGACACTAGCCAGTCAGTATGCATCTCACCTTGCTAACAAGTAGGGTGCGATGGGCACAGAAAGGAAAGTTTACACAATGATTTTCCATGAAATTTTTGCTTGTTTTTGCTCAAATCAGGATCCTAATTCATCTTTTGTCTGTGACTCAGATATTTATTGGATCAAGATGGTAATTACATGGTGTGAACATGAACATGAAGAAGAGGACATGATTGCCTTACATGATCAGGGTACTGTTACTGCATTGTGAAACTGTTGTTTGCTCGAATTCTTCCGTATATCTAACATGAGGCAACAAATCAGTTTGTTGCAATATTTTCTCGATGCTTGGGATCCGATCAACCAGGTATTCTAGATTAGAGGCAAATCTATTCCACTGACAATCGAGGATATCTGCTTTTTGATGGGGTTATCGAGGTGTGGTGCCCCTCTTTTACTGTCGGGATCCGCCCATGGGGGTGAATCAGTGAGAGATTATATCCATCAGTTTTGTAGAGATGGATCTCAGCCTAACAGAGATGGCAAGATCAATATCCGGGACGTCACTGATCGGTCCTTGAGGACCATTTTATTCACCTTTTCTAGATTGGCTAGTAGCACGGCTCTTCATTTAGCAAACAGGTCGTATTTGCAGTATGCTCTAGAATGCCTGGAACCAAAAGTATTCAACTGGTGCGAGGTGGTACTTTTGGTGATAAAAGAACAACTCTCCAAGGTAAAGAATGGAAGATCCAAGAACTTTGGCTACGGTTCCATTTTGACTGCTTTCGCCTTGGAGAGGATTCCACTGATGCAGCTTCAGTACATTTCACTAGGATTGCCGGTGCCGAGGGAATCACAGATGTAGAGGTGGGTTGATCTCATGGCTAGACATGCTGGTCAGTCACAAATTTCTTTATCTGATGCCTTCTTTGAGTGGTTTGATCGTCTTGAGATGGTCTTCGCGGAGTATCCATATGTCGGGATGGATTTCCGAGGCGACCCAGATTTGGTGTTACCGGCTGGCGAGCAGTGGAGTGTTATGGGTAAAATGGTTTGACCATATCTTTGTTTATCAGTTTCATAATGTTTTTGTGTTTTTAAATGTTATCGAGACTAATTAAACCCATATGTGTGTGCATATATTGGGCCAGTACAATCAGCATCATGCCCAAGGGCGTGCCGAGTCGATGGACTAAGCTCTTGCGTATGCTCGCACAGGCGGTGACATGTTATCACCAGCACCATTAGTCTAGGATGCTTTTCTGCATTCATTTTTGATTTTCTTGGTCGCATGACTGATTTTTCCTTGTACACAACATTATGTGAAACTATAAACAGTTATATATTTTTGATTTTCAGAGTTTATTTTGGTTAAGTTATATGATCCAGGTGCAAGCGTTGATATGAAATGATTTTCTTTATGAATGTTGCAAATGTCTGTCCAACACATAATTTTCTAATGAATCAGTTAATGTGTTTAAGTTTATGGAAATGTGTTGATATTGAACGAAATCAAACTGCCTTTCCAAAATCCTGACTCTTAGGAACATACGATAGATAGCTAGGTTCCGAATTGAATAGACGCCAGCAAGTTGTAGAATGATGAGTTGTGAATCTAGCCTGACAACAAGTCGGCGTATGCCATGTGAAATGGCATCAGAGAGAAGCTCCATCAACGCGCTGTACTCAACGATGTTGTTCATTGATTGACCAATACATATCCCCCTGAAACTCACTAACTCACTGCTTGGAGCAAAAATGGCCCAGGCTGCAGAAGATAGGTTTCATGTTCTACGACTAGCTCCATCGGCGTACCCAACAAATGTTTCCAAAAATTCTGACATCTGCAACCAATGCAAAGTGGATTTCCTAACCAAAATGGAAACTCTTGACGAAAACAAAAATGTAACAAAAGCATATCTGTAAAGAGATTACTACACTTGATCAAGCATAGTACCACTTAAGATACAACCTGTTTCGAGGTTGCGAGAGTGGAATTCCATCGTAATCTACCAGCTTGAAGGCTCCTTTTTCTAGAACTCATTTAAGGATGTAGGGGCCCATCCATAAGGGTTCGAACTTACCTGCTCCCAATTTGCCGGAGTCCTAATCGTAAAGTAAGACCAAGTCACCTTTTGAGAAGACTCGAGGCTTGAAATTCTTGTAAAATTGTGCTTTGACACGTTTCTTATGTTCTTCGTTAGCCAGTGCGGCATCAATATGGGTTTCATCCAAGTGGATGAGTTCCAAGAAACAAGCCTCTTCTTCTGAAGTTTTGGGAAGTAGATCGATTGCGAGCTTGAGAGATGAAATTTCACATTGAATTGGTAAGACAACTTCTAGGCCATACACCAACTGAAAGGGTGTGAATCCAGTTGCATTTCTTACCGATGTCCTATATGCCCACAGAGCTAAGTACAAGATTACATGCCAATTCCATTTGTGGACTCCAATAATTCTCTGCAGCATGTGCTTTAGGACTTTGTTGATGGCCTCAACTTGTCTGCTAGCTTGCGGATAATATGGAGTAGAACTGTTGTGGGACAATCCTATTTTGGTAGCTAATTTGACCATCATGTGATTGCGAAAATGCGGTCCATGATATGTAACTATAGCCTGTGGAACACCAAATCTAGAGACTACATGATTGAAAAAGAAAAGAGCAGCTGTTTCGCCGCTGTTGTTTAATGTAGGCATCGCCTCGGTCCATTTTGTAAAATAGTTGATAGCGACTATGATATACCCATGCCCCCCAGCTGAGGTGGGGTTACATGTCATGAAATCTATGCCCCATTTAGCGAATGGCCCAACAACAACAACTAGATGTAGAGGTGCAGGTGGTAATCTAGTTTTGCGATAAAAAATCTGACAAGCATGGCAACTTCTGACTGCAATTATGAAATCTTTGAAGATAGTAGGCCAGAAGTAACCAACTCATAAGATCTTTTGTGCAGTAGCGTAACCAGATAGATGCCCCCCACATGCGCCTGAATGACAGTCATTCAGGAATTTTTCGGCCTCCTCATGCGTGAGGCACCTTCGCAGAACTGTATCGACACCATGACGGTAAAGTGTATCACCGACGATCATGTAGTCTTTTTCTTGGTATCGAGTACATCGCTGTTCTGAGCGAGAGGTGTTAGGCCTAAATGTTTTGGTTTGGAGATAGATCAATATATCTCCATACCACGGGTCGCTTGACAATATCAGAAACAAAGTTTCATCCACGATTGTTGCTTTAGATGTTAAATCATTGGACAGTGATGGGAGATCACAAAGTAACTTCGCAAAGACTAGAGATTTCTTTGATTTGGATTTCATGAATTCCAAATCAAACTCATGCAAAATGGCTATCCATTTTGAATATTTTCCCCCTAGCAATTGACGCGATAGAATGTAGGTCATAGGGTTTCAATATGACAAAATGGTAGTTTTCCGAAAAAGTATATAGTGTCGAAATCTCTGTACTGCTTGAACTGCTGCTAAAGCTAGCTTTTCAACATAGGAGCACTTACTTTTTGTATCATTTAAATTGCGACTTAAATAATACACAGGATGTTCTATTCCATTGTCTTCTTGTACTAAATCCATCGCGATGGTTGTATCTATAGTAGCGAGATACAAGTTAAAATCGTTTTGATAGTCAGGAGCATATATTAATGATGCTTTTACTAGGGAACCTTTTAAAGCATCAAAGGAAGCTTGCGCAACCTGATCCCAGTTGAAGGGTACTTATTTTTTCAAAATATGCGTATAACCTCTAGCAAGTTCGGCGTAATTTGGAATGAACCTCCTTAGAATGTTGGCTTTCCCTTGGATTTTCTGAATCTGAAGCAAATTTGAAGGTGGAGGCATGTTAAGGATTGCCTGAACCTTACTTGAGTCGAGTCGAATTCCATCTTTAGAAACTACAAAACCAAGTAATCGACCAGAACCAACAGAAAACACACACTTGTGCGGATTGAGTCGTATCTTGTAGTGTTAGTAGCATAGAAATATGGCCCTCAAATGCTACAGATGATCAGTTCGCTTTCGCGAATGAGCCGGTAGATCATCGAGATATGGTTGAACGATGTGCTTGATGTCATGGAAGGCATAGTTCATTGCCCTCTGAAATGTTACCCCTACATTTTTCAAACCGAAAGGTAGTTTGCGGTATGTGATTGTGCCCCACAGACATATAAATGCAGTCTTCGACTAGTCTTGCGGGCATATATTGATTTGATTATATCCGGAAAATCCATCCATAAATGAAAAGATTTCGCATCCGACACATTCATCAATTATCTGGTCGATGAAGGGTGTAGGGTAGTTGTACTTTGGACAAGCTTGATTTACATCCCTGTAATCGACGCACACTCTAATCGTTCCTTGCTTTTTCATAATAGGAACAATATTCGATACCCAATCAGTGAGAGGAACAGGGTAAATGAAACTAGCATGTAATTTTTTTTCAACTTCTACCTTAATGGCAGCGGCTTTCTTAGGGTGAACCGGTCGAAGCTGTTGTCGTACTAGTTTGACATCTGGATACATCTTGATTTCATGTTCAATGATGCTCAAGTCAATGCTTGGCATTTCTTCATATGACCATGCAAAGACATCTCTGAATTAGCGAAAGAGAGCGCATTATATTTCTAGTTCTGAAGGAGAACAAGATTTGCCAACATGAATATTCTCTACAACATTAGGTTTGGTCGAGATATCAATGGCTACAGTCTCTTCAATATTGGATAGAGTTCACTTAGAATCCACCGTATTTAAAGTATTTGATAGAAAATAAAAAATTGAAGGATGATTAAGGTCACTAGAATAATCTTCGTTGTTATCTTGAAGCTGGGAACGATGGTGGTGATTTTCCCATGGTGCCTCTCCTATCATCATTGACTGAATGATTCCTTCATCTGTAGAATGTACATGAGACCAAGGATTGGAAGAGGTGCCATACTCTAGAGACCTATCTATCCAAACACTAGCTGAGTATTGATTTGGGTTTGACGCCCATGCCCAGAATATTGATTGCTACAACAATTCTATAGGGTTTGAGGGAAACATTTGGTGATGATCCATACTAACAAAATGTTTGGAATTATTCTTAATCTTTGATGATGTAGAAGATATCATATGACAGGTTTCCATTGTGGCCACTTCCACTAGATTAATCGGAGGTGGGAGGGAAAAAGTACCCATTAAGGCAGGGTATTTTAAGAGACCTACTTATACATTTTGAAGTTATTGAGAGCTTCCATGGATCAATGGAATGCTTCCAGTAGCTTGTGAACTGTTGGGGAAAAAGGTTAGTTGGTCAATGATTGTAATTCCTCCTTGGAACAGAAATGCAATCTTTCTGAAATATGTTGACACAACGGCGGCCATAACATAAATCTAGGGCCTGCCAAGTAGGATATTGTAGTCAAGGTTTCCATCAATGACCTCGACTTCAATTTCTACTGTCTTGCCCCCAGTTCAACTTGCAAGTTACTTAATATCCCATATGGTGTGTATGTCCTTCCATCGAACGCTTTTAACTTCGTTGATGATTGTTACAAGGGTGGTGAGCCTAAATTTTTCCGGCAACTCATTGACATAATGCAGGTAGATGACCCCTCATCAATGATTGTTCAATGAACAGTTTTATTGAGGGCTTTTACCTGTACAAGGAAAGTGGGCTGGGTTGGTAACTGAGGTCGTATACTTTATGATTAAAGGCCACTAAATTCGAACCCGCTGGATCTATCCCACCTATCGCTGATAACAAAGCCTTCTTTTGGGAGGGGCAATTCTGCAGTACTTGATCTGGATTTAAACACGAACGCAACAAATTACAGAGATAACCATAAACACAAATATGCAGCGGAAATAATACTTCATTTCATTAATGTAAAATACTGAAATATGCTTACAAACAATAATGGAAATAAACCAGCGAGGGCAATGGTAGCTTATCTCTGAGAAGAGATGTGGTGGCTACATGCCTCTGAACTATGCTGAATTGTGTTACAATGAGGCTCGAAGGCCTATTTATTGTTGAGAAACAATGGAAAACCCTTCACATCCCAAAACCTAACCCTAGAAGATGAAACGCCAAATTGTGGGCCCCGTTTGGGTAAATTGGTACATCAATTTCCCGGGGTCGTAACTTTGGCATATGATCTCCGTTTGACGCGCACAATAGCTCGTTAGAAAGATCTATCTGAGCACTACAACTTTGGGAGGCAACATTGGTCCATGGAATCATGTTGCCCTAGATTTCCCAAAAAATGTTGTTTAGGGCCTCAAAACAGCTCCAGAAGTTCAGGACCCGAAAAACTGCTAAAAATAGTAAGTTGTGCTACAATTAAGGAAACTGAAATCACTGAAAGAGATAGTTGTGGGGGTCCAAATAGGCTAGGTGGGTGGCCACCAACATCCACTTGGATCAGTACTTCAAGTGTCGACATAGCGGATGGAAATTGGGCCAGATCCTCCACTATATTATAATTTTGTGCTGCTCACGCACGAGGATTAAATGTCGATTTATGTACTACTCCCTTCGGTGGTTTTATGGTTAATTCAGGAATGATGGGTGGAAAAACTTCTGGCGAAGTTGTTGTCGAACTACTGGATTGATCTGTAGCCTTGTTGTTTGACGACTGTGGATTCCCATAATCTTTATTCCTTGTTGATATCAAAGCATCATTTTGCTGTTTCGAGATGGATAACATAAGCACTTGGGATGGGGAAGCATGATCAATAGCAACCAGATTAGTTTTTGGGTTTGGAAATGGATCAGTCAATACCATTGAGGTACTTGAAGTTTTTAATAATTTCGTGACCTCAGCTCTATGTGGACAATTTTTTGTATAATGGTCCTCATTACATATGAAACATGGTTGATTAGGTTTCTTTCACCCAGTAGGGTTTCCAGAAGATTTCTCAGGAGGAGAATCTTCCTGTTTCTTCTTTTTTATTTTCCCTTTCTTCTTGCCCCCTGGTTGCTTTGGTCCTTTGCCTTTGTCAGATGACATGACATTGACTTTCTAGGTAAGAAGTTATTCATTTTCTTTTTGACTAGAGACTGCAAGGGCTTTTTTGGATGGAGCCTTTGCGGTTTTCATGCTTGTGGTACCGATCACGCCATCGCTGACATGAGAGTCCTTGTTTGATTTAGGAGGGGGCAAGAATGAAAAATTATGGTCTAGGAGCATCAGGAATTTTTTCGTAGAGTGTGCCAGACTGAGTATAGATCAAGTCTAAATATTGTGCACGAGCAATGACTTGCTCTTTAGTGACAACTCCTCCCTTAGCCACATCCTTTGTGATAGAGGGTAATAATGACTTTATAAACCATTCAGCTAAAAGCTAATCAGGAACATACGTCTTTACCATTCGACGACGACATCGCCACTCATGAATATGATCAAATATGTGAGTGGCTGTCATCTATGTAAATTTAGTAAGAAGTTCTATCCCCATTTCGTACCTTATGCGTAACTAAAATTGGGTTAAAAAGGTAGTGGCAAGGGTGCTAAAGTTATCATATGAGGCTCTAGGCAATTCAATATACCATTTTGCTGCCGACCAGTTAGCGTTCCTTGAAAAAGGTGAAGCCTAATCAAATCATCATTAAGGGTGTTTGATGAGCACCACAAATGAAATGTCATTACGTGATTCGATGGATCTTCACCTAGATTTCCATTGAATTTAGGAATATCAGAGGGAAGTTTATGAGGAATCTCTGGCCACCAAGGGGTGTAAGAAATTGGATCATTTGTCAGCCGGTTCAAATCTGGTAATTTTAGAGTTGCAACTAAAGGCAATTGTTGATTCAGGTTTGGCGAAGCATACCCAGGATAAGATGGGGTTGACTGAGCAGTAGGTATTTGCATACTAGCATAATGTATATGATGCTGATAACTTTGATAAGGTTGATGGGCATAACCATTATAGTCTGGTTGTTGATAACCATTTCGAAAATGTGGTTGTCCACTACCTACAAAGCCTTGTTGCTTAGGTCCTTGGTAAGCTTTACTAGAATTGTGGTTGCTGATATTGTACCAGCCATGGTTGTTGGACCATTTTCTATTATTCAATATTGGATGATTGACCAAGATGTGGGGTGATAGTATCCGTTTGAACCTGAGTCATTCCAGGCAAGGAAACACTAACTTGATATTGTGATTGAGCTGTAGAGACAAGAGGGTGTTGTATTGCAACCTGAGATACTTGAGGTTGGCATACAATAGGCAGTTCTTGTACTTGCAACACAGTCACAATAGCAGGTGTAATGGGAATATTCGACACAGGTTGATTTGGTTGCATTGAATATACAACTCTTGGTTGTTGAGGCAGTATCTGTATCCAACCACTGGACGCAATTCTAATTTGGCCTGAATTTTGTTGTGAACTCTCATATGGTTTTTCTCCAGGAGGGAACAATGAAAAAGCATATTGCCCCCCATATGGCGGCAGTCCGGTGCTCAAAGGATAGATCGGCCTTTGAAGACTGGATTGCCCAAATTGAAACTGGTATGCAGGATCAATTTGTTGAGTTTGAACATAAGAAATGCCAGACAGGATTCCAGACGAACAAGTAGGAACAGACCATGTCGTCAAAATAGTCCCTGGGTGGACTCCATCTAGTAATTGATGACTAGTTGGGACAGATGGTATACCAGCAAACATCGTCAGAGTGGCAGCAGGAAGTTCTGCTGTGGCTATATCAGATGACACAGTCCTAGAAGTTGATGGTTGTTCAGACATATTTAGCCTATCCAAAAGATTTCCTAGCGATTCGACAGGAACTTGCGATGAAGGATGATTAAAAGAACTAACTTCTATAGTAGAAGGATATAAGTGGATCCCAGTTCCAAAATGCAATGGGGTACTGGATGGAAGATCCTCTACAATCTCTTCTATGGCAATCAGTCCAGGTGGAAGAGGTAGACCGTCAGGTCTGTAAAATATTTCTGGAGCCGAAGAAGGTATAGCTTTTGCAGTGACATATACTAGAGGGGTGACACCTTCTGAATTCTGGAACTCAACTTCCAGATGTTTAGGTAAGTGAACTTCAGTTCCTGGATCAGCCCTAGATGGAGATGTTTCAGGAATAGAAGTGTCTACCACTACACTGGGATCAGTTCTAATGTCCTCTTGTAACTGCGTAACTTCTTCTATAAAGGTAGATGTACCAGAAATGATTGGAGTAACTCGAGTCTCTGATGATGTTGAAACACAAGTTTCAAGTAAACTAGGAGAATTCAACTCAATTAAACGAGACCGTTTTGCCTAGAATGGTTTCATTTTCGGAGTCAAAGATGGTTGACTCGCTAGTCTCCGAGAATGACATGGTTTTGATTGAATTTCTTCCATGATTGTGGATTACTTGATCAACTCAAAATTAAAGGGAAAAAGTTATTCTGATTTAAATAAATTTTAAGACACTTTGACGCAACTTTTCTTTTTCAATTTTTAAGAGGCGAGAAAAAGCTAAAGATGAATCTAGTCGCCTTTGATTTTTAATGAGCCTGAAGTGACAAGTGCTTAGATGGACCTTTTCTTTTAGGGAGTTGAAAAGGAACGAAAGTGACTACTCTAGAAATCTAGACAGAGGGATTACCATACCAATTGCAAAACTGCAATATACACCTTGTTGGTAAATTAAAGAGAAATTACCAAGGACTTTACATATGACAGTCAATCTTCCTGAATGCTATGTTCAGTGCATTGCGATCAATAGGGTGGTAGACACAACTTCCTAAGTATAAAGGATACCAGCCTATTGTGGTCTCCCAATATATACTTGACGGTACGGGGAGCACAAGTCTGTACTGGCACTTGTCATATCAAAGAGGAGGAATCACCCAACCTTTGATGGAAATGATAGTTACCGGGTTTTACGATGCCAGAACATGTCTCTAACCTAGACTTCTAGATGTGTTGCGTCAGGTTTCAAAGCATTTTTATGTTCATTGAGATTTATTTTAGAGTTGATCTTTTTAGAAGTTTCCCTTTCAAGGTTCACCGCATGATGTAGATGTAAAATTCCTAAATATGCAATCTAAAATGATAAACAATCGTTTATTTTGTTTTAGCAATGAAATTCCTAGCTACTAAGGAAAGAAGAGTACGATTATTTCAACAGAGAGCAAAGAGCACACACTAAATGCACTTTTCCTAAATCATCTTTCGCACATAGTCTAAATGGAAATGCAAATGCATGTATTTGTTTTTCATTTCCTTAATCTGAGAATGCCCAAAATGAAACTAAGTACAGATCTGAACTATTTTCTTCAAAGCGACATTTCGACAATTTCTTTCCAAAACGAAAGGAAGACTAAAATGAAACTTTGATTTCGAATGGAAAACTACTTTCAACACTTCAAATATCAACAATTCAAATCAAATACAATGACAAAAGTACAATTGACTATCTTGAGGAGGAAGAATTTACGACACTCTTCTTTTTTGACTCAAAATGACAATTATGACACTTTTTGCATCAAAAACGACAGTTCAATTAAGCTACTTTCGACAAAGGAGGACATTAAATGATGGAAAAATACATAATTTTTTTTTACAAATCCTAATCAATGGAGGCCGAATAATGTAAAGGAAGGAGGCTTCAACAATGAGATACTGATCATAAGAAGCAAAACTACTAAATAGAACTAAAAATAAGGGGAAAAAAACCAAATTCCAAAGAGAGAACAGTATCACTCAGTCATCGCACCTGTCCTTCAGGGAAACATGGATGGATCTCACCTGCGACACACGAGAGGTGCGTTGCATACAGGTTGCCAGTTACAGACAATGCGATGGACTAGCAAGCAAAACTGAGTTTGGTTTTTTGCTCAAAATTTGCAGCCAAGTTTAGTGATTTAGGATAAGTTATGATGGACAGTAAAAGAAAAGTATAGGGGTATGATATTATGAGGTTATTGAGCTACCAAAAGGGCACTTAGAATGCTTGTAAGTCAGATGTTCAGTTCATAAACCAACCCAGAGATTGATTGAAGAAGCATTCATCTACTTCACAGTTGCATAACAAAGGCGATTTGAAGGCTATCTGGCTGACTTCAGGCTTCGTCTATAGTTTATAAAGAAAACAACAATGAATAAAAAAAAACTATTCGATCCCCAACGGAGTTGCCATTTTGTTTCCAGGAAAACTAGTGTCTTTTCGATCTGCTAGTCCCACTAAGATGAGTAGCTATCTTAGAAACAAAAAATCAAAGCAATTTACGATTTCCTTTATGTATGACAGATAAGAGAGAAGCAAAGGGGACCAACCTAGATCTTCCGCTTGGCTCCTTGTTTGATTTCTCTCTCCCTTCATAGAGCTTGCCACTCCTCTCCTACTTGTCCCACTTCAGAGAGTACCTGTAGAGTCAAAGTAACAAAACACCATCAAAGCATCTTGATCTATAATATCATAAACAATGCAGAATCAGAAATACATTGACCATAAAATTGCATTCACAAATAGCAAGATTCACAAATACATGATTATATGGAGGAAAACTCAAAGAACTTTATTAATAGTAGAAGAGAGGATTACAACCCAGTTGTCTGATCCAGCATCATCCTCCCAACATCAAAGCCCTCTTCACCTCATGAAAAGCAAGATCACCCAACAATTGAATGTTTCTTCTCTTAGATAAACCAATAGCACTTCCTTACAAAATAAAAAATTCCAACCTCCAGATCTCTTAGATGAAGGATCCATTTATAGATGTCTTGCAAGGGTATGAGTTAGCTCTGGGTTTTTGATTAGTGTCATTCCACTGATAGTTCTTGGTTCCACTTTGAGATTTCATTGATCTCTTACTCATCCCTGGGCGAATTCAGAGAGGCAAGTGTCATATGAGAAGTTTCTGGAAGATTCCATGATCATCCACTTAGCAAACTGTCTCTGCCATTTGTCTATTCTCGCTCATCGCACCCCACAAAAGGCTCTTTCAGTATGCATCGCACTTGGCTAGTGTAGTAGCCAATATGCATCGCACCTTGACCATGGAGCAGTCAGTATGGTCCAGTTTTGGCCAGTTTTGAGTGGTTTTTCAGGTGGAACTTTTGGGAAATAATGTAATAAGTTGACCATGATCCTTTAGGGTATGAAACAACACTTTTAGGGGTTAAAGAGCCCTTGGTTTATAGACATATGAGTTTGGGGTTGCAATGCCCAAATATGTCTATAACACCAACTCACAAAAAGATAGAATATATAGATAAATGCCTTCAAAATAAGCTTCTTCGAAGGGGCAACTCTTTTACATTACACAAATGAACAATTCTTGGATGATACAAATGGCAAGACCTTCTTTCTATATATAGGAGTCTAAGGGGTCATAATATAATGAAAGCCGACATAACAATAATAATGTAAGAGCACAATAATCACAATAGTGGGCTTCTATGGGGCATAATAATAAAAATATGGGGACTACATGGGCACAACAATGTAATAAGGGGGTTTTACTAATAACAATAAGGAGTTACACTAGTTGTATAGGGACCTAACATATCTGTACCAGCACACATGGAGATTAGAATTTATGGATGTCAACTTTCCCCTTACAAATTTCCCAAATACCTCCCTATGAGGATATTTGCACTGGAATATTTTAGGCAGATCATTAATTCTGATGAAGTCAACTTCTTAGCAGCTAGGAAGAAAACCCAATTTAAAATGAAAAATCAATTGGGCCCCTTCATTTGTAATAACAAAGAAGCTGGACTAGAGGTAGATAAGATTCTGCAACAAATGAAATTCAGAAACAACTTTATGTGGTAGTATGACCCTTATGGGGTCATAAATAAGTTGAGGATCAAGGTCAAACTGGGACCTTTCATCCATCATCCCAGACTAGACATTGAGAGGTTTGCCAACCAATCAGAATGGTTGGAAAGCACTCTAATTGACATGGATAACACAATAGTGGATGTAGAAAATACACTGATTGATGTAGAGAAACAAATTGATGAAAGTTCTTTCCTGCAGGTTCCAGAACTAGGGGAACCAATGAATATTCCTCCTGTTTTACAGAACCCAGCAAATGAGGAGTGAAACCCAAAGAGAAATAGGGAGGAGGGTTCTAGTTCTGCTATGGAAACCACAGATGAGCACTTTGAGCTCAGGAAAAGGCCCAAGTTGAATCCTATAACTGAACAGGAGGAAACCATTGAATCAGTGGATATCACTGACACAGATACAATGGTGGAAAGAAGAAAAGGCACAACTACTTCAAGAGAAACACAACAACCTTCAACATCTAACAATCAAATGATTGAGAGACAGCTCAGTGTTGAGGTTTCTTCTTTCACCAAGCTTGCAGATAGAGAAAAAGACATCAAGGACAGATACAAGGAAATCAAATTGAGAAATGAAAAGTTGAAGGCTAAACCTATGCTCAATACTTCAAGCATACACCAGAAAATCAAAGTAGGTTGATGTCAGCTTTTGACATCAAAGCAGGAAAAATTCAGGTGTGCTTCATGCAGCCAAAGACATCAGTTGACTACAGAAAAACAGCCTTTGAGGTGTTGGCCAGGGATGTTCATCCTATTGACCAGATAGAATTCCACAAGCAGGCAGGAGAGATGATCTACTCCACCTTGAAAGGAAAGGCCATGGATGCACATAAGTTGTAGATTTCATTACATAACATTACAACTCAATACAAATTGGAAAGGGCCTCCTCACAGTCCAAGGAAAACAAGGTCAAGTCATTGGAGGACTTGGTAATTGAGTTGGGACATGATCCCAATGAAATCAAGGCTGCTAAAAAGTTGATCAAGAAGAAGAATGAGGACATTGCGACTCTTAAAAAACAACTGAAACTTCCTCATTCAGAGCATCCACAGACCAAAGAAGTCCTGGAGAACCAAACACATCAGGAGGAGATGATGGACCTGGTTCTACAATTGAATGATCAACTAAAGGAGATGGAAAAGGAGTTAGATAGCTTGATACAATTAAAATAAGCTAGTATGGAGACTGCCCCTGCCACTGTTATCCCAACAGTTACTACTGCAGTACCTTCCACTTTGGCAACATCATTAGGTCCTATAGCTCCAATGTCTACAACACTGCCAGCTTCTACAGCGTCTACATCAACAACATGATCAATAGGTGATGAGGCTAGCAAATTGGTCAAGGCAATGGAAGACATGTCCATTCAGGCCACAAAAATGAACAAGGTCAAGGAAAAGTTGACCAGTCTAGAGACTGACTATAAAATTGCATAGATTATGCACAAAGAAGAAGTGCATAAATCAACCACGATGAATGAAAGAATAAAAAACTTAGAGAAGGAATTGACTTTAAAATAACCCCTTGGACAGGCTAAGGAACAATTATGGGCCAATATCATTGACTCTGACAATGATATTTGGCCATCCATTCAAATAATTTTTGAATAGATTGACTTAGTGAAGTAGGCTATAGAGGCCATACAGAGAGTGAAAAAAGAATTGAGAGACATGCAAGAGGAAGCAAAAAGGATCATTCACTTCCTTAACTCCAAAAATATGTACGAATTACAGAAATTAGAGATACTTGATAGGACAGGTACAATACTGGAAGTAAAAAGGGTCCTCCCCAAGAGGAATTTAATGCTAAACCTTGAAGATAAGTGCCAAACCATGCCATTGGCTATAGATAGGTTCATGGTTAAATTTTGAGTTTTGAGGCAAAAGGGTCTGCCCAATCCCTTGGTAATAGATGATAAGTTAATGACACAAGAGGACTACAATAGAAGAGTTATAGAAGTGGTCAGGGATCAAGTGAACACTTCATCTATGAAGGGGATGCCAACTGGCAAGGTCCTATACCAAACTTTTGAGAACTTATTTTACCTCCAGCATGAGGTAAAACACCTTTTTGTGAATAAGCCCACTTTTGCCAAGAACACGGGGGCAGATGAGATTTATAGGAAAATGATAAATATCCAATTACCAGATGCAGAAACATGGGAGAAACTGAATGACTTACTGTATAAATACACAGTCAAAATGTAAAAATGTATAGTAAGGGTAAACGACATAGTAAAAGGATCATGACATGCCAACTAGATAAAAGAGTATCAGGTGAAAGTGTATCAGTTGAAAGATCAGAGTAAGAAGAGAATTCAGCATGAAGACCAACAACAAAGAAGAGATTAAAAGACAAAATATCAGAGGTTAAAGACAACACAACCTAATAAATAGGGACAACAAACAACAATTCAATAACTATCTCTATCTTCTTGCATGAAGATATTTCTTTCTCCTAGATTAATTCCCAAGATAGTTTGGGATATTTTGTAAATTATTTTTGTATAAATACTTCATAATTCGAAGTATTGAGTGTGGATTGCTATACATTTGTAGAGTTATTTTGATCATAAACCTAAGGGTTAATGTACCAATTTTTCAAGGACCAAGTAATAAAGAGATTGCATTACAGGATTCATGTGTTGAGATATTACAGTGAAGTATTTTCTTTGTCAAATTTGTTATTTTCTTATGTTTTTCATAAACATGAATGTTATCTAAAGTTGAATGAATTAACTGGAAATTTATCTCAGAATTTGTTTAAGTACACTCTATTTTTAACAGTTGATCATTTCCATGTTTTCTTTTGATATCCGGATCTGAGAATCTCACTTTCTTCATATTCCGGCCTAAGGAACCCTTAATTGCTCCCTGGATCCAATTGAAAACCACTTCACCATCCAGCCTTGCGATTTGAAGTAACTTTGCTATTTTGCCTTGTAGACACTGTTTTTAGAACTTGATCCAGTCCTATTTCCCTGATATTTAACCCCATAGCCCAATGGTAAAATACACCCCTCTTTTCATCTAAGTAAGCGATTCCACCACCAAATCCAAATCAAAACCCAAGTACAATCATAGCTAGCCTAAAATCAATTAACTAAACAAAGTTAAAACACAAAGAGAGAGCCCTCTCTGAGCATTAGTAAGGCTAGATCATAATCTCCAAAGTAGGTTTGTGATTACCTCTAATAATTTATTTCTAATCAACTCCTGAGCAATATGGGAGTGATAACACATTCAAAAATACCTCATATTATTTAGTATCAGGTCCCTGGTACAAATGTAGTACATGCATTTAACATGACATAGCTGGCACGTAGCATGATCCACAATCACGACCACTAAAAATAATTAATCAAAATTAAAATGATTTTATGTTATTTAATTTAACATGGATTCCAGCTATAGGTAGACCCGCCTATTGGCCACTTGTCGATTCCACTCTTACCACTAATTGATTCAAATGGAGGAGATCCTTAAAAACTTGACAGAGTCCAATCTTTCGAAAGCAGAAGCTGTCTGAATACGTTGAGTAGAGGAAGTGCAAGGAATTCATGCAGGTCTGTACCTTGGCGAGGCATGGAATCTGTAACCCGGGAAGACTTTATGCACCCCACTAAAGTGCTAGAAGTTGAAAAACAACTAAAACGGGAAGATGTCAAACAATCATGAGGATAAGAAAGTTTCAAATAATGTTTCTTTAGTTGCTTCTCTGGTTTCAACTTTAGTTTCTGAGGGAGTTATTGCAACTGGGTCGTTTACTTATCTGTCTTCTGGAAGATCAGAAACCTTAGCTTTTGATGGAGTTAATGCAACTAGGTTTTCTATTTATCTATCTTCTGAACCATCAAGCTCCTCTAGAGGTAGCGGTCCCTATACCATCTGGAGCAACAAGTGCTTTGTGAAAAATGGGGATGCTTTGCTTGTCAAATTATATTGTGATAAAAAATCCCGTCATTACCCATTTAGCATGACCCACTTGTCGATTGAGCCCTCTAGAAATGCAGCAAAATATTCCCATAGATCCATTAGAGCATTCGGGAGCATATGGTTCTTTCTAATTGTAATTACGAAGTCCAGAATACCTTGCAGAAGGAAAATTCAGAAAAACAAGTATGGGAAAGCCACATTTAAACCAATTTTAATCATTTTTGTGAACTGGCAATTATTTTGAAGGTTTCTTTTGAATTTTTGTCTTGTAAACCAATTGAAATGATTTTTGTGCACTGGTAATTTTTTTGAGGGCTTCGAAATTTTTGTCTTGTAAATAAGAGAAACACATTACTGTTGTTAAATGAAATAATAAAATAGGATAGGTATGTGATTTGCATTGTTTGTTTCTATATATTTTGTTTGAAACCCTAAATTTAGTGCAATTAGATATAACATTGACATGGTGCAAGTTTGACAATATTCCATGTCATGCAATTGAAACCTTTGCCTTACCAAGAAAAACATTGCACTTTGCCTCTTAGTATAGTCCTATATTGACAAACTAAAACACTAGTAAGTGCAACAAGTCAAGTAGCTTACCTTGAAACCGTCTTAGATCGACACTATTTGACCTGCACTATCAGTCAATAATCATCTCCTTTCTGCTAGTGTTCTTGTTTGATCAGACAAGAATCCATGTGAGGAGGTGCTCCCTTCAGGCACACAAGACTGGTTCCTTAGCTCCTGTTCGGTGGAAAAATGTTCTTCACACAAGACTAGTTCCTTGGCTCCTGTTCAATGGAAAAATGTTCTTCATGATCATTCTCGCGAGCGACGGCAAGTCAACTCTATGAAACAAGTTGGTTTGTCCTACGGTGAAAGATATCATTTAATACTCATTAAGTAATACTAGCATTAGTTTGCAGTTATTAAATAGTATTTAATATAACAGATGCAAGGAATATCATAGTTATTGCATCAAGGACTGGGGAAGAAGCCAAATAAAACTACAAATTATTTTATTGCACTATGAAAAATTGATAAGCTGCGCATTGGTTGGTGGACCAACCTTGTTAAAAAATTTAGTTAATCCTCATAGGAACTAATGCTGCAAGAAAATTTTGATAAGCTTTACATTGGTTGGTGGACCAACCTTGTTAAAAAATTTAGTTAATCCTCATAGGAACTAATGCTGCAAGAAAATTTCAATTACAATAGTTCCATGCCAGATGAAAAGAACTAATCATATGAACGACTGTTTCATGTATAAGATTGTAGCAAGACGAAAATAACTAATAATATGAACGACTGTTTCATCTATAAGATTGTAGCCTTTTAAACAATGGTTTAAAAAAATGATTTCAGTGGTGCTTACGTATTATAACCCTCTTCCATGCAGATATTCTTAGACGACTTATAGGTATGATCCCCAAGTTATTTTTATTGACAATAATTTTATACTATCTGAATCCGTTCCTGTTATAACCCAATGGCCATACTTCCGATGCCAAAATTAATCACACAATAGTTCACTAGGAAATAGAGTAGAATTGATGAGTACACTAATTGTTGAGGCAGTTCGCTAGCTAGTCTGATGAGTTTTCATTGTGCATGAATGGCTACACGATACAACACGACAACTTGGCACCCTGCATTGATTCCCCATGGATATTTGCAGTCTATGATTCTTATTGTCGCATCAAAGGGTTTCACCCATTTTGATGAATGTAGTCAGCATTGAAGGCTCCTTTTACCCTACATTCTTACTTGATACAAGTATAACTTTCTTAATCCCTATGCAAAATTGAGCATTCTCACAAACTTTGAGCATTGATTCAGTGGCCAGTAATCTGATTAATATTCTTAATTTTCGGTGTTTTGATTATATATTCTTTGTAATAAGCAAGTGCACAAGGTGCTAAAAACCCACTTCTTCAATACACCTCTAATATGCAATTTGATACTTACTTACTATATTTGATTTGATACTTGCTAACTATCTATATATATATAGATATACTTTCAACTTATATATATCTTAAACTTTATAAAATATAGTAAGCAAGTATCAAATTACATATTAAAAGTTTATTGAAAGCATATTGAAGAAGTGGGCTTTTCGCACCTTTCATACTTTCTTATTACAAAGTATACATCCTCTTCATAATCAAAACACCCAAAAATAAAAAATATTGATGAGATATATACAACTTTGAATACTTTTTATATGACATGCATTTTTAATTTGGTTAATTTCTTCCACCTAAATAGATAAATAAAATTTACTATTGACATAAATGTTTATATTCCTTTTGTTTTTCTTTTCCTTTTAAATACCATAAATGGTTACCATAGATTGTCAAAGCCACGACCGTGTAAATCACCAATCATGAATTAATTATAGAATATTTTTTTGTTGCTATACTCTTAGAGATATCATTAAAATTCACTTTTTATTTTTTTACATGCATTATTTAACTAAAAAAATTGAAGTATATATATATATATATATATATATATATTATATATACATTAATGTTTCACAACCCTAGAACTTTTTGCAAAAAATTTATTTTTCACTTTTTCTTCTTTCTTAATGGCAAGAACAAGAAGTCAAAAGCCTAACTGTGCTCAAGGACTTAGGATAGGGAGACCCCAAAAATTTAATGTGACCAATGACTAAATTAGGTTAGCTATGATGCCAAATGATACTAACAAAGTTCGTTATTGACCAAATATACTTAAATGCCCAGAATATAAAAAGATCATCTAGATAATATATAAATAATATAGAAAATATGATTGCTAGAGTACAATTGGATATATATATATATATATATATATATATATATATATATATATATATATAATAATATGAAATAAAAAAAAAAAAATTCATTACATCACATAGAATGAAAAATAAAAAATAAACATGAGCAACATTGAGTCAAAGTTTTATTTTAAATAATTTGATCCTTGTATAAGTTCCGGATCTTAAATTTTCATTTTAATAATAAACACGAATAAATAACAATGTATAAAAAGAAAAAAGAAGTTTGCTTTCTTTAAGAACGTTGGCCCTTAAAATCTCATTCAAAACTGATTTAGTTATTTTTTTTTTCAAAATGGAATTTAAAATAATATTTTTATTATGAAATATTTTTTATAATGATGTTTTTTTAGTTTTTAATTTCAATATTATTAGTTTTTATTTAACTATTTTATTTAGAAAATAGGAAATTTTATAATGTCATTATTTCTCTACTACTTAAATCTAAATTCAAGTTTCTATAGAGGTTATTAGCATTTTCAAGAAATAAAAAACAATCAATAATTCAAATTTAATGTTGAGAATTATGAGGGAAATAACTACGATTGAGGTGGAAGAAGTGATCAAAGGACTAGCGAAGAACAAAGCTCCGGGCTCGGATGGATTTACAGCAGAATTTTTCCAAGCAACTTGGACGATTCTAGGAGAAGATATCATAGCAGTAGTGGAGGAGTCAAGATGAACTAAAAGGATGCACCCGAACTTGAACTCCACCTTCCTAGCTCTTATCCCCAAAATAGACCATTCAGAAGAGCCTCAGGGGTTTATACCTATAGCTCTATGTAATGTAATATACAAAATTCTGGCTACAATAATGGTAAACCACCTCAAACCAATCCTTCCTAGCTTAATCTCTCAAGAGCAGACTGGTTTTGTAAAAGGAAGGAAAATTGTGGATGGGATAGTCATAGCTCAAGAGGAAATTCACTCTCTGAAGACCCTAAAAGCTAAAGGTATGATGATAAAACTAGATCTATCAAAAGCTTACAACTAACTAAGCTGGTCTTACCTCCAAGGAATCCTGAAAGCCTTCAACTTCGATCCCAGATGGATAAACTGAATCTATTCTATGATATCAACCCTTGTGTTCTCAATCCTTCTAAATGGAGCTTTGGCTAAGGCATTTAATGCAACAAGGGGGCTAAGACAAGGTTACCCGATGTCCCCTTTCTTGTTCATATTGGCTGCTGAAGGACTAGGAAGATATGTAAAAGAAAAGGTGCAAGGAGGTCAATTTAAAGGCTTGCGAATGTGGGGTAATGACCTACCATTAACACATCAACAATTTGTCGATGACATAATGATGTTTGGGCAAGCAACCCTCAAGGAAGCCAGAGCCCTGATAGACATCTTGCACGACTTCACGAGTGCTTCAGGAACGAAGATCAACAAAGAGAAGTTAGATATCTTCTTTTTCAATACAACAACTCAATCCCAAGCTTTCCTGGCAAGAACAATGGGCTTTCGTATAGGAAACCTCCCCTCGAAATATCTGGGGATCCTATTAAGTCTACACCCAATCAGAGTGGAAAACTAGAAAGCACTTCTAGAAAAAATCCAAGGGAGGTTGCAAAATTGGAGTTTCAGGACTTTGAATATGGCGAGTAGAGTTATATTGTTAAAGGGAGTGCTTCAGTCAATCCTGATATACCAATTATCAAGCTAAGCTGTCCCTAAAACTCTATGCCATGGAATGATTGACATCTTCAAGAAATTCCTATGGCAAGGGCCTCACACAGTCAAAAAATGGGCACTTGATCTTGGAATTAGCTAAGTAAACTAAACAAAGCAGGAGTGATGGGACTCTGAGACTCGTATATTCTAAACCATGTCATGGGGGCTAATCTATTGTGGAGATGGATTTAGGGAGGAACAAACCTATGGAAAGAAATATGGGGGAGAAAATATGGAATGCCAAGATCGATAGAAGGAAGATTAAGAGTCCAAGAAAACATAAAGGGGTCAGCCATATGGAATCTGGCATCTGAAAATAGAGAATTGATAATAAATTATAGTTTCTCGGAAACCAGGGGAGGAGACAAAGCTATATTATGGCAAGAGGCGTGGTAGCAGAGAGAGAAATTATACAATAGGCTAGACCTAGCGGATATATTCCTATATACAAACAACCGAACAAATCAACCGATGAAAAACTATTGGGGAATGAATATAGGGGAACAATGGAGAAAATGGAAGAGGAAAAAATATTAGCCTGGCGCACCAAAATCGACTCAATGGGAAAACTACGAGAAGGAGATGGAGTCTCAAAGAATAGCGATATCGAAAGGACTAGAAATAATAAGGTGGGGATATAGAATAAAAGGGATGTTCACCATCCAAGAAGGATACCACCTGCAAGCAACACATCATCAACAACAAGGGCTACCCATATGGGAACGAATCTAGAAGAACAAACTGTGGCCCAAAATAACCTTCTTCCTATGGGTTGTCCTGCATGGCACAACACTAACATGGGATCAATTATAGGTAAGGGGGATGCAAGAACCACCAGTCTGCTGCATATGTGAAAGAAAAACATAATTGATGGAACAATTATTAAATGCTTGCAGTTATAGTGAGGTTCTATGGTAGTATCACGTGAAACTTTTTGGCCATAGAGATAGGGATCAATCAAGTATGAAAATAACAATGGAAAAATGGAGAAGGAAGCCTTACTAGAATCCCATATTGAATAAAGCTTGGCAGATATCCCTTGGATTCCTACTCTGGGCGGTGTGGAAGGAAAGGAACCGAAGAATTTTTAAAGGGGAAAAGAGAACAATAGTATAATTATGGGGAATGATAGTTCAGAACATTCAAGAAATGTTTCTTGCAGAGTGTTAACACAAAATCAGGTACTGAAGGCTGCCAATCAGCAAGACTCTGTGTAACTGTTTCAAACCAAGCTTTTAACTAAGGCTTAGCCTCCTTAGTCTGAGAGGGCTCTCTCATAGGTTATTGATATTGAACAAGATGGCTAACTCTTACAAGACACATGAAAAATGTACTGGCTGGACAGAATTGCTTCCCATTGGGCTTATGGAGTCACTAATATCTCAGTAAACAATAACACTATCCTTTCATAGAAATCAGGGCACTTTACATCTAATGTTCAAACATAACTTACATGAAACACAGTTTGCCTAGGCATACAGGAAGTCAGAGCATGATTCATGAGTTCTGAGTGATTATGCATTAACCAAACTGTAAAAGAACATTAAAGAGAATAAACCATCATCCATTTGAACAATAAGATCTATCGTGAATCCTGAGAAGAAACAACAGTCATTTGTATTACTGAAATCTGCTATACATAAACCAAAACAGTCTTCTCCAAAAACATCCAACCCCCATTACATCCAAGTTTGATCTATATATAGGGATACATTCTTAACCACCTTGAGCTTCCTCCTCCAGCATGAGGGGAGCTCGAAGACTGCTATTAACTACTCCTATCTATTGTTTAACTAATTCATTAAATACATTAAGTGCTGAACTGTAATTACAAAGAGTCCTAATTTAATCAAAACTCAAATTCTGTCCTCCTCGTAGCATGATTCCTTCTTGATTCTTGACACCTGTCTTCTTTCTGTTTTGGCCGAGATAGCTTAGAGGAGAATGCAATGAACAAGCTGGCTTTGGATACTGGATGCGTTGATGGTTCATTAATCATCTAGATAAGTCCCCTGTTTTCCCGGTCCTTGTCTCCCATCATTCTTCACAAATTAAGTAACATGTTCCCAGCCCCTTAATTCCTCAAAAACTACGAGCATCACCATATTCCCCAATGTGCTGGAAGCCTTGTTGATTGAACAGGTGTATAAACCAAAATCTCCGTATGCATTTCCTATAAGAACCCTAACAACCGGTAATAAAGTACCTTTATCAAAGCTTTCACTAAAGACAAAATATTTCACCTTTTCAAAAAGGCACACTTGTCATTCTCTGAATATCTAGGATAGCCTCAAGTGGTCTCCCTTATGTTCCTTAGGCGTTTCCTTCAAAAATTTGCTGATCTCATCATTAAACTGTTTGTTTTCATCATAAAACAACACCTACAGCAGTTTTGTAGCGCGCTACGAAACTGCTGTTTTTGCTAAAACAGAGTATATTTATATTAAGGCGTCTTTTGCTTGAACTTATGACTCTTTAGACTTCTTCTACAGGTGTCAAAGACTTAAATGACTTCAAAATAATGGAGCTTAAACAAAATTGACCAAAACTAAGAATGGCACCTTTTTCTTCAAATCAGTGAGCTAGTTGACCTAGCTGTATCTTCAAATTTGCAACCTCCTTCTTTAAGGCTTTTTTTTCAGCTCTCAGGCTCATGTTCATTTTTCTGATGAGTTTATCTTGCTTGAGGGCTGGAACCGTCCATGTATACACATCAGCCACTGAATCTACCTGACCCACTAGGTTTTTGCTACCTTTTAACACAGCTCTTCGATAGTTGGCATATCTAACTGCAAGCTCCTTAGTAACATTCTTCACCTGGGCAACTTCATCTTTTGCTGCTCCCGCTTGGTTCTTTATGGCTATAACCTTTCCTCCTTGGATAATAATAACCTTTCTGTTCTTGTCTTTATGCTTGACTGCCTCCACTGTTTTGGTCAATACTTCAATTACCTCTGTTCTGGGCATCTTTACAGCTATCTCTCCTTTATGCACTTTCTCAGCTTCTCTAACTTGTTTCCTTGTAACCGGCCTTCGTGGTTTGAACATAAACTCCTCACTAGGTTCATCAAACCTTAGTCTTTTCGAAGCTTTTGATTTCTTAGTGCTCTCAGGTGATGATTGAGTCAAATCAATATGCATAGGTTCAATATGCACCGGTTCTACCTGCTCAAACTCAATGGCCTCAAGCAAATCACTTAAGCTGGCCTTTGATATTGGACTTTCCTCAACAGCTACTGATTTGCCCTTCTCTTTGCTTAATTGACTCCTGGTCTTTACTCTTGATACCTTTTCAGACCCACTTGATCCAGGTGCATCTTTCTTGTGCTTAACCCTTTCTTTTAATGATGGCTGAGATGTCTCTTTAATAACCAAGGGCTTTACTGGTTTTTTCAACTGAGACCTGGTTTTCTTTTTATCCTTAGCCTCCTTTCTAAGCTCAGCTATTGTAGGTTCCTCCACTGATTCTTCTCTTTCTCTAACCGGCTGTGGGGTGAGGCCTGTCTTACTTTGAAAACTAGCCATATAGATGAAAGAATTCCAATCCCTACCAATTTTCTGAAGACCATCCAGCACTAACAGTTTGACTAGACCATGGTGAAATAATGATGTCTCACAATCATCCTTCCTCAATTGGACTTTTTCACACATCTTGCTGAGGCTACGAAACAAGTAAAATGGGATATCTATAGATGCTTTACCCGTAAAATGCAGCAACAACTTAAAATGATAGGAATAAACCTTATTATATCTGCCCTCACAGGTTAAATACTTTTGAATACAGTTAAGAAGCATGGCATAGTGCTCCTTAACATAACTTCTAGGCACAACCTTGGTTAGATCTTCATTCACATAGGCTTCTTTCAAGAACTCTTTGCAGGGGTTCATATCAAATTTGAAGTTTTTAAACCACTCTCGCCCTCCTCTCGGAATCTCAGTTACATTAGCAATAGCCTCTGGAGATACTTGGAATTCTAACATAGACACTTTAGAATTTAAACCTGTAAAGTTCAAGGCAAACTCTTTTGTTACCTGAGTGTGGCCACCCTTCAGTTTTTCACAGAAACTCCAGCAACCAGCATCTTTGAAAGCCTTTCTTACACCTTCATCTCTCAATGCAAAGTCCAATCCTTCAGGCTCTGCCCTCTGACATCTTCCAGACCGATGCTCCTTCTTCTCCATTCCGCTTTTGAAATCTTTCGCACAGAGAAACACCACCAGCCTCAACTCAAATGGAAAATTCAAATTTTAGAACGCAGACTCGCTTGCAATCAGGCTCTCTTGAAGAAGAAACTCGGGCTCATTTTCAATTCAATTGTCTTATCATCTAAGCGGGTCAGTTTATGCATCATTAACAAACATCATAACACAACCATGCATGACAAAACCGTTTGAATGATTTTTATGTGCGTGGCTATGAACCTATTGGTGGAGTGATGGCTCATAATTGCTTGGAAAGAACGCCAACTCACAATAACCGGACGGACACAATGACTCATCCCCAGACATGACACTTTAAGAATCTGCGCTGCAAAATCCCCGAATCCGCGATTTCGTAGCGCAGATAGTTATAAATTAGCAAAATGCGCTGCGAAATGGCTGGATACTGATGCGCTGCGAAAAGGCTAAAACATCATTGCGCTGCAAAATCAACCAATAAAACTGCGCTGCGAAAATGCGGAAAGGCCCAGTGACGTATACAAGATAAGACATGTCTTATACAATCATGATGGAGGATGACTAACGGTATTTGAAAATGATTCACATCAATATCCTTTAGAAACATGACCCCTAAGTAGTAAACATAGGACAACAACCATTTGACACCCATTTTTGACAACGAAATTTTTTGGACAAAATTTATGTACATGTGACTGCAGTTCTAGGTGATAACACAGAGAACTAGTACCCAGATGATTTGGAAGCCAATCCATAGGAAGGTCGTATATTGGAAAGGTTAATCGTGAATCCAAGTATGCCGATGGCCAATTCATGGAAACAAAAACCTACTTCCTGTGATTCCCCAACCTTCACCGTGTTTCCCCAGGAAGAGTTCATAAAACTAAACTTTGACGGAGCAACTAAAGGGAATCTGGAGGGCTGTAGGCTCAGGAGGGGCGTTCCGAGACAATCAAGGTAACACCATTCGCCTGTATGCCATGGATTGTGGAATAGCGAGCAACAATGAAGTAGAGCTCTATGCGCTAAAGCGAGGGCTAGAAATAGCTTGGAGAGAAAGGTTCTAGATACTAGAGGTGGAAGGAGACTTGAGATTGGTAATAGAGATAGTAAAAAAAATCCAACGAGGAAACAAATGGGAGAAGATAAGAAAAAGTTGGAGGATGGCAAGGCTGATTTAGGAAATAGGAAATCTGCTTAGCCAAATGGGGATGTGGAAAAACTGAAAACAACCTTGATATAAGGGATGACGAGTTAAGTCGAACGGAAGGAATGACCAGTCTTGTGGAAATCCTAAGAATAGATAATGAAAAAATGAGAGAACCCCCGATCAGGGTGTGGTAGGCAATGGTGGGCAGAGGGAAGAGAGGCTGGACATATGGCATGATGGGTAGAGGGAAGTGAGGCTGGAAAGATGGCATGGGAGTTGGCAAGTGGAAGCGGAGAACTGGGAAACATAGGACGACAAGAGCAGCCGGAAGTGGGAAGGAAATTATGATGGACATTAATTGGAAGGTAAGTGGGTGCTCATTCTGAGACCCACACGCAAAGGGAAGGGAGGCGGCCAACGGAGCAAAGCAAGTGGCGGGTTTCTTGGGAGTGAGGACGGGTAGGTGGGAGAGAAAATTAAAGGAAAAGGTGGCAAGGTTGAGGGGCATTTGCATGCAGGAAGCGAAGGTAGAATGTGTAGTCGGAGTTGGCAAGCGCTGAGAGTTGGGGGACATCGACCAACATTCGACCTTCGCCTGTAAAACTTGGTATGTGCCTCCAACCCTCCTCTGCATCGGTAAGGAAATTATGAATTGGAAATTGAGGTGAATTTCGACTGTAAGAGGAACAATAATGAGTCCTGTTGAAGATGCTGGTTAATTATTATGGTTTCCCCAGTTGAATATAGAAATGAAGCTTTTTGGATCCCTTGGGTTATTGGCCTATCAACCTGGGGTGGGATAGACCTGATAGCTATCTAGGAAGAGGGGGAAGGGAAATCTGAACCTCGTCTAATGGTAGAAAGGTTGTGGGGCAGAAAGAGACTGTCGGGCCAAATTGACTCTAACAGTAACATCATTATGAGAATATTTCTCTATATTTTCAAGAATAACTTCTTTTGGCAGTTAAGGAAGGGTATCTGGATTGGGGGGAGGGAAAGAAAGAGAATTGTGAGAGGCCAAGAGTGAAACTAGTCCCTGGTGCAACATCTGGCCCGCTGGTCTGGGTGCACCCCCTCAGTATCAGATCAAAGTAAGACCTGGAACGGGATGGTAGAAGCTGGAGCAGCAGTTGGCCCTGCGACCGAGGAGGGGAGAAAGCCCAAACCCAGATTTGGCTAAGTTTCATCAGGGGGATTTCCTGGTGGAGGGTAGGAATCTCGTGACCTCGTGAAAAATTTGTTGACTGGTGGGAAAGGATAAAGCAATTTCTTTCTCTTTGGGGTTGAGAAAACCAGGAGAGAAAGACTTCTGTGAGTCTCGTTGCAGGGTTGGTAGCATAGGATGCTGAAAGCTCAGTGTGATCTTGAGGGATTCGAGTAGGGGGGAAATTCGATTGCTCAAGGGTGGTAGCAACCTAGAAGAGGGAGGTTCCCCTATCTTGAAAATCTTTGAGGGTAGAGAGGGGCACCTGGGAGTCGTTTGGGGAATGAGAAGCAAAGAGGGCATGGAGTGGATGAAAGAGACTGCACCAGAGTAGTCTCAACCTAAAATTATGGGGAAGAATGCTGGGAATTCGGGAAGGAACAAGGCCAATTCTCAGGCCATGAATCAAAGCATGAACATAAGGAATTTTGACAAAACAAAGACCAAAACCCAGATCATAAATTACTATGTGTACACTATGGATAATTTAATTTTGGTTTATAATGTCTTAATTTTGGTTTCTATTATAGGTAGCATCAACACCAACGTTCAGAAGGCTCTGACGACACAACACTTGTACCACGCCAGTGCTTACGAGGCCCTGGTCCAGGCATGCCATTCGAGCAGGAAAGAAAGGAGTAGCAGGAAGACACATATGGAAAAGGAAGGAAAACGACAAGGAAGGAAAGGGAACAAAAGAACAAGAAAGACAAAGAAAAAAATGAAAGGCCTGGAGCCATATGCAAGAAAACCTCAGATTAAAAGAGGAAGGAAAACATGAAAGGAAAGTATGTAGAATCTTATCAATGCCTACTATGTGGGAACCCCAGTCGAGGTGAAAGTAGTTATTTATGAATGGGAAAGAGAGAAAAATTCTAACATCCAGAATGAAGAGATTCAGGCAGAAGAATGGGAGACAATAATTAAGGATCTAGGCAATACCCAAGGCCACCAAACATTGTTTCGGAAGACCATCCAATAGTATTGGGTTATGAAAAACATCTTGGCTAAAGAAATGACCACCTACAAGGAAAGAGAAGAACCGGAAGAGGACAGACCAACAAAACCAAGCCTAAAGGATCTTCAGAAGGAGATACAGTCAATCCAAATGCAACTGTATCATAACAATCTCTACCTGAATAGAGTCAAACAACAGCTCTAGACTATGATGCAAAGTGAAATACCTGGGTCGAGTGAGAAAACCCCGGCCCCAGTTGATTCTTCAAATGAATGAAGCAGTCCAGTTAGTTAAATTTTGTTTTTATGATGATTATAATTTACTTTTCAAGCATGAAGCATATAGAAGATAAGGTAGCCAATGTAGCATGGATGATTAGAATTACTTTGTTTAAATTTTGGACAGCGTTTGATGCAGACAGGTGGCCAACAGACCTAGTTTCCTGTGGGCAAGTTGAGGCCACTAGCAGAATTTTGAAACCAAAGACAATATGTTTATGAAATATTAATATAAAAGGGAGATATACCAAGCTTACACAAACCCAAGTTTAATGTTGAGAAATATGTTTATGAAATATTAATATAAAAGGAAGATATACCAAGCTTACACAAAAACCAAGTTTAATGTTGAGAAATATGTTTCAGGTGACTTCTATTGTTTATATATGTAACACATATTGGACTTATTTTTAGACATATGTCACTTCATTTTAGCCTCTGTACATGCTAAATTCTAAAAAATTCCTCTTAAATTGGATTTGTCATAATTTAATAAAATAATTAAAATTCCTCTTAGCTTAGATTTGTAATATTCTAATAGAATAATTAATTATTCCCAATAGTGCTTTGATACCCACTATAACATTTATGATTACTTGGATACCAAATTTGTAACAATATTCCCTACGTATGAAACACATATGCAATCCTAACAACATGAATTACATCTGTAACTTATAATAGCATGCATAATTGTACACATACATAGCATGACAATTATGAAACACATAAAACACATCATGCAAAGTCATATAACATAGAATACTCATATTTTTGTGAAGCAACAATAGACTATAGACCTCAAACATTTCACTTAGCCATAGACATTATTGCTCTAGCTCTCTTAATAACAAGTCACCTTGAGTTGGGGTTATGACTCAACCAAAGAAAAGGTTAGTTAACACAATAATAGTTAGGCCAATGTACCAAACTCTAGCAACAATTCCAACCTACAAACTCTCACTCCCCATAAGCCTACACAATTCAAGGGAGTGCACCCCCTTCAATGCTCGAGAAACCCCAAGGTTGTACCACTCCCCTCTTAGGGCTCCAACATAGGTTGGAAATGAAGTCTCATAGCTCTATGGCTCTAAGAACTCTATATGCTATAATAGAGGATTCATGCACCCTCTGTAGGTTTTATCCCCATACAGAAATTACCTGCATACGAATTCTAAAACACAGAAAATAAACAATGCGATAGCATAACACATAAAACACATATACACAGAGATTTTCCCCTGGATCCTAAAACCAGGACTACCAGCTTGATTTTTCATTATGTTCCTTTCAATGTTATAATACATATTTATACATGCCGAAGCATCCAATACCATGGACCAAATACCATCACGTCCAAAACCATGGATCGAAAACCATCGCGTCCAAAAACATGTGCGAAAATCATGCACAAAACCATAGGTGGATCCGCCCAACCTAACATAGGCTCCAATTTTTTTTTTTTCCAAGGTGCTGCCCCAGACCTCATAGAGTGGTGTTACCTGCACCCCTCAAACCCCCTGTGATCCCCCTACTACGCAATTGGTGCAACGAAGGGGGGGGGATCCGCCCCCCTCTAACCCCCCGGTTAACTACGTGGGCTAGTCGTGGAAAGAATATAACACAACCCAACATTATCCCACTTGTTGTTTTCTTTCCACAGGGGGCCACAAGAGAGCTTACTCATTTATCCAGTTCTGCAATGCCCTTTGTTTCTTTGCACCAAGAGAACTTCTCAGAGCTCACAGATTTTGTCAATGCATCTGCAGTATTCTTCAAAGTGTCTACCTTTACTAGCAACACCTTTTTTTCTTCTATCATATCCCTCACAAAGTGATAATGAACATCAATGTTCTTTGTCTTTGAATGATATGCAGGGTTCTTTGCCAAGAAAATTTCACTTTGGCTGTCACATTCTATCCTTATAGCTCCCTGTACTAACCCCATAATTGAACACAATATCTGCAACTAAACTGCTTCCTTGCTTGCATGAGTGGCTACCATGTATTCTACCTCTGTATTTGATAGTGCCCCTACAGATTGTTTCTTACTCATCCAATTGACTGCACCTCCAAATAGGTTAAACACATACCCACTTGTAGATCTTCTTTGATCCAGATCTCCAACCCAGTCTGCATCAACAAAGCCACGGATATCAAACACTCTATACAATCTTGGTCTCCCTTGGTAGCACAAACCATAATCACTAGTGCCACGCAAATACCTAAAAACCCGCTTCACTGCTGTCCAATGCTCCTTTCCTGGTTCTGACATAAACCTGCTTAATACTCCCACTGCATGTGCAATGTCTGGTCTAGTCCAGACCATTGCATACATCAGGCTACCAACTGCACTTGCATATGGAACACGGGACATGTCCCCTTCTTCTTCTTATGTCTTGGGACACTGTTCAGTAGATAACTTTACACCTACAGGAATAGGAACCTTCACCAGTTTACTATACTGCATACTAAATCTCTGCAATATTGTCTCAACATACTTCCTCTGGTTTAACCAAATCTTCCTCTTTACCCGATATCTTTTAATTTCCATGCCCAAAATATAGTTTTTGGCACCAAGATCTTTCATGTCGAATGAGGACAATTGGGTCTTCAAATCCTGGATAATTTCTTTGTCATTTCCAACCAGCAACATATCATCCACATACAAGACCAAATAAATAACATGATCACCAATTAATTTAAAATACACATAGTGATATGCTTCACTTCTGGTGAAGCTAAGTCCCCATATAAATGTATCAAATTTATGATACCACATCCTTGGTGACTGTTTTAACCCATACAAAGGCTTCTTTAACTTACATACCAGTTCTTTCTTACCCTTCACCGCAAAGCGTTCAGGTTGCTTCATGTAGATTTCCTCTTCCAGATCCCCGTGGAGAAATGTTGTCTTCACATCCATCTATTCTACCTCAAAATCAAAAGCAGTAGCAACAGATAAAAGTAATATAATAGAAGTTACCTTGGCAACAGGAGAAAAAAATCACCAAAATCAATTCCCGGCACCTGGGAATAACCTTTTGCCACCAACCGAGCTTTTTATTTCTCCACCTTTCCTTCTGCATTTGTCTTCTTCTTGAACACCCGTTTGTTGCCAATGGGTTTCCTTCCAGCTGGCAACTCCACTAGATCCCAAGCCTCATTTTTGTGCAAAGATTCCATTTCATCAACCATGGCCTCTTTCCAGAGTTTTCCATCCTCTGAATCTACTGCTTCCTTCATAGTTCTGGGATCATCATCAGTAATAGTTAAAGAAAAATTTGAACAAAAAGCAGATGGACTATATGTTTCTAGATGCCTTCTTTCTTGAACTGATCTTCTCACACCTAGAGTTTGTGGCTCTTCATCTTCTAATTCCTCCTCTACTGTAGAGTCTGATTCTTCCTCCTTTAGCTCAAACTCTATCTTCTTAGGTTCCTTTGGTTGGACTTCATGTTTAATATCATCTCTTTGAACACCACATCTCGGCTATACACAACCTTCCTTTTTACTCGGTTACAAAGCTTATAACCCTTTAAACCATCCTTACACCCAATAAAGATGCATTTTTCAGATTTACTATCCAAATTGGTTCATTTCTCCTTTGGAACATGTACATATGCATCACATCCAAATACCCTCGGATGTGAAAGAGAGGGTTTCTTACCAGTCCATACCTCTTGTGGAGTTTTATCCTCCAACACTGATGAATGTGATATTTTGACCAGATAACATGTTGTCACCACCGCCTCTACCCAGAATTCCTGTCCTAACCCAACACCAGTGAGCATGCTTCTTGCCCTTTCCATCAATGTCTTGTTCATTCTTTCTGCAACTCCATTTTGTTGAGGTGTATATGGAGTAGTCTTCTACCGTGCTATACCACACTTCTTACAAAATTCTTCAAATTCCTTACCGCAAAAATCCCCACCGTTATCTGTCCTCAGCACCTTTATCTTCTTTTCTATCTGGTTTTCCACTAGAGCCTTGAATTCTTTAAACCTATCAAAGACTTTAGATTTATTCTTAAGGAAATATATCCATGTATTCCTTGAGAAGTCATCTATAAATGATACATAGTACATAGACTTACCCAATGATGGAACCTTCACAAGTCTAAACACATCACTATGCACAAGTTCTAATATATGTTTTTCCCTCTTACTACTAGAGGGGAAACTCAATCGATTCTGCTTCCCATATACACAATTTTCACAGAAATCGAAATCCAAAGAGCTATTACTCATACCTTCTACCATACCTTTACCATGAAGTATTCGAAGACCCTTCTCTCCAATATGTCCAAGCCTTTGATGCCACATCATGGTGTTCTCTCCAGAGACCATTAGGTTTTCTGCTCCACTTTCAGGAACCATAGAATTGTTGCACCTATCAACAACCATGCTACCTTGCAGCTTGTATAGAGTTCTAATTTGAACTCCCCACATCAATACCAGTGCTCCCCGAACCATCTTGCAGGTATCCTTCTCAAACATTATTTTTACACTTGCATAATCCAACTTGCTTATAGAAATTAGATTTCTGGCCAATGCAAGGATATGCAAAACGCTCGAAAGTGTTTTAACCCTTCCACCTTGCAACTTCAACTTTACTTTTCAGCGACCAACGATTCTAGCCTTCCTATCATCCCCTAAGAATACATCACCACCATCGTATTTCTCATACTCACAAAACCACTCTCTATGGGGAGTGAAGTGAAAGGATGCACCTGAGTCAATCAACCATGCCTCATGATCTACATGTGTACTTGAAGAAGCCAAGTACACATCCCCACCTTCATCTGAGGTGGTTTTCACCTTTGCAGAAGGAGCATTATTAGATCCCTTTCCTTTATCAGGAGCTTTAGATTTACAATCCCTTTTGTAGTTCCCTTCCTTTCTGCATTTCCAGCACACCACCTTTATAGGTTTTCTTGGAGATTTAGTTCTCCCTCTAGATTTAGATCTCCCACTCGATGACTTATTTTTGTTTCTGTTCTAGGACCATCCTTGTACAGACAAGGCATCACCATTCTAGCTCTCCATATTTTTCTGTCTCATCTCCTTTGTCAGCAAGGATGAGACTATTTCATTAAATTGCAAGGCAGATGCATTGCTACCTATTGCAATAACTAGACTATCCCACGAATCTAGTAGAGAACACAACAAACTGATGCACTTATCTTCATATGAAATTTTAATATCAACAGATGCTAACTAACTTACCACAATATTAAATGCGTTCAGATGCTCTGTCACCGAGTCTCCATCTTTCATCCTCAGGTTATATAGTTTTTTCCGCAGGAACAATTTATTCACTAGAGACTTAGATTGGTACAAAGTCCCTAACTTGTCCCACAAAGCCTTCGCCGTAGCTTCCCTTGATACATTCAACAATACTGAATCTGAGACACACAATCGTATTGTGCTCTTTGCCTTCCAATCCAACTTCTTCCATTCTTCATCAGACATTCCCATTGGTTTGGTACTTGGATCTACCACAAACCACTGATCGTTACCCACCAAGAGATCCTCCATCTTGAGTTTCCACAACTCAAAAATCTGACCATTAAATTTCTCAATCTCTATCTTTCTACTGCTCGCCATCTTCTTTCACCACCAAAATCGATCTCACAGATCTCCCACTGAATAGGGTCTACCACAGGCCCGAGCGAAACCCCTCAACAACAAAGGCATCCCTTTGAAGCCAAAACAACTCCAATACCAAATGTAGGTTTTAACTCCATACAGAAATTACCTGCATACGAATTCTAAAACATAGAAAATAAACAATGCGAGAGGATAACACATAAAACACATATACACAGAGATTTTCCCCTGGATCCCAAAACCGGGACTACCAGCTTGATTTTTCATTATGTTCCTTTCAATGTTATAATACATATTTATACATGCTGAAGCATCCAATACCATGGAATGAAAACCATCGCGTCTAAAACCATGGAATGAAAACCATTGCATCCAAAAACATGTAATTCACAAAACCATAGGTGGGTCCACCCAACCTAACATAGGTTCCAAAACCAGAATTTTCTAGGGCGCTGCCCCGGACCCCATAGAGTGGGGTTACTTGCAGCCCTTAAACCCACTGTGACCCCCCCGCTACACAATCAGTGCAACGAAGGGTGGGGGGGCCTCTGCCCCCCCTCTAACCCCCCGGTTAACTACGTGGGCTAGTCGTGGAAAGAATATAACACAACCCAACACCCTCTAAGGCTCACACAAGGGAAACCTATTCCCAAAAATTATCCCTCTAGATCTCCATATTTCCCTAAGGAAATTGGAGAAGAATTGTCCATCCAAATCCACCTGGGATTCATAGGTTTTCACAGGGTAATAATGTTAAAGTGGTTCCTTGGCTCATACCTAGCATATTAGATTGAATTATCTAGTCACAATGAGAATGAATAATGTTTCCAATAAACTCTTAGCTTAAATATGCATTTCTTCCTCTTGAAAAGTGACACATATATAACTATTTTCCCACCATTTGGAAACCCATCTCACCATTTAGAAACTTAGGATAAAAATCATGAGATAAGACTTAGGATTTAGGAATTTATTATTTTATTCCTCGACTTAAATCCCTTAAATTTAATCCCTTTCCTTATACCTTGTTCCACTTTCCCTCTCATGGATTCTTAGCTCCCCATAATCTCTTGTGTGATGTATTTTATTAATATATAAATGTGATTTCAATTTACAATGTTGAGCTAACTAACCTTTTAAATTACAAGCTATCTAACTAAATATTATATAAACACTTCGGTCACAAAGCATTTCTATTTATATAAACATTTTAACCCAAAAACCATATATGTCTATGTGCATTTTCATCCCAACAATAATATAACATAAATGATAACCACCCATATCAACTATATATATATATATATATATATATATATATATATAACACTCCTCTCTTATTATAGAAGTAGAAACCATTCATTTAAATAAAAAATTCATATGTAACTATATATATCTATATATCTATATCTCTCTCTCTCTCTCTCTCTCTCTCTCTATATATATATATATATATATATATATATATATATATATATATATATATCTATATATATATATATATATATATATATATATATATATATATATATATATATATATATCTATATATATATATATATATATATATATATATATATATATATATATAACACTCCCCTCTTATTAGTCCCTACCATCTGGAAATGGCATGGGACTATAGTAATCAGTTTTGGGTCATTTGACATTAGTTGGTGGTGCGTTTTCGAAGCTTTTTAATTTCATGTTAGGTTATTTACCTTCTCATTCAATTGATGGTCTTATTTGGCCTCTTCCCGAGGCGGAAGAGGCTGGACCATAGGTTATTCTCATTTTAGGTGGTTCATTATTAGTTACTGTTTTGGACTACCGAACTAATGTTAACATTAGTTTGAGTTGCTTGCAGGTTGGTTTATTGGTTTATTTGCAGGTTGGCTTATTGGTTGCAGTTAGCTCGCAGGTTGTTACGTGTATGTGTGCATGCAGATGCAGGTGGATGGATGGACTTCCTGAAACTTCCTCTGCCTCATCTTTCTCCTGCCCTTCCTGGATTCCTGGATGCTTTGGTCAGAAGGGTCTTCCCAAACGGAGTGTGAGGGAAACCTTTAAGGGAGGGGTATTCCTGGACGCTTTGGTCAGAAGGGTCCTCCCAAATAGAGTGTGAGGGCAACCTTTAAGGGAGGGGTAGTTAATGGTTGAATCGCTGTAAGAATGAGAGCTTGTTCAGATCTTTCGCCCTATATTTGGAAATCTAACCTACTGTATACCTCCTCACAGCAGCTGCATCCAGATGAGGTGATGGCTTTTGAAATAGGGATACCAGGCAAGATGAATGGATGTAAGGAGCTGGTACAGGAAGGAATGCAAGTACTGGAAGGGACCCTAGGCGAGACAGTGGTGGTGGTGGTGGGAAGCTTACTCTAGGCCTTGATCCCTAATTGGGACCGGAAAGGATGCCACGGGTGCTATTTCCTCCTCTGGTCATTCCCCGATAGAGTAATAGGCCCTGAATCTGTAAGCAGGATGGCATGACTGACACTGCAGAATTTTGAGAACAAGTGGTGGAGAAAATCATGCCAGAGCCGAGCACTCCATTCCTCATGGGCCTGTGTTATCGTGAAATAAAGGCCCTCTTTACCTCCATCTCATGATGGCTATGTTTGTACCTTGGTACACCATTAAGGTGAGCCACATCCAGGTCAACCCAAACCTTAGCTCTGCTCAGGTATTTGAAACAAATAGAGGGTATTTCCGGCCAGATTAGACCCTAAGAATCTTACCTGTGGCTTCGCTCCTTCCCGCTTCCTCCGTTCGTGTTTTCTTGTTCTTAAAGACCTATGGTGCCTACACTTGCCGACCCCAAGTGCAGATGGTAGAGCATTCGTTCTTTTCTATAGGTAGATTGAAGGCAGCAAGTTGTGGGCACATCGTTAGCATGGTTTGAGCCAAGGATAATTTTAGGGGCGAATGTTCGCCCTTTGGCGAAATTAAGGGGTTTTAAATTTTTAGTGGGCGAATATTTTGTATCATAGTACATTTTTACAAATCACCTCAAATAGCCCACCTTATTTTAAGGGAGAGGGTAAAAAAGGTAAATTTAGCCCTTGAAATTAGGACTTACAACCTTCCATTCACCCATTTTCAAGAATAGGTTTTATTTAAGTGAATCCATTCACCCATTTTCAAGAATAGGTTTTATTTAAGTGAATCCATTCGCCCATTTTCAAGAATAGGTTTTATTTAAGTGAATCCTATGGGCCAAATACCATATTTATAAAAGAGGTATGGTAAATTAATAAAAATATAAATAAATGAGAGGTATGGTAAATAAATAAAACATTTTTTATATTTACTCCATAAGTCACCTTATATACATGTAAGGGCGTAAACAAATAAAAATATAAGTAAAGTGGAGGTATGGTAAATAAATAAAAAGTCTTTTTATACTTACTCAAAAGGTATGGTAAATAAATAAAAATATAAATAAACTAGACGTATCGTAAATAAATAAAACCTCTTTATATATTTAGTCCATAACCCTCGTTCTATTTATGAAGGCTCAAGAAAGAGGTTTTATTTAAGTGAATCCTATGGGCCAAATACCATATTTGTAAAAGAAGTATGGTAAATTAATAAAAATATAAATAAATGAGAGGTATGGTAAACAAATAAAACATTTTTTTTATATTTACTTTATAAGTCACCTTATATTTACGAACACTCAAAAAATGGGTTATATTTAGGTGAAAGCTATGGCCAAAATACTATGGGACAAATACCATGGACTAGATTGTTATTAATACCATGCAAAAAACCATTATTAACCCTAATATTAGAATTAATAAAAAAAAAAATGGCACATGGTATTGACCCATGGTATTCACCAAAATGGCACATGGTATTCATCTCGAATGTAGCCTATTTAAATGGGGGAATTAAACCAGCATGTAGCCTATGCTAAGATTCACTAGGACTTTACAAAGTTTTATTATTTAGTGAAAGACTCGCGAAGATCTTACAAGATTTTATAATTGAGTAAAATATTCGCCATGCCTAGTGAGAGATTCGCAAAAAAATTATATATACATATTATATTATTGATAAAATCGCCTTCCAGTTTTCCTATATACCATGGAGATTCACCCATTTATTATATTTATAAATTTAGGGGGGGTTCTTAAAATTTTCCCTGGTTTGAGCCAACGTTCCAGTAGCCCGACTCAAAGATCACTGCTAGGGCCTACTGTCAAACCCGTGAACCGCACTCTGGATTGGAATCTCCACAGGACAGAGAGAGGGAAGTGAACGCACGCGAGAGAAAAAGGGGAATGCAGTTGGGATATGGATCTGTGCATAGCTCAGGGATGGTGTCTGAAAACAACAATACCTGGTATTGTTTTGGGGCTTGCATTAATGGCTTCTCACTCGTCATCTAAACAGGCAGTGCTCACTCATCATTTGAATAGGCAGGGAGCTTAGACGGTTAAAAAACCAACATTGTAAACATCTGAGCCAACAACTAAGGTAGAAAGAAGAGCAATGGTGATGAACAGGGAATATGACATCTATTTGGGAAGCTATGACATCTGTGTTGGTTAACTTGCAATGCTTATTTGATGGAGGTTAATGTAAATCAGATCATTTGTACATGTTAGTTGCTAATAATTCATTCTGAACACATTTCATTCTATTCAACATTATCCATGAAACATCGGCATACGTGTAAGTTAAATTTGTTGTTATATAATAAAGTTAAAAGTCATTTAGTGGTGACCTGAGTGCTTCCACTTTTGTTTTTTCTTCTGCTCAACTTCATTGGTTTATATCAGGTAAGTAAAATCATTACTAATTAATCTTATTACTGATAAACTGTTCGCATAGGGTCGCCGTATGTTCTTTGGAAGTCTTAGGGTTTTGCAGACTGTGAAGGTACTATTTATGTTATCACATTGTATTGACATATTTTGCCCATTATTTTATAGAATTTTCCTCCAATTGTGAAAGTATGGTTACTTTTCATTCCGTAGTATATCCAGTGCCATACCCTCTTTTAATGTCATATCTAGTGCACATTTTATTTTGCTTGCATGATAAAGTCTCTAATTTTGTTGCCGGACAGATGTTGCAAAGAAAAACATGGTCTCTATTATCTTATTAAGATTAAGTTTACCATGGCTTGATTTTCTATGATTGCATATTTTTCATGCGGACTTGGTTATTGCTCACACCATCTGGATATCAAATAGCCAATCTCTGAATTTAGATTTTAGATTCATCCCTGTGGTTCTGCTTCTAGTAGTGGGCAAATTCTCCTAAATAATGAGGTACATGACCAAGAGATGAGGATATAATTTATACATGTCTTACATTATTTTCATGCTATGATTTTAATGACTAAAAACATCCATAACTTCTACAAATCTTAAATAAGATGAAAGTAGAATTAGGGATAAAAGCATAGCTATACTCATTCATTAAGCTGAACACATTCAATATAAAGAGACTTGATTCCATTTTAGCAGGCATTATATACTCTGCCCTCCCTCTCAACAATCCAAAAATATAAAATCACAAGTTTTAACAAAAGCTACTGTGTTTTCTTGGGTTAATCATGTTCTAATTCATTATAACCATAGGCATACTTGAAGGGCATGCCAAGAATCAACCAGGAATATTTGTGAGCATGTATACTGTGTTTTTCCTTGCTTTCCTCCTTGATAATGTGATATGTAGAAGTGTAGAACACTACCACCCTATGTATATGGGTGTGCTTGTAGCTTTTGAGGCATTCCTTTCTTTCTAGCTTTTTATTTTTTTGTATAATTTGGATCTTTTGGAACTCTGTTGTTATTCAAATTCATTTGAGTTTGAAACCAAATTAATAGAAATATCCATGAGTTTTTGGCAGCTCCCTTGTTCCTTTCACACAGTTTTTATCTGTTTTACAACGCCCAAAGTAGCTTCAATTTGGTGAATCTTTAACTAATCCGAAGAGAAAAATAGAAGGACTGCCCAACCATTGCCCTTCTTCCTTGGGCCAAAGGAGTTAGGAGTTGATGGGGTGAGAAGTTACAACTGTATTGGTATCCCAATGCCACTTCCCACCATTTGTCAGACATTTGACAAGACAAGTGACTCAACCTATACTTTCATGACTTTACAATGAAGTTTGGAAATGGTCTTGAAAGTTTAGACATTCATTGTGTTATAATGAATGATAATATGGCTTGTTCAGAGGTAGTTCATGGATTGAAGGATGATTTCATGGGATGTGATTTTTGAGCCATACTCTATGGTTTCTCTCCTTTTCCTTGCTTTCAATCATTGAGTTGAGGCCTCCATCTTTGGTTAGTGCCCACTACCTTTGAACTCCCTTCCCAAGTGTTCCTTTCTGAATGGATCATACCAATTCCAACAAATGTGGGTGTAGTAGATGCCAAAATTTCCCTCTAAATAGAGCTTTGATTATTGCAGAGTCCTTTTCTTGGTCCTTCCATATGTAAATTCTATTATAAATCAAGTGCGCACTTGAACTAGAAAAGACATAAGCTTATAACACTGACGAGAAAATTGATGTTAAATTTGTGTTGTGGATCCTAAATATGAAAAACATCCATAGTAAAAAGAGCAAATGTTATCAGGCCATTAACCTTTACCAATAGACCAAAACTATCTGGATTTGGATATGCTTGAACTAAATCTATTTGAATTGTTGCTTATACCTCCACTGCTGGATAATTGACTGAATCTGGTCATGGATCGGCCTCTCGAACAACCGGCTCTTCCATCTATCGTCACCTATACCTATGTATTTGACATATATATATGGAAATGTGAAAAGAAGCTTTGCGCCTACATAAGCTCCGGGTCAATAACTGGTTCAAATGCATATGCAACTATTGGCTCTGTAACTCAAAGGGACGGAGTCACTCATCTATCATATGGGTGAGGGACCATGGTTGTATAGAGGGGCTTATCAAATTGGATATAGATTCTATTTTATTGAAGAAACCTGGCTTCCTAAAAACATCCTGACAAACCACACTCTATGGATAGGAACGATAGGCTAATGTTGGATCTTCTTGAGATATAACTACTTCTAACACCTTTTCTATTAGTTGTCATTTATACTAAAATTTAATTATTTATTTCTTTATCAATTCTTTCATATTCAATAACTACATACATAAATAGGAATATAACAACACACTTAAAAACATCTACCTCTTGATTGTATTCTCTAGATAATTGTATTCTTTAGGATTCATATCCCATAGAAAGAAATTGACAACCTTTTCTAGTTTATTTCTCTCTTTCCTATATTGAGATGAGTAGGGATTAGATTGAAGTATCTCATCCCTCGATTCCTTATATAGTCAAGATTCCCGATATAAAGCAGAAGGGTAAGTTGAGAGTCTTCTATGATAGTCTTTATCTACTACTTTATAAAGCCTTAGGAAATAGAATATTTTTTTTAGTCTAGCATATAGAAAGAACTGTGGGAATTAGTAGAAGAGAAAGAGACAAAGAGCATAACTACTGTATTCGAACTTCACTTAATTTTGACATTTCAACTACTTAGACTTGGTCAAATAATACTTTCGATTTGAGAATTATGATTACTACTGCTGCTAAGGGATGGTTGACTGGTGTTGCTAAATCATTTTAGTTGACTGCTGATAGGCTAATAATAATGGAATTTGACTCATAGGCTAATGATCCAAGCAGAGGGAAACATTTGTTTGGGAGAATTATTTCCTCACAAGCACTGCCAAGCAAAAAACCAGAATGTTAAGGACTGCCTAGCCATCGCCCTTCTTCCTTGGGCCAAAGGAATTAGGACTTGATGGGGTGAGACATTACAACTGTATTGGTATCCCAATGCCACTAACCACCATTTGTTAGACATTTATGCAACTATTGCAACCCTTACACTAGTACTTATAGTAGTATATATGACAAGTTCTACAATTTTTTAGCTATGTTTAGGGTCAAGGTCAGCCACATTAAATTATATGTCAATTAAGCTAGAATTTACTAAGGGACAACTAGATTAAAAAATCCTCCAATTGTCAAAGTATGAATACTTTTCATTTTGTAGTGTATCTAGTGCCATACCCTCTTTTAGTGTCATATCTAGTGCACATTTTATTTTGCTTGCATGATAAAATCTATAAATTTTTTTCCGGATAGATGTTGCAAAGAAAAACATGGTCTCTATTATCTTATTAAGATTAAGCTTATCATGTCTTGATCTTCTATGATTGCATCCTTTTCATGCGGGATTGGTTATTGCTCACACCATCTGGATATCAAATAGCTAATCTTTGAATTTAGATTTTAGATTCATCCCTGTGGTTCTACTTCTAGTAGTGGGCAAATTCTCCTAAATAACGAGGTACATGACCAAGAGATGAGGATATAATTTATACATGTCTTACGTTATTTTCATGCTATCATTTTAATGACTAACAACAATCATAACTTCTATAAAACTTAAATAAGATGAAAGCAGAATTAGGGATAACAACATAGCTGTATTCATTCATTAAGCTGAACACATTCAATATAAAGAGAGTTGATTCCATTTTAGCAGAGTATAATTTCACTCTTCCTATTACTCTTATTCCAATTGTAAAACTTTGTTCAACATGATTACCAATGAACAGAGTTGTAGATGTTTACAAGACTCACAAAGCAATGTTAATTTGTAGCTTATCAAAACTTTTATTATCTAGCCTTGTATTTTTAGTTGAAAAGGTCCTGCTTATGTAGGATTGCTTGTTGTTGGATGATAGGGAATCAAGTTGTTCCTTCATTTCAATTGCCTCCCTTGCATGAGAAAGGGCATTTACCTGAGAAATGAAGGATTTCTTAATATATAAAGCTTGCTCTAGGGTTAAGTCTCAAATAAGCTGGAAATCCTACCTGAAAGGATCTAGCTTAGGAGCTATCCCTATTGCTCTCACCTAAGCTTAGAAAAAGGACTATCACCTTTCGAGAGCTAGAATCATCTCTTTAAAAAGTCGGATATACAGAGCGAGATGTAAATTCTGAATTTTGATGAGATCAAGACCCAGTTAATAATGCTAGTGATCCATATTGAATCCTACAGTGGATGGACTGAGGCCTTGGTAGAAGACTATTAATGGATTTTTATCAGGTCACGAGGGAAACCAAAAAATTAGGTCACTAACTTGCCAACGTGGAATTATGTGGAAAACACATAACTTTCAAAATCAGAGGTAGAGGAAGTTGGGGATTAGGTAACATAAATACTGAAATCAGTAGAGAGTGAGAATACTGAGAGTTTCAAAACAGATTTGGACTTAAGCGGCTAAGCTCCTAGGTATCTTAGATTTTTTAATTGGGAAAATTAAGATGACAAGCTTAGGCTTGAAATACCTTGAGAAATTGGATTTCAGATTGAAGGGGAATATTTGCAAATCTCTTTGTAATTCTTGGTGGTAGCCATTAATGGTCATGTTTCCCCTCAAAATCAAAGGTGATTTTGAGATCTTTAGAGGCATGCCAATGACCTTATTTGAAGACAAAAGTGATATTCTCATTGTAGAAAATGGTGCTGCCATTTTCTTGGACTTATTGTGACAGTAGTAAAGGAATTATTTCCTAGATGATTGAGAATCATCTTCCAGCATTTGTTCAATCCTTTAGTAGTCAATACAATTTGAGTGGCTAAGCTACTTATTGCGGGCTTAATAAAGGATATGTTATTTTCGATGCAAAGAATATTTTCTCCAGAAGAGCTGTTATCTGTAAATGAATGCACAACCATTGAAGATGATTAAGACAAACCTTCTAGCATTTATTGAAGCCTATAGTAATCGATACAATTTGATTGCCTAAGCTACTTATTCCAGAATTTTAGATTACATATCTGTTTGACCTGATCCTTCAGCTACTGGAGAAAGTTGAAGCCCTAAAGTGGTCAGTACGACACATGGTGAAGTTGCTAAAATGTTTTTAGATATGTGTTAGTGTTGTGAAAAAATAATTTATGACAAAGAAATCAGTGCTATCATGCTAAGGTTTCAAGTTCAAAGGAAGAATTCCTATTGCATACTATAGTAGTTTGAATGGTTGAATACACAGGTATACGTGAAGACATTAAGCCAGGAAGCATCAGGCCATCAAGAAATTGTGTTGTCTAAACAATACAATGAAATGAATTTGACTAAATCACACCTTATGATCAGCTGTAGCTTGTATAAGATCAGTGAATATTGTAAACTACAATCTAGAGAATAAGATTTAAGAAACTAATGAAACTGGCATTCTAAAATGAAAGCTTATTAATACTAGCAGAGCATAACTGTTGTATTGGAATTTCACTGAATTTTGACATTTCAACTGCTTAGACTTGGTCAAATAAGACTTTCGATTTCAGACTTATGATTACTACTGCTGCTAAGGGATGGTTGACTGATGTTGCTAAGTCATTTCAGTTAACTGCTGATAGGCTAATAATAATGGAAGTTGACTGATAGAATAATGATAAGGAGAAAGTAGTTTCATGTTAATATGATATAGAGTAATGAATGATTATATGATGTTGACTATTGCATATACACTTGTACATAGTTTCATTGACATGATTTGATATAAAGTGGAGAGTTGCAATGTAATATCTACTAGTGGTAGGAGCACTAGTTCCTCTTCTTTTGTGTCCTAGTAGTAGGTGTTCTACCAATCGACCACAAGTTCTGTCCTCTACTATTGGGTTGGCCATTGTAATTGGTAAGAGGTTGAGAATAGGAAGCCAATGTCTTCTAGTTGGTAGGATTGGATTTAGGTATCTCAGCTTCTATGTTGGAAGTAAGATGGAAGGTATGTTATAAGGAACTAACATAGAATAGCTCTAGTGCCTTCCTAAAATGTGGCACTATTTCAAAAATGAACTTAACATGGAAGGTGTCTTTGGAGTCTCTTATCTTGAGCTTGATTGACATTTTTTTGAAAAATCAATAAACTCTTGGATGGATTTTGACACCAAGATAACAGTGATGAAGATGATTAGAATGAAAGTGAGACAAACATTTATATAAGGATAACTTGTATTCATAGAAACTGGACCGAGAAGCAAAATAAAACAAGATTAGCTATTTATTTTCATTTTTTTGGTATCCACATAGCGTCCTCCTTGAAAATTGAAATCATTCGAGAAACAAATGTTTAGATAGTGATTTCTTAGGTCATATTAACTACTAGTTCAGGCAAGTCAGCTTACTATATAAAGGCCTCAGATTCTATTAATTCATGGTTTCTATGTAGGATTAATAACATTAATAATATAATCGAATTATCATAGTAGAGTTAATTGGGTTACTGACTGGATTGCTTTTATTGCTTGCTTTGCTGGTTATTATTGCCTCTTATATTACTTGGAGATCGAATGAGTAATTGTTGCTACCACCCTTATTTGGTTACTGTGTTTTCCATGCAATTAATGTTAAGCTTTATGTTCTGGTGTGGAGAACTGAATTTGTGTTTTCCGTGCAATCTATTGACCCAAATTTATTAACATTGGTTTTGCTTAACATTAGTAAGGTTTGCATTGAAAAATATCAACAATTCACTATTTCATTAATGTAGCAGACTACTTTGCTTAGATTGTAGGATTATTTCATTAATCTAGTACATTATTCATCAATTCCTGTATTGATGATCAATGCATTTTTTTTCAATGTCTTCTAATGGACTTGTTCTCTCGATGTCGATATTGGCAGTCTGAACAACACAATACACATTTCCAGTTCGAAAGGTACACAATAATCACTTCCTATTCTACATCGAGTTTCAATTAACACTGATATAAGCACTTTGATTAGCTCAGTACACATTTGCAGTTCCAAAGGTACACAACAATCACTTCCTGTTCTACATCCAATTTCATTGTTCAACTTGCTGCTATGGTTCTGTGACTTGTAATTGCATTGCAATACTAAACTGTTAGGATATTCTGACACATAGGAAATAGTTAAGTATAACTTGGTCTAGTGTAGAGTTAGGTAAAGTGTGTTTCTTTACTATGTACATTTTGTAACTTACAATCCGACGGTCACGATATGTAGTGATCCGACGGTTCATTCTCTCCTCGGTATTACCGACACTTGATCCGTGGCTTAACACCTGATTGGTCCATGATCTCTATTTAAAGAGCATGGAGGGTCATTTGTAGGGTAACCGTTCATGAGAGAAGCTTATGTAAATTTTCATTCTTTTATTAATAAATTGCGTGAAGTGGCCGCGTAGGCTCACGCTGTGGACTGTTTCCCTCTTTAATGGTTTTAACCACGTTAAAAATACTGGTGTATTGATCTATGATCTATGTGTGAGCGGTGTCCTTTGGTGTTCTATCTGAGGAACTTACCCTGTAAATTCCTACATGGTATCAGAGCTATGGTGATCCAAATCTGAAGCCAGTAGAACTGCATCCGACTGTCGTTTCCTAGATCTACTGTTTCTGACTACTTTCGGGCCGAGAGGACTGCTCTATTGTGTTGGGAGCATCTGTTCCAGTGAGGAACCCCTTTCTTTTCACGCGAAAAGGTTTCTGGTAGCCCTAGCTATGTCATTTTTAAGATTTGGAGGTATACAATGTTTATTTGCAGTTTACAATTATTTTCTCTTTATTTATTTCAGTTTCGGTTTATTTAGATTTTTGTTTTTTTTTTACCAGATCTATACCTTTCATTTCTACGTATGCTCTTTGCCCCACGACTCTGTGCGATCTGGGCAAATCAGAATCAGAAAGGAAGGATTTTTCTCATGCGTATGCCCTTTTCCGCTGCGCCTTAGTGTGATCTCGGAAAATTAGAAACATTGAGGAAAATATTTAGTTTCCGGCTAAAGCTAACTTTGAGCCGTAAGGTTTGTTTTTTTTTGTATGTCCATGTTGGGTTTTGTGTTTTTTGTTTTGTAGGGTAAAAGAGATTTCTCAAAGCAAGCATGCAACCTAAAGCTTTAGTGACTAAAGAAAACAACCCCCCTCTCTCTCTCTCTCTCTCTCTCTCTCTCTCTCTCTCTCTCTCAAACTTTTAGTTTAGCTCACTTTGGACCTCTCTCTCTCTCTCTCTCTCTCTCTCAAACTTTTAGTTTAGCTCACTTGGTCCAAAGCTAATTTATGAGCGTAGAGGTATTGAGTTCAAGTCTCCTTTTTGTGAGGGCAGATTTTTCATTTCCGCACATTCCTGCACTTCGTTGGCATCTTCATCAAATTTTCTTCAAAAAGCCATAACTTCTTCATCCAGAAGCCGTTTTCAGAGCCATTTTTTTTGAACCAGCCTAATTTTTCGAGATATTTCCATTGGAACACTTAGTTTCAACATCTATAGCTTCAGTTTCTGTTAAAATGGAAATTCCATGCCAAGTTATTCTTGACAGCACCAACTACTTCCAATGGTGGTCCTACATTGTGGATTTACTTAGAAGTAAAGGTCTCTACAGAATAGCCTCAGGCCAAGAAACCAAATCGAAATATGAAGATAAGGCAGCTAAAAGGGAAAATAGGCAAGATCAAGCACGTGGGTTGATAGCGATGTCTATTTTTCCAGATCTTAGATTCCATATTTCAGAACTTGATACTCCTGAAGAAGAAATGAAACATATCACTAAAGTTTTTGGAATTAAAAATGAACTTAAAGCCCATCAACTTGAAAATGAGTTGCTTACATTGGACCCCAATAATTTTTCTTGCATTGAAGTTTTTTTGTCCAAGTTCAAGACCCTTAGACTTCTCTTGGAAGGTGTTAAGGTTAAGAAAGAAGATAGTAGCCTTATCTACTCCATTCTTACTAAGTTGGGACCAGCATATTCTGTGTTTGTTTCCACCTTCCATTCTACAAGAGAAGCCTTCATTTCTCAAGGACAAGACTACAAGTCCCCTTCCTCTGATTCCTTTTGTGATTCTTCAATAAGAGAACAAGAAAAACTCTTACACCTTGGTCTTATTCATCTTGGAAACTCTTCTAAGAAAGCGTTAACCACCCAACAACAACCAAATTCAAAGAATCCTAAGAAGTTGTATCCTAAAAGGAATGGTCCTAAACCAAACAAGGGTCCTAAGAAATTTCAGCCTCAAAATGAAAAATCATTTCAACAAAATGATAAGAAAAATAAAAACAAAGGGAAGAAGACTGATAGACGTTGCAACTTTTGTAATCGAGATGGCCACTTAGAATCCAAATGCTTTGGAAGCCTTGGAAGCAGCAATGAAGAAGCGTAATATCCATTTGGAGCACTCTTCAACTTCAACTTCATCTTCAGGAATGGCACTTTCTGCATGTGGTTGTCAAGCATCTCGGTCTGGCTATGCACTAAATGTATCTTCTTCTTCTCATTCTCATGAGCAAGGATAATTTTAGGGGCGAATGTTCGCCCTTTGGGGAAATTAAGGGGTTTTAAATTTTTAGTGGGCGAATATTTTGTATCATAGTACATTTTTACAAATCACGTCAAATAGCCCACCTTATTTTAAGGGAGAGGGTAAAACAGGTAAATTTAGCCCTTGAAATTAGGACTTACAACCTTCCATTCGCCCATTTTCAAGAATAGGTTTTATTTAAGTGAATCCTATGGGCCAAATACCATATTTATAAAAGAGGTATGCTAAATTAATAAAAATATAAATAAATGAGAGGTATGGTAAATAAATCAAACATTTTTTATATTTACTCCGTAAGTCACCTTATATACATGTAAGGGTGTAAACAAATAAAAATATAAGTAAAGTGGAGGTATGGTAAATAAATAAAACATCTTTTTATACTTACTCAAAAGGTATGGTAAATAAATAAAAATATAAATAAACTAGACGTATCGTAAATAAATAAAACCTCTTTTTATATTTAGTCCATTACCTTCGTTCTATTTATGAAGGCTCAAGAAAGAGGTTTTATTTAAGTGAATCCTATGGGCCAAATACCATATTTGTAAAAGAGGTATGGTAAATTAATAAAAATATAAATAAACGAGAGGTATGGTAAACAAATAAAACATTTTTTTATATTTACTCCATAAGTCACCTTATATTTACGAACACTCAAAAAATGGGTTATATTTAGTTGAAAGCTATGGCCAAAATACTATGGGACAAATACCATGGACTAGATTGTTATTAGTACCATGCAAAAAACCATTATTAACCCTAATATTAGAATTAATAAAAATAAAAATGGCACATGGTATTGACCCATGGTATTCACCAAAATGGCACATGGTATTGACCCATGGTATTCACCTGGAATGTAGCCTATTTAAATTGGGGAATTAAACCATCATGTAGCCTATGCTAAGATTCACTAGGACTTTACAAAGTTTTATTATTTAGTGAAAGACTCGCCAAGATCTTACAAGATTTTATAATTGAGTAAAATATTCGCCATACCTGGTGAGAGATTCGCCAAAAAATTATATATACATATTATATTATTGATAAAATCGCCTTCCATTTTTCCTATATACCATGGAGATTCGCCCATTTATTATATTTATAAATTTAAGGGGGGGGGGTTCTTAAAATTTTCCCTGCTCATGAGTGGCTCATTGATTTTGGAGCTTCTTATCACATGGCCAAAAACAAAACCATGTTTTCTTCTTTAAATGATTGTAACACCAAAAATATATATGTTGGTGATGATAGATCTCTTAGTGTTGTAGGGACTGGAACTGTTCATATAGACAATGGTCAATTTAATGATGTATTATGTGTTCCAACCTTATCGTGCAACCTTCTATCTGTATATTAGATAACTCATTCAGGTGAAGGTAAAATTGTTGAATTTTCACCTCACGATATTTTAATTAAGGACCTAAGATATCCTAGATAGATTTTAGCTACTGGCATTGCTGATGATTCTACAAGGTTGTATAAGTTTCACAACTTTGGGTCATCAAATCTTCCTTCGGTATTTGTTGCTCATAATGATGAAGTGAGCAAACTTTGGCATGAGCGATTTTGTCACTTAAACTATCGCTCTCTTCAGAATCTATGTAAAGAAAATATGGTGACAGGTCTTCCAATGATATCTTGCAGAGATGGTGTTTGTTCCAGATGTGTACTCAGAAAACATCATCGGGAGAGTTTTGAAAAATGTGCCTCTTGGCACGCCTCAGCCCCTTTACAGCTTGTGCATAGTGATTTATGTGGTCCACTTCCAGTTGTTTCATTCTCTGGCTACAAGTATTTCTTAACTTTCATTGATGATTTCTCCAGATGCACTTGGGTATACTTCTTAAAAATCAAGAGTGAAGTCTTTAACATGTTCTTGGCCTTTAAGACCTTTGTTGAAAAACAATCTAGACATCAAATTCTTAAGCTAAGATCTGATAATGGTGGATAATATTTTAACAACAAATTCATCAACTTTTGCACTGAGAATGGAATTCAAATGCAACATACTGTTCCATATACTCCACAACAAAATGGTGTAGTTGAAAGGAAGAATCGCACCTTAAAGGAAATGGCTAATTGTATGCTTCAATCTAAAGGACTTAGTCTCAATTAATGGGCAGAAGCAATTAACTGTGAAAATTACATAATAAATTGCACTCCTACTAAGGTTTTAAAGAATATCACTCCAGAAGAAGCATGGAGCTTAATTAAACCAGATGTAAGTCACTTTCGTGTTTTTGGAAGTGAAGCATGGGCCCATATTCTAGATGAGAAACATAAAGCTTTAGAACCTAAGAGTGAAAAATGTATTTTTGTTGGATGTTCTGAAGATGTCAAAGGATATAGACTTATTCCACTTAAGTCCAAGAATGTTATCATTAGAAGAGATGTAAAGTTTGCTGAAAATATATCAGCCTACGAGCCTAGTTCGGTGGATGTGCCACCTCTCCCTATCTCTTCTAGTTTTGAAAATATTTCTTCTTCAGATGATGAAAGCGAGGATGAAAATCCTCCCCCACCTTCTCAGGATCCTCCAGCTCCTCAGCTTCCAAAATGGGTCCATGCTACTCAGGATGCAGCAGGTGATCTTGCCGGTGATCCTACAGATCAGCGACGTACATGTTCTCAGTTTGATAGAGCTTCTTCTTTACTGGCTCAAGCTTCGGTGAATTATGATCCTGACACCTTTGCAAAGCTTCAAGCCATCCAGATTGGGAAGCAGCTATGAATGAAGAATATCATTCATTATTGGCAAATGATACATGGGATCTTGTTCCTCTACCAAAGGGACGAAAACTTGTTAGATGCAAATGGGTTTAGAGAACCAAATATGGACCAGATGGGAAAGTTGATAAACATAAAGCTCGTCTTGTTGCTAAGGGTTTTTCACAAGTTGAAGGCATTGACTATACTGAAACCTTCTCCCCTGTTTCCAAAATTAACTCTATCTGCCTTGTTCTTTCCCTTGCTGCCTCTTTCAAATGGAAAGTCCATCAGATGGATGTTAAATCTGCTTTCTTGCATGGGGACTTGCATGAAGAAATATATATGGAACAACCTATTGGCTTTATACAAATAGACTCCAGCCTTGTATGTCAGCTTAAGAAATCCCTTTATGGTCTCAAGCAAGCTCCTCGGGCTTGGTATGCCAAAATGGATAGCTTTCTTTTAGAATCTGGCTTTTCTAGGTGTCATTCTGACAATACTGTCTACACCAAGAAAGTGGGCAAGTCTCTTATCATTCTTGTTCTTTATGTTGATGATCTTATCCTCACTGATAGTGATCCCAACCTTATCAACCATGTGAAGTCCAGCCTTAAAAAGAAGTTTGAAATGACAGACTTAGGACAGTTACATTATTTTCTTGGTCTTGAAGTCTTGCAATCCAAGGAAGGTATTTCCCTTTCCCAGTCCAAGTATGCCTGTGATATTATACGCCATTTTCACATGGAAGACTGTAAGCCAACCCCTTATCCCTTTCAGTCTGGAGTCAAACATTCAGTCACTTGTACTTCTCTTGAAGTTGATGCTATCTTATACCATCACCTTGTAGGAAAACTTTTGTATCTAACCCATACTCGTCTTGACCTTTCCTTTGCCGTTGGCCTTGTTTCTCAGTTTATGAAAAACCCACATGAAAGTCATTGGAAAGCAGCTAAAAGAATACTTCGTTATGTTCGAGGTACAATTCAGTTTGGGATTCATTACAGTGCTAAAGCAGCTCCTCTATCGGTTGGTTTCACTGATTCCAATTGGGTTGGTGACCCTGATGATCGGAAGTCTACTGCAGGTTATGTGTTCACTCTTGGTTCAGGACCTATTACATGGGCTTGTAAGAAAAAAGGTGCCATTTATCTTTCTTCAGCAGAAGAAGAGTATCGTGGTGCCGTAGAAGCTAGTAAGGAAGCCTTGTGGCTTCGTCAGATCCTGTTAGAGTTTGGCTTTCAGCAGCAACATCCGACTACACTTTGGTGTGATAATCAAAGTGCCATTCAACTATGCAAAGATCCAGTCCAACATCAGCGCAAAAAACACATTGAACTGCACATGCACTTCATTAGAAAGCTCATTCACGACCATGTTCTTGAAGTGCAATATTGTTCAACAGATGATCAAGTTGCAGACATCTTTACAAAGGCTCTCACAGAGGCGAAGTTTACTAAACTTCGATTTATGGTTGGAGTTTAGGAAGTTGTCACTAAGGGGGGATAGGCTCTAGTGCCTCCTTCCTTCTCCTATTGTGTCATATTTGTAAATCCTTCAATCCTATCCCAAGTTGTTCTTAAGGGGGGATGTTAGGATATTTCGACACATAGGAAATAGTTAAGTATAACTTGGTCTAGTGTAGAGTTAGGTAAAGTGTGTTTTTTTACTATGCACGTTTTGTAACTTACAATCCAACGGTCACGATATGTAGTGATCTGACGGTTCATTCTCTCCTCGGTATTACCGACACTTAATCCGTGGCTTAACACCCGATTGGTCCATGATCTCTATTTAAAGAGCATGGAGGGTCATTTGTAGGGTAACCGTTCATGAGGGAAGCTTATGTAAATTTTCATTCTTTTATTAATAAATTGCCTGAAGTGGCCGCGTTGGCTCAGGCCGTGGACTGTTTCCCTCTTTGAGGGTTTTAACCACATCAAAAATACTGGTGTATTGATCTATGATCTGTGTGTGAGCGGTGTCCTTTGGTGTTCTGTCTGAGGAACTTTCCCTGTAAATTCCTACATAAACACATTATTGCATCGAACACTTAGCTGTCATCATGTCTGCTGTGTATGAGAAAGACAAATTGCAATTAGTCTTGGAAAAGCGTCACTTATTTCGCATGAAAAATTTCTCATATATGATTGGGGACTGTTTATTCGATAGTTTAGAACTTTTTCTAGATTTCTGATACACATCAGTAGAGCTAATGAAAGGAACAATAGAGTATTTTAGAGACTGTCTCGAAAAATAAGATAGAGAGGCAATTTTTTCCTACGAACATGAACTACATGAAGGGTCACTTAAAGAAATGCACAACATTAGCAACTATGAAACTATTTAGACAAAATGGCTAGCTTTGCCTCAAGCAATATACCGCTAGGATCTAGAGGTCTATGGGGAGATATTTTCTATATCCATTGGCTCTCAAATTGGTTGAAAATTCCAATTAAGGTTTGGTCCCAAACAAACATGAGAATTTATTTACACTTCAATTCAAGTGTTGGAACAAATACTCATGACATATTATTCCATGATGAGGATCCTCTGAATGGGCACTTCGAACCTTTGGTTTGTAAGCACTCTACAATGGACTGTACCTTCTAGCAACAAAGCAACACCTCATACAAACAAATGAACTTATCCAGTAAACAAGATAACATAGAAACATGTCTTCTTCGAAGTAAAGAAGATACAAGTGAAATAAAGATATCTTGTGTTAACACTGAAACATCTAATGCAACAACTACGACAAATACTGAGGAAGTTGTGATGTTTCATTCAACACATTCCTCAAAGAATAACACTGAAACAGAATGTCAATTTGTCGAAACTAAATTAAAACCATCTTGTCACTTAGACAAGCACAAGAGAAGTTTATCTTTGTGTGTGCTCAAGGACATTGCTCGGAAAATTTTGAAAAGGCAAAAAATAGGCTTTGGATAAAATCACAATGAAACAACAAGTAGTTCTAGAAAACGTAGAAGACGTTAGTGAGACACTGAGATTTCGGTCACTTAGAAACTTGAAAAAACACATTAGAAACAGAGCACAAACATAAATTGTAACTTCTTGTCTGTCAAGCAAACAGACGAAAAAGTTATCTCCGCATTTGCTTAAAGGCATTATTTGGAAAAAATTGAAAACACAGAAAATAAAACATGCATTCAACACAACAACAATGAAACAAGAGATAGTCATAGAAAACTTGGACTGCAGTTCATCTGCAACAAAAAGGATCTTTCAGCATAATCAAAGAAATCAGGAAAATCTGATCTATTGATTCAATCCAGATCAATGAACAAACTAACAGAATTGTCAAATTTTGAACAAAAATATCGAACACAAATAACTGACACACCTATTTTTGATTTTTCATCATGTGAAAAAACTTTTTTCAAAAGAGACATTTCCTTCATGAAACAAGCAAATCAAACAACACAAAACACCTTTAAAGTATAGCGCCACAATAGCAAGCGTCTCACACATTTCTTCATGGCTATCTTGCCCACTTTAGTATCTCCTTGGCTTTATTACACCAATGGGTTAGAGAGAACTCCACAATCGATGTTTGATGCCTAATCTGCCGTACTTTAGATTTAGAGACAACAAGGGTATTTGAGATGAGATATGATGAAACTCTATAAAAACCCCAAGCATTCATCGAGACCACGTTGTTTATAACCAACCTTCAAGTACACGGTTCCAAGGCCTACCCCTGCAACTATTGCCTGCATAGTCTTGCAAGGAATAACATGCATGACAAACATCTCCATCATCATTTGTGGCAACCCGTGCTCTGTGAAAACTTGATATCCAAATGCACACTAGGTTATGAAAATACGAGCAATTTATCATAGAAACTACGAGCAATTTATCATATCTATAGTGTTTTCTTTATAATAAGATAAGAAAAACCTCAACTGTAGGTTGGATCCTTGACAAATCAGATTCAAAATCTGCTATTGCTCGTAAATGAACTTAAGGATTTCAAAGAGATGACATCAGAAGCTCTAGAAATCAATCAAGAGCATATACAACAATTTCAAATCACATTGTAGGAACTTAAATAATTAAGTAATTGCTTGATGCTCGATAAAACAACACCGGAAGCAAAGCATCAAGACGTATATGAACAACTTGGAGACTATCGGTATAAGCTGAAGCTTCAAGCAAAGCATCAAGACATATATGGACAACTCGGAGACTATCGACATAAGCCAAAGCCACAAGAAGAGAACTCTTAAGTGACAACATGAGAGAAACAAACTTGTTTTAGTTGCAAGTGCTGCTAGCTATGGGGCAGACAATTCAAGCCAATGAGTACTTTGCTACCTCTGCACCTGGCTATCGATTTCCCTTAAGACTACAAATTAAACTACAACAAGCTAACATGACCAACTGACGCTTGATAAAACAACATCGGAAGCAAAGCATCAAGACATATATGAACAACTTGGAGACTATCGGCATAAGCTGAAGCCACAAGCAAAGCATCAAGACATATATGAACAACTTGGAGACTATCAGCATAAGCTGAAGCCACAAGAAGAGAACTCTTAAGTGACAACATCAGAGAAACAAACTTGTTTCAGTTGCAAGTGCTGCTAGCTATGGGGCAGACAATTCAAGCTGATGAGTACTTTTCTACCTCTGCACCTGGCTATAGATTATAGATTGCCCTTAAGACTCACAACTTGACTTTCTCCCACCATTACTTTCAACATTCACATAGAGCAGGGACTAGCTACTGCACAACCCCTTGTTATAAAAGCAACGACAATTCATTTAAATAAAAAATTCATATATAAATTTATATAACACTCCCCTCTTATTATAGAGGTAGCAACCATTCATTTAAATAAAAAAATTCATATGTAACTTTTGTTTTTGTAATGAATAGTTTTAAAAATTACTTGATAATTATTCATCAATTTATTTGTATTATAAATTCATGTGCTAATTAGAACACAATTAGCACATACTGTTCAAGATTTTGCCATATAATTTAAGGGAAGGTTTCTAACAACATTGTTAATAAATTATTTAAGAAATGATTTGATATTAATGGATTAACTTCATATACATGGTATAATCATGCATCTAGTATAGTATATGATCATAATAGATTAAGTTCATATGCATGGTAGTATAATATATGATCAATTAATAATGAAGGAAGTTGAAATTTTTATTTTTTATTTTAGTATTAGATGTGTGTAGTAATGGAATTTAATAATTTTACTATTCTATTATTTTAAAAGTAGTTTGCATATGTTTAGTTGTATAGGATCAATATTGAAATTAGAAATTTTAATTATTAGTTCCATGGGCTATAATAATTCATAATTATTTTTAGGACTAAAACAATCATTTTAGGGTAAAAGTTTTTTGATCGTGTATTATTTTGTTGAGTTTTTGTAATTTTAATCAAAGTTTTGGGAAAATAATTTTAATCAATGTTTTGGAAAAGTTTTTTTTGTAAATTTAAAAATAATTTTCAGTTTCTGGAAATCTTATTTCTAATGTTCCATTTACTGAGCTAGACTTGATGTGACATAATTCTCTTGGTTTAGGGCTATTTATTTTCCATATTTCCTAGTGCATGACAAATCATGTTAAAATTAAAAAAAATGACTACTTTTCTAAATGGTTATTCTGTCGGTGAGTACTCTGACATTGTTAGCCTCACGTTGCTAGTGCTAGGCCTATGTACTTTACATAATAAAGGAGTGAGGGGTAGGGGTGTCTGCAGTACTGGTCAAGTGTCCCTAGCTTATATTATTCCATTTTAAACTTTTACACGTTCTGCTCTAAGTATTCCCCACTTGAAATTTGTCATATTTACCTTATTGATCACCAATAAACAATCTATCCCTAAATATAAACAATTACAATAACTATGTAACTTGTAATTATTTACAGAGAATATTATATTCACTTTACTTATTCACATAGACCACCAAAATAATTATAATCACACGAAAACACATTAGATAAAACATCTAACAAGTAATCATATACCAATACTAGTAGCCAGTTATTCAAATAAGCATTTATACATATATTAATGAGAATTTGTGGAGATGATGTTACAATAGTGATTCTGTATAAAAAATTAGATGTGTTGAAGGTGCGGAAGTGTAGATGTCTCTTTTGTATGTTCTTACTTCCACCCACATCCCCACATCCCAATGGAATTCCCAAACTTAAAATTTTAATACATTAAATGTAAAATTTAAAATCATTTATAAACTTTTGTAATTAATACAATATATACTTCACACACTTTTAGGAAAACAATTTTTAAAAATAAAAATTTATTCAATCTCTTTTACCAAAAATACAAAACCTTTATATACCAATTTTAGTAAATCATTATTCAAATACACATTTATACATATATTAATGAAAGATGATAGTCAATTGTACCTAGGTTGTATTATTTCATTTAAATTATTTTACATCTTTTTTCATTTTAAGATTTTACACATTCTTCTCTAAATATTTCCCACGTGAAGTTCCATTATATTGACCTTATTTAACCAATAAATCAATGATCCCCAAATAGTTACAATAACTTTGCAACTTGTAAATAATCACTATAACTATGTAACTTGTAATTATTTACAAAGAATATTATTTATTCACTTTTTTTTTTTTTTTTTTAGGTTGTCAACAATTATATTACTATATCGAAAAATAATACATCAAGATCTCCAAGTGTCTAACATAATGCTACATCATAAGCCTCCATTTGTCCAAAGTTAGAAAATTAGGTTTTGTTTTCTCAAAAGGATCCCCAAAACACCATGCATACAACAAGAACAAAAACCAAGACAAATGAAAATTGATGATAACAACCTGAGAACAACGAAGAACATAAGCACTAACATATGCCACTTGTTAACTAGCAGTGATAGAAATGGACAAATTCCTGGACGAATCTGACAATGTTGCAGATGGAAAACATGGAGAAGTCTGGAGAAAAAAAGTTGTGCTCCACACATTGACATGAGCAATAAACCACGAAATACCAAAGATGCCTTGAAATTGACTATATGACAAAGGAAGCCCTGAAAAAGACGACCACCAATTCAAATTCCGACCCCAAATGCATATTGTGAATGCATAGGACGAAGAGCATGGATCCAAAGACTCGATGAGTCCTAGATACTAGGGTAAGCATAAAAATAGGAACAAAATATCAAAAACTACGTCATTACCACCCAAATCGCCATTCAAATGCCACAATACAACCCCAACATGGAAGGACTAAAGTACAGGGCACATTGATGGCCCATGGTTAAAATAGCCAAAGATGGAGAGGGGCATCTCCTCACTGAAACACTACCATTCATATCTGAGCCAAAATGTGTGCATGATTACAAATTTAATGACCTACACTATGCAGTGGACGATCCAACATTCCTCCTCTTCCAACAAGGGGAATTTAATAGCTATTGTCTTCAGTTATACCTTCTGAGGATGCTCAACCATGTAACACCACACCACACACACGTGGAGCATGAAATACAAAGGGCACGTCATTTTATAAGCTTTCCAGTTGATCCCCCTTTTCTCGATACCCACCCCCATCTGGGATGAAGCCGTCACTATATAAGAATGTACGAAATATGTATGTATCAATCATTGGAGAAAGGTGAGGCCAACAATCATTAAGAGATAATTGTTGAGACTAGCACACAATATTTGTTAACTAGTCTGCGACTGCATTTGCAGACCAACAAGAATGCATAACCACAACATAATCCAACTACAACAAAAGTTCCGTTATACAATGAACTATTAATATCAATCTCCAACTATGGATCAATGTGGAGGGTGGTTGTCCAAATAGGAGTCGTTTCAAGCAATTGATGACTACCACCGAATCTCCATCAACCTATAGAAGTTGATAACCTTAACGGATCACAATATCTATTCCTGATTCCATTGCTAAAGATTCCACTAAATTATTAGATGTTGACTTACAGCTCTGTGCAAAAATTTGCAAAGGAATCGCTAACATAGTTATCGATCAAACAAGAACTTTACCGATTACCCTTTTTTTGAGGTAGCAAAAAAATAATTTGATTTTGAAAAGTGTTGATTCAGAATCCACTTTTTTTTTTGGAGCATATTTTTTACACTTTAAATTTTCTTATGTATCAAACATTTTTTTAAAATGTTAGTGATTTTCATGCCAATTTTGAAAAGTGTTGATGCGACATCAACCTTTTATTTAGAGGGCTTATTTTTGACACTTTAATTTTTCTATTGTATTAAGTGTGGATAATATTTTTTAAATGTTGGTGATTTTCATAAGGATTTCGAAAAGCATCAACATTTTTTAAGGCATATTTTTGACACTTTAAATTTTCTCATGTCCTAAGTATGAATAATTTTTTTTAAATGTTGATTATTTAACCATTTTTCAAGTTTTTTTTATCCCTCTTCTTGTTTTTTGTCCTAAGATGTTTTTTTTAAGGGTGTTCTAAACATGTGTTTTTGTTTTTCTTTGCAATGTTTTTTTAATGAAGTTTTTAATTTTTTTTGCAAAGTTTAAAAATAATAATAACATTAATATTTTGAGGTTAGGATTTTTTATAAATTTATATATTGTTAATTAATACTTCAATATACATAAAATAATTGTCACTAAAAAATAATAATTTTAAACACTCAAAAACAAATACACATTTTTCATATAGATACAATTAAAAAGAATACGTATTTCAAGAATTTTTCGCTAAAACTGACATGCTAAATAGAAGTTTTTTTATAAAAAAAATTGAATAAAAAAAGTTGGAAAATAATAAATTTTATGAAAAAATTATGAAGTTTATATGCAAAGATGAGGCATTTGAAGTTTTAAAAGTAAAAAAAAAAAATGTTAAAAAAATAAACCATACAATTAAAAAAAATAAAAAATAAAAACCATAGAAAATGAAAGGTAAAAATATATTTAAATTTAACTTAAAAAAACATAAAAAATAATTAAAAATAAATCTTTTTAGAAATATATATATATATATATATATATATATATATATATATATATATATATATGAGAAAAAGAAATATAAAAAACTTAAAAAAACACATTAAAATATTAAAAAAATCCATTAATTAACCAAAAAAACATTAAAAGAAGCATTTAGAAAAATAAAAAAATATCAAAAATTAAAATTGAAAAAGACACAACATATATATATATATATATATATTGCCCTCAGCGCCTTCCTTTTCGAGGGTCGATTCCAAGAGTCAATTTCGAGAATCGACCCCGGTCAGGGGAAAGGAGGGTCGACATAGTGGGCCTCGAGGCCCCTTTGTCAGCCCTGCAACAGCCCTCAAACCCCCTGCCTGGCCAAGGGCCAATTCTGGCAAGGCGAGGTCCAAGGGAATTTAATTTAATTTAAATTTAATTAACTATTATTATTATTATTATTTTTTATTTTAAATTTTTTATTTTTTTAAACATATATTTTTTAAAATTTTAATTTTAATTGTTTTTTTAATTTTTTAATTCGTTATAAGTTTGTTTGTTTAATTTTATTTTAAATTTTTAAATTATTTATTTTTAACTTTAGGATTTAATTTATTTTTATAATTATTTTTAATTTGTATTTTTTTTAATTATCTAATTTGCTTTTATCTATTTATTTATTTATTTTTATTTAATTTTGTTTTTGTTTTAAAGCAATTTATCTATTTATTTATTTATTTTTATTTAATTTTGTTTTTGTTTTAAAGCAATTTTAATGATTGAATATTTTTTTTGGTTCTATATATATATTTTTTGTGTTGATGAACCATAGTAAGTGGTTGGATCTTAAAATTATGATTTTTCTGTATATATATTTTATGTTTGATTTCTATTTTTGTCATTTTTTCTTCTTTTAATGTTTTAATATATTTATTTATTTATTAGTTATTTTTTTTTAAACTACTTCTTCTTCTTCTTCACTTTTGCTTTTTTCTGTATTTTGTATTTTTATCTATTTATTTATTTATTATTTTGTTTGTTTTTGTAAGGTCCGTGTTGATCCTCAACTAGCAACCCGACCCCATTATATGTTACTTTGATAGTTGATTTTAAAGTTTTCGTTATAATGGATCAAGTCTGACCCCACATTGTGTCAATTCCATGGTTGATTTTTAAGATTTCATTGCAATAGGTCGAGTTTGCCTATTTTGCATGTCAATTTAATGGTTGATATTTAGATTTTCATTAGAATGTGTCAAGTTGTCTTAGGCTAAGATTTTAAAATAGCTATACTTTTAGCATTTATAAAAATGAAATCACTGTTGATATAATGACTCTTTCATTCATGTGTTCATTTTTAAAGTTTTATTTAGTCATATAAATTTTCCATAATGCTATGGTTGAAATATATTGAAAACTTAAGGTTTTTTGTAGTCATGATATTTGGTTTTAATTCCATGATTGAAAATTGTCAAAGTTTTAAGGTTTTTCTAAGTCACGATATTTTATCTTTAATGTTATGGTTGAAAACAGTGATAAGTATTTTATCTTTAACGTCATTACTGAAAATTGTGGGAATTTTAAGACTTTTGAAAGACATGATATTTTATCTTTAATGCCATAAAAGAAATTTGTTGGAATTTTAAGTTTTTTTGGAGTCATGATATTTTATTTTTAATGTCATTGCCAAAAAATGTTGAAAATTTACCAAAAAAAGATGTTGTTACAACATCAAAACTTTTCGTTTTCAGGGTGTTTTTCACAGAAAAAGAAGAAGTGATGATGCAGCGTCAACACTTTTCTCTTTCAAATTGCTTTTTCATGTTTTTTTGGGGTTTTTTGGCTAGAGTTCTCATTTTGAGCTAATAATTCTCATTTGATCAGTAACTTTGTTCGCTATGGAATCATGAAAAATCCCCCACAACCACAATACCTAGGTTCCCTTTAATCGCACCATCAAAAGTTAATTTAACAAAGCCACAAGGAGGGCATGTAAAAGAAGAATTAGACAACGTAATAATTGGATAGGTCACTCGTGAAATATAACAATACTTAATTTAACAAAGCTACAGGGAGGGCATGTAAAAAATGAATTAGACAATGTAATATTTGGATAGGTCACCCGTGAAACAAAATAAGTCATTTCAGTAGAGAGATGAAGATGACATAAGACTCGTACTTCCAAGCCATCAACCTTCCAATCATCCTCATCCCAAACAAAAGCCAAGATAGTTTCACGTATGTTTTGGGATATGAGCTCATGTATATGATGGATCAAACATTCTTGATTTAAAAAATTTCACGAGTTTCTCTATTTCCATAAATGACGCATAATGAATCAAGTACTCAAAACCCAGACCCAGTTCACAATAGGGTTGGTAAAGGCCTTGACATTCCAATTTTCTAACCATACTAGAATCGAGCCTTTATAACTATTCTCTACACCAAAGATGCCTGTAAAAAAGGACCAAACCTCAATCACAAATGGACATGAAGACAATAGATGATCCATATCCTCCTCACCTGAATAACAGAGAAAACAATAAGAAGGTTCCAAGACACCTTTTTGTCTCAACTGGTCCCACGTAAGGATGCATCACAAGAGAACTAACCGAAGAAATAAAGAGACTTTAGGCCACAACTTCAACAACCAAAGATTACTCCAAACTTCTCTACGTGTTAACAAATGATGACCTACGAATAAACAATACACTTCATTAACTGTAAATATTCCAAGGGATATGTGTTACTGGGAAAAGTGTCTATTTAGAACTGCTCTATCCCACTAAGGTGTGACAGCTGCCTTAGAAACAAATAGAGAAAAACTACTTTTGTATTTCCTTTATGAACTATAGACAGAGAGGAATAGAAAGAACTAACCTGTGTCTTGCGCTAATCCTTTGATCCAATCCCTCTCTCCTTTGACAGTCTCCAACTACCTGCTCCCTTACTTGCCCAGCTTCACCAAGTACCTGTAAGATCACAGAAGAAGAAAACTATACAAAGACATGGATCTATATTCATAAACAACTTAGGATCAGATTTAAGTTAACCATACAAATGTAACAAGCATCAATGATACAAAAGCATAGAGGAAAAACTCAAATAGTTTTTATTGATAAACAAGAAGATCCAGGAGGAGTTACAACCGATGATTCCTGACCCAACATCAACCTCCCAGCAAAGAAGCCCCTCTTCACCTCCAACAAAGCATAAATCACCCAATACTCTGATGTTTGTCTCAAAACCAACAACAATTCCTTACAATGTGCAAAATTCCAGCCTCTGGATCTCTGGGATGAGGGATCCATATATAGATGTATGTAAGGAAGATGAGTCAGCTTGTGATTTGATTAGTGTCTTCTCTTTGTTAGTTCTTGCTTCCACTTGGAGATTGAAAGCCTCTTACTCATCGTTGGTCGAATTCAGTGAGGCAAGTGTCATAGGAGAAGATTCTGGAAGCTTCCATTGTCTCTCCACCTCGCAGAATGGCACTGCCATTTGTCATTTCTCGCCCAACGCACCCTCATAGTGCATTTAGGTGCGTTGCAACGCACCTAGCTAGTGTGTTTAGGTGCTATGCAACGCACCTAGCCAGTGGAGCAGCTGAAATGACCCTGTTTTGACTTATTCTGAGCAGTTTCTGGTGGAGAACTTCTAGGAGAAGCTGTAATTTGTTGACCTTGTTCCTTTAGGGGTTAGAAAAACACTTTTAGGGACTTAGGAGCCCTTGGTTTATGCAGATTTCATGCTTGGAGCTGCAAGGCACAAAAATGTCTATAACAGTTGCCCCCTAAAGTATGAGGCCGTTAATCGGGTGAAATGCTTTATTATGAGGATCCGAAGTTCTTTCAATGCTGGGAGGAGACCTGTAATAAGATACAATACAATACATTATCTTCATATTGTTTTTCATGATCTAGCTGAGGCGGGCATTCCCATGCTCAACTTTATAAATTCATTTTCATGTACATAGGACAGACAATCGTCTGATTGTAGACTGATGATTCTGGTAGAGCCACCATCCTTTTGGTAGGATGATTATCTATGCTGCAATGCTGTACATTTAATGTCTTTATTTCCCTGAATATATATCGCAGCCCAGATGGATGAAACTAGATCCGGGGTCTTCAATCTCGTCCGATCTTTACTCGAAGTACAAGTCGATCCATGTGAGAAATGTTCTGAAGTCGAACATGTAAAGACATCGCTTGATTACCAGTCAATGATGTAAACTGTTAACAAGCGCGAGAGGAATCACCGATAATGATAATGATCCTCAAGGTACTGCAGTACAATTCACGTGGTGTGAATAAAGGACTTGGCGTCGAAACCACGCAAAATCTTTCGGTTGAAGGCCATTGATGTAAACCTGTCGCCGAAAGTGAGAAACTTTCCATTAAGGCATGCAAGCTTCAAAGTACTGAATGGGGTGTTCCTAGACCAACTTCTTGGATAATGAGCTGATGTCGACAAGAATTGATCTATCACAGGAGGGCCTTAATGAATCCCACATCAATGACACGGATCAGAGCAAATGATTTTGATGGAGGTGAAAACGATCTGATGATATACGGTTCAGGGTGGCGGTCATGAAAGAATGGAGTATAATGTATGGTAGTGGGTGGGACACAGGTGACTTCTCTGGATGACTTCTCTTGAACATGTCGGCGACACTGATGTGATGGATTGGTAGCACTAACCCCAAATGTGGATGGTATGGTGTGACTATGGCGATGTGACCGGTGAATGAAACAACCCAACCCGACTCGGACACGGAGTGGAAGTGTCATGTTCAAGAGCGACTTGCTACCAATAAAGATTCTTTGAGTTTTCTTCCCAAATTTTCCCCAGTCATTACTGACCAGTACCTCTTTATTTTTGTCAAGCTTGAGGAGGATAACATATGCTTGTTCTATAATTTGCCCTTCGGGAAAACCCATCGCTATGTTTTAATGAGCTTAGCGATAGTGAATCTCGTTCTCGTCTAAAGACAAGTTTGTCGCTATTAATATTTTTAACGAGTTTAACGACAAGGATAACTCGGTCCTTTTCATTTTTAGAGAGTCTGAAAAGGTACGTAAAGGTAACTCAAAAATTCATTTTTCGCCATCTAATCCCTTAAGTCCGAAAAAGTATAAAACAATACAGAAGGGATGAACTTTCGATAGTTTTAACGAGCCGAACAAAACAAGCGCTCGATCTTTTTGTGTAATAATCCCTCAGGTCCAAAAAATATTAAAATCTAGATGAGGGATAGCACTTCCTGTCCCTTTAACGAGTTGGAGAGGCCAATGGCTCGGAAATCTTTTCATATTTTACGAGTCAGTTGAAAAGAGCTTAAAGGAGACTTGTCTTTTGAGGAACGAGTGATATAACGGGTAGCAGCTAATTCCAGGTAAGGTTTGGAATTTTCCAATCACGACAGTGTCACAAGGATGGCTAGTGAAATCACTCTTCGCAGCTGTTCCTCAAAATGGGTAAACAATCAAATGGAGGTGAATGATCGGCCAATGTAAAAGTGGAGGTGACGGTGCAAACACGACCAAGGCTTTAATGGCTGAAGTGCTACATTCACGGTGGTTATTTACCGTGGAATAGTACATTTTTTAACGAGCTTAAATGCGGGTGGAAACATTTTCTCGGTGCGGGTTTATTTTTTAATGAGCTTGAACCTTGCGGTAACACTGCTCGATTAGATGGTCTTGTTTTGATTTTTACCGTAAATAGCTTTGTCCTTTCAAAGATCGTACTGTATTTTCAACTGCTTCATCAAACTAGTCAGAAATGAACAATATTTGCTTGAAAACGTGTTTAAAACGCTAATATTTTACTTTGAACTAGGTAAAAGTAATGAAAAAGTGTTTTTTACCTCTCATTTTACCATTTCATTTGAACTTGGTTTGTTGGAGCTTTGGAGGTGCTTTTCCCTCTCGATTTTCATCAATTGATTTCAGGAGATTCTGTGGACGATTCTCGGCGCCATCTGGACCAGGTAGGAGCTAAACTTGAGCTCTTTCATTTCATGGTTTCCATTTTGCATTTTGAGCTTGATTCCTAGCTTTTCTGAGCCCCTGGGGTTTAAGGAACTCGTTCTGCTATCAACACACCTTCAGTGTATCGAAACCTGCGCTGAATGTTGGCCTGTCTAAAGGCTATCTGACATTCAACGCACCTAGAACACTGCTGCAGGTGCATTGGGCGCAAAAAGGGAATTTGATGCACAATTTTTGATGGAATTTTTGCCCGTTTCTCACCAAAATCAGGACCTAACTCTTCTCTTGTTTGTTTTTCAGAGGTCTTTGGAGTAAGATGACCATTACATGGCAAGAACGTGAGCATGAAGAAGAGGACCTGCTTGCCCTACATGATCCAGTTACAATGAATGCGCTGTGGAATTGTGGCTTGCTGAAGTTCTTCCGCATTTCTAGCATGAGACAACAGATCAAATTACTGCAGTATTTGCTCGATGCTTGGGATCCTACCAATCAGGTTTTCCAGATCAGAGGCAAATCTATCCCCTTGACTACAACAGACATCTATTTCTTGACTGGCTTGTCGAGGCGGGGTGCCCCCATCTCTTTGTCAGGTTCGGCCCGAGGAGGCGATTCTGTGAGAGATTATGTCCGCCGGTACTGCAGAGAAGGATCTCAGCTGAGTAAAGACAGCAAGATCATCATCTGTGATGTCACTGACAGGTCCCTTAGGACTATTCTATTTACTTTTGGTAGGATGGCTGATAGTGCGTCTCTTCATGTAGCCAATCGATCTTATATGCAGCATGCCTTGGAATGCCTCCATCCGAAGGTGTTCAACTGGTGTGACGTAGTACTTCTTGTGATGAAAAAACAGTTGACCAAGATAAAGAATGGGAGGTTGAAGAACTTTGGGTATGGTTCTATTTTGACTGCCTTTGCCTTGGAGAAGATACCACTAATGCAGGCGCAATACATTGCACTCAATTTACCTTCTCCTACTGAACCACGTATGCAGAGATGGGTTGACCATATGTCTAGGCATGCTGGCCAGTCTCAGATTTCATTTTCTGATACCTTCTACAGGTGGTTTGATCGTCAGGAGATGGTTTATTCTGAGTATCCATACGCTGGCATGGACTTCCGGGGTGATCCAGATTTAGTGCTGCTGGATGGCGAGCAGTGGGGTGCCATTGGTAAAATCTTTGACCATATTGTTGTTTATCGTTTTTTGTTTATAATGTCCTTGTGCTTTATTCTATCAAGACTTTAATCAAACTCATGTGTACATTCAGATTTTGGTCCCGTTTGTCCAGTAGTTCGCCTGAGAGTACCAGCTGCTGCCCCAGCAGGAGAGGCCGTCGGAAGAGCTGTTCTTCATGACCTCGATGTGGCCGAGACTCTCACAGCTTTGCAGGAGCAGGTTGAGGGTCTCACTCTCGGTATCCCAGATGTGAGGACCGACGAGCTACCTTTGCGATTACAACGACATACTACTGGTGTGCCCAGACGATGGACTCATCTCCTACGCATGATCACACAGGCTGTGACTTGCTATCACGAGCATCATTAGACTAGGGTGCCCCCTAGCATTTTGAGTTTTTGGGTCATTTGACCGATTTTGTCTTGGTTACAGAACATTATGTGTAAACCATAAACAGTTATATATATTTTTGATTTTCGGAGTTTTATTTTGGTTGAGCTACATGATCCACATGCAAAACATTGATGATGTTTTTATTTTTATAAATGTTGCAAATGTCTATCTAACACATAGTTTGCTAATAAGTCAGTTAATGTGTTTAGGTTTCTGGAAATATGTTGATATTGAATAAGATCAAATTTTCTTTCCAAAATCTTAACCCTTAGGAACATGCGATAAATAGCTGGGTTTCGGACGGAATATATACCATTGAGTTGTAGTATTACGAGTTGTGAGTCTAACCTGACAATTAGTCAGCGTATACCATGAGTGATGGCATCAGAGAGAAGCTCTATCAACGCGCTATACTCAGCGATGTTATTCGTTGATCGACCAATACATACACCTCTGAAACTTACTAACTCGTCGCTTGGATAAAAAATGGCCCAGGTTGCGGAGGACAGGTTCCGCGAACTACGACTCGCTCCGTCGGCATATCCAACACATGGCTCCAATAGGTTTGACATCTGCAATAAATGTAAAAAGTGGATTACTTGACCCAAACAAACACTTTAGCGAAAACAAAAACATAACAAAAGCATGCTGGTTACCATTACACATAGTAACGCTTGAAGTACATCCCATTACGGGGTTGTGCCAGTGGAATTCCGTCATAATCCATTAACTCGTAGGCTCCCTTTGCTAACACTCGTTTAACAATATAGGGGCCCATCCATAAAGACTTAAATTTACCTGCTCCCAATTTATCGGATTCTTGGTCGTAAAGCAAGACCAAGTCACCTTCTGAGAAGACACGAGGTTTGACATTTTTGTCGAACTACGCCTTGACTCGTTTCTTATGGGCTTCATTAGGCAAAGCGGCGTTGCGACGGGTTTCATCCAATTGGATTAATTCCAAGAATCGAGCCTCTTCTTCTGAAGTTCTGGGGAGGAGATCAATTGCGAGTTTGAGAGACGAGATTTCACACTGGATTGGTAAGACTGCTTCCAGGCCATATACCAGTTGGAAGGGTGTGAACCCGGTTGCATTCCTTACCGATGTTCGGTAAGCCCACAAGGCTGAGTACAGGATTAGGTGCCATATTATTTTGTGAACTCCGATCATCGTTTGCAGCATGCGTTTCAGGATCTTGTTGATTGCTTCAACTTGTCCATTGGCTTGTGGATAATACGGATTAGAGCTGTCGTGATACAACCCTAGTTTGGCAGCTAATTCGATCATCATGTGATTGCGAAAATGCGATCCATGATCTATGACTATAGCCTGTGGTACGCCGAATCTGGCGACTACATGATTGAAAAAGAAGAGGGCAGCTGTTTCACCAGTATTATCTAATGTAGGCATCGTCTTGGCCCATTTGGTAAAATAGTCAACTACGACTATGATATACCCATGCCCCCCGGTCGAGGTGGGGTTACATGTCATGAAATCGATGCCCCATTTTGCGAATGGCCCAACAGCAACTATTGGCTGTAGAGGTGCGGGTGGTCTTCTGGTTTTGCTATCAAAAATTTGACAAGCATGGCAACTTCTGACTGCGGTTATGCAATCTTTGAACATTGTTGGCCAAAAGTATCTTGCTCGTAAATTTTTTTGTGCTGTAGCATATCCAGATTGATGCCCCCCACACGCGCCTGAATGACACTCATTCAGGACTTTTTCGGCCTCCTCATGGGTGAGGCACCTTCTCAGAACTGTATCGATACCATGACGGTAAAGTGTATCACCGACGATCATGTAGTCTTTTGCTTGGTATCGAATACATTTTTGTTCAGAGTGGGAGGTGTTTGGCTTAACTTTTTGGGTTTGGAGATAAATGATTATATCCCCATACCACTCATTGCTTGTAGATATCAGAAACAAACTCTCATCCACGATTGATTCTTTGGATGTTTCATCGTTGGACGACGATGGGAGATCGCACAATAATTCTGCGAAAACTAGAGCTTTCTTTGACTTGGATTTTACAAATTCCAGATCAAACTCTTGTAGGATTGCTATCCATTTTGAGTATTTGCCCCCCAGTAACTGTCGCGACAATATATAAGTCATGGGGTTGCAATCTGACAGAATGGTAGTTTTCCGAAAGAGGACATAGTGTCGAAATCTTTGTATCGCTTGAACAGCTGCAAGCGCTAGCTTTTCAACGTAAGAATATTTGCTTTCTGTATCATTTAAGTTTTTACTTAAATAATATATAGGATGCTCAATTCCATTGACTTCTTGAACTAAAACCATTGCGATGGTCGTATCTGCTACAGCCAGATACAGGTTAAAATCTCTTTGATAATCAGGGGCGTACATTAATGATGCTTTCATTAGGGAATCTTTTAAAGCATCAAAGGAAGCTTGCGCAACATGATCCCAGACAAAGGGTACCTCCTTTTTCAAAAGACGTGTATAACCTTTAGCAAGTTCGGCGTAATTTGGAATGAACCTCCTCAGAAAGTTTGCTTTCCCTTAGAGTTTCTGAATCTGAAGCAAATTCAAAGGTGGAGGCAAATTTATGATTGCATGGACCTTACACGGGTCGAGACGAATCCCATCCTTGGAGACTACAAAGCCAAGTAAATGACCAAAACTAACGCAAAATACACATTTGTGCGGATTGAGTCGTATCTTGTAGTGTCGGCAACATAGAAATATTGCTCTTAAATGCTGCGGATGATCAGTCTGCTTTCGTGAATGAGCTGGAAGGTCGTCGAGGTATGGTTGAACGATGTTTTTGATGTCATGGAAGGCATAATTCATTGCCTTATGAAACGTCGCCCCTGCGTTCTTTAAACCAAAGGGTAATTTTCGATATGCGAATGTGCCCCACGGACAAATAAATGCAGTCTTTGACTGGTCCTGTGGGCGGATATTTATTTGATTATACCCGGAGAATCCATCCATGAATGAAAAGATTTCGCATCCGGTGCATTCATCAATTATCTGGTCAATGAAGGTTGTAGGGTAGTTGTCTCTTGGACAAGCTTGATTTACATCCCTATAATCGATGCACACTCTAATTGTCCCTTGTTTTTTCATAACAGGGACAATATTCGATACCAATCGGTTAGAGGAACTGGGTAGATGAAACCAGCATGGAGAAGTTTTTCAACTTCTGCCTTAATGGCAGCGGCTTTCTTGGGGTGCACCTGCCTTAGCCGTTGTTGTATTGGTTTGACATCTGGATACATCTTAATTTCGTGTTCAACGATACTCGAGTCAATGCCTGGCATTTCATTGTATGACCAAGCAAAGACATCTCTGAATTCGCGAAAAAGAGCGTTATATATTTTCAGTTCTGATGGAGAACAACATTTGCCAACATAAATATTCTCTACAATATCTGATTTGGTCGAGATATTTATGGCTATAGTCTCTTCAATGTTGGACAAGTCTTGCTCGGAATCCACCGTATTTACAATATTTGATAGAAAATCAAAGACTGAAGGATGATAAAAGTCATTTTGAGTATCTTCTCCACAATCCGAAAGAAGAGAACGATGGTGGGAATCATTCCATGGTGCTCCTTCAATTACCATTGATTGGACAATTCCTTCGTCGGTGACATGCACTCACAACCAAGGATCTGAAGGAGTACCATATTCTCTAGACCTATCTATCCAAACGCTTGATGAGCGTTGATTTGGGCTTGCCTCCCATGCTAGGAACATTGATTGCTATAATATTTCCGTTGGGCTTGGGGGAAAAACCACTACATGATCCATGTCGATATCGTTTTTTGAGATCTTTTTAGAAGATATCATGTTGCAGGTTCCTATCGACGCTACTTCCTCTAAATTGATTGGAGGTGGAAGAGCGAAAGTTCCCATTAGTGTAGGATCTTTTAGTAGGCCTACTCCGATATTCTTTATGATCGAAGGATACAAGATTGGAATCCTTTGGGTCAATCCCACCAATGGCCGATAATAAAGCCTGCCTTTGGGATGGGCAATTTTGTAGTACTTCAAGAGTCGACATAGCGGATGGCGGTTGGGCCAAATCTTCCACTATATTATAATGTTGTGCCGCTCTAGCGCGGGGATTAAATGTCGACTTGTGTACTACTCCCTTTGGCGGTTTTATCGTCAGTTCAGGGATGGTGGGTGGCACAACTTCTGTCGAAGTCGTTTTTGAACTACTTGGTTGATCTTTATCCTTGTTGTTCGACAGCTGTGGATTCCCATAATCTTTGTTAATTGTCGATATACAAGCATCATTTTGCTGTTTTGAAACTGACAACATTAGCACTTGAGACGGGGAAGCATTTCCACTTTCAACCAGATTTGTTCCTGGATTTGGAAACGGATCAGTTAACACTGCGGAGGTTTTTGAATTCTTGAAGAATTTTTTAAGCCTAGCTCTGTGTGGACAATCTGAGGTCCAATGATCCTCATCGCATATATAGCATGGATTTTTTGGTTTCCTATTTCCAGGAGGATTTGAAGAAGATTTTTCAGGTGATGATTCCTCCTGTTTCTTCTTCTTCCCTTTGCCCTTATTCTTGCTTCCTGGTTGTTTGGTTTCTTTGCCTTTGTCTGTCAATACGGCATTTACTTCCGAAGCAAGAAGCTCGTCTTTTGCATTTTGACTTGAAATCTTACGGGCCTTTTTGGATGTAGCCTTTGTCGATTTCATGTCTGTCGTGCCAATCACGCCATCGCCGGCATGAGAGTCATTGTTTGATTTAGGAGGAGGAGGAATTGAGAATTCTGGTCTAGGGGTGTCAGGTATTTTGTCGTAGAGCGTGCCGGACTGAGTGTAAATCAAGTCTAGATATTGTGCACGAGCGATAACTTGCTCTTCTATTACGACTCCCCCCTTTGCCACATCTTTCGTGATGGAAGGCAGTAATGACTTGATAAACCATTCAGCTAGGAGCTAATCGGGGACATACGTTTTTACCATCCTACGACGACGTCGCCACTCATGTATATGATCAGATATGTGACTGGCCGTTGTCTGTTTGAAGTTGGTAAGAAGTTCTGTTCCCGTTTCGTACCTTATTGGTAATTGAAAATGGGTTAAAAAGGTTGTGGCTAAGGTATTGAAGTTGTCAAACGAAGCTCTAGTAAATTCAATGTACCATTTTGCCGCCGGACCTGTTAACGTCCTCTGAAAGAGGCGAAGTCTTATCGAATCATCATTTAGGGTGTTTGATGAACACCATAGATGAAAGGTCATCACGTGATTCGATGGATCTTCACCCGGATTTCCATTAAATTTAGGAATATCTGATGGAAGTTTATGCAGAATCGCTGGCCACCAAGGGGCGTAAGCAATTGGATCGTTTGTTAACTGATTTAAATCAGGTAACTCTAAGGTTGCCACAAAGGGTAACTGTTGATTCAGGTTAGGTGAAGCATACCCAGGATAAGATGGGATTGCCTGAGCAGTTGGTCTTTGCATACCAGCATAATGCATTTGATGCTGGTATGTTTGGTAAGGTTGGTGGACATGACCATTGTAAAATGGTTGGTTTTGACCGTTTTGAATGTACGGCTGTCCGCTGTTTGCAAAGATTTGCTACTCAGAACCTTGGCATATTTGTTGGAATTGCGGTTGTTGGTATTGCACTAGCCATGGTTGTGAAGCCATGTGCTGTTGCGCTATACTAACCGTTTGACCAAGGTGAGGGGTAATTGTACTCGTCTGGACCTGCGTCGCTCCACTACTCGGCGATTGTGGTTGAGTCGCAGGGTCAAGGGGTTGTTGCATTACAACCTGAGAAACCTGAGGTTGGCATACAACATGTAGTGTTTGAACTTGCGACACCGTTACAATAGCTGGCGTAGACGGGATATTCGACATAGGTATGCATTGTTGCATTGAATACACAACTCTTGGTTGTTGAGGTAGTATAGGTACCCAACCACTTGTGGTAATTCCAGTGTAACCTGAATGTTGTTGTGAACTCCCGTATGGATATCCTCCTGGAGGGGATAATGAAAGCGTATACTGCCCCCCATACAGTGGTAATCCGGAACTCAAGGGAATTGTTTGCCCTTGGGGACCGAACTGCCAAAATTGACCTCCAAATGGATCAATTTGTTGAGACTCAACATAAGAGTTTCCGAATATTATTCTGGATGAACAAACAGGAACGGACAATACTATCGTAATAGCCCTTGAGTGGGCTCCTTCTAGCGGCTGAGAGCTAGTCGGAACAGATGGTATGCCGACGAACATTGTAGGAGTGATAGCAGGGAGTTCTGTCGTCGCTATGTCAGATAACACAGCCCTAGATGTTGACAGTTGTTCAGACATTTGTAGTCTATCCAAAAGATTACCTGGCGATTCTACAGGAGCTTTTGCTGGTGGTAGACTAACTTCTGATGAAGAAGGATATAGAGTGATCCCGACTCCAAAGTGCGTTGGAGTACTTGTTTGAGGATCTTCTACAATTTCTTCTATTGCAATCAGACCAGGTGGAAGGGGAAGACCATCAGGTCCGTAAAATATTTCTGGTGCCGAAGAAGGTGTGAAATCGGCAGGGACAGATGTTTGAAGAGTAAGAATCTCCGAACCGGTTGTAGATGGAACTGGTTCAGTACCACAAGTGTTTACTCTCAAACTAGGATCAGTATCATTGTCCTTCCGTGGCTGTTGAACTTCTTCTGTAGAGGCAGGGATTCCAGAAATGTTTGGAGTAACCGGAGTCTCTGATGTCGTTGGAACACTTGTTCTAACTTTAATAGGAGATTTGGAACCGGTTAAACGAGTTCGCTTTGTCCATACTGGTTTCAATTCCGGAGACAAAGACGGTTGACTCGTAAGCCTCCGTGAACGACGGGGTTTCAATTGACTTTCTTCCACGATTGCGGATTACTCGATCAACTAAAATAAAGGGAAGGTATGTTTCCAAATTAAATGAATTTTAGACGCTTTGACACAACTTGTTTTTTCAGTTTTTAAGAGTCGAGAAAAAACAAAAGATGACTCTAGTCTCCTTCGATTTTTAATGAGCCTGAAGTGACAAGTGCTCAGATGGACCTTTTCCATTAAGGAGTCTGAAAAGGAACGAAAGGGACTGCTCTGGAGATCTAGGTAGAGGGAGTACCAAACCAATCGCAAAACTGCAGAATACTTTTTATGGTACGGCAGTCAATCTTCCCGAATGCTATGTTCAGTGCATTGCGATCGATAGGGCGGCAGACACGGCTTCCTAAGGATAAAGGATTTAAGCCTATAGGGGTCTCCCAAAATATACTCGACGGTACGTGGGAGCACAAGGCCGTACTGGCACTTATCGTCTCAAAGTGGAGGAATCACCCAACCATCAGTGAGGACAACAGTTACCAGGCTTTACGACGCCGGAATACGTCTCTAGCCTAGACCTCTAAATGTTGTGCGTTACGTTCCAAAGCGTTGTTAGATTCATTGAATTTATTTTAAGTTGATCTTTCTTATGAAGTTTGCATTTTGGGTTCACCACGAGATGTAGATGTAATTCCTAAAATGCAATCTAAAGATGATAAACAAACTTTTATCTCTTTTGTGCAATGAAAATCCTAGCTACTAGAGGAAAAGAAAGACACAATCTTTTCACAAAGAGCAAAGAGCACACTGTAAATGAACTTTCCTAAATCAAGCCAAACAGACTGTCAATATGCAAATGCACATGCATGTATTTTTTTTCGACTTTCTTAGTATTGATGCTAAAAAGAAAGTTGATGTACAAATCTGAATTTGCTTTCAAGCGACAAACACAAACAAGCTTCTTTTCGAAATCAAAAGATAAAGACGATTACGACACTTTACGATTTTGAAATGAATACTCGTTTTTGACACTAGAAAGTCACAAATTCAGACCAAAGGCAATAGTAAAAGTATAATCGACCATCAACAGCAATCGAACTTTCTCCTATGATCGAAATCCACACTTGCGACAAATCTAAATCAAAGGACGACAGTACGACTATTCTACTTTTGTAATGGAAAAATGTAAACGACTCAACAAACACACAAAAACATCTACAGTTCTTTTGTACAAAGGAGGCGGAATAACAGCAAGGAAGAGGGGTTTTAAACATACATATACTGATCACAGGCTGCAAAATTCAGAGACAGAACTGGAAAGAATGAAGCACAAGAACCTCAGCTGCACAGGGCTAGTCTGATCAGCGCACCTGTAACACAGAGAAACTGGATTGCAGCGTAGGTTTCCCTTTCGGGAAGTGCGCTGAAATGCAGGAACTCTTAACAGTACCTGCGCTGGGCTAGAAACGAGAATCTGTCCGGGTTCTGGGTCACAGTTTGCAGTTTAGTCTTTGGTTTTTGGCCGAGTAAAAGCAATCAGTAATGCACAATCAGGGGTAGATCTAAGGAGGGTCTAATAGCTATTACAAGGGTAATCAGATCATTTGTGAATCAGCTATTCAAATCATAAACAAACCCAGTGAATGGATTGAAGCAGCAGATGTATACTTTGCATTTGTTATGGCAAATGCAGTTCGAATGCTACTTATAAGTTTATGAAACAAACAACAAAGATACACAAACAAACTAATTAGACATTGTCCCCAGCGGAGTGGCCATTTTGTTACCGGGAAAAGTGTCTATTTAGAACTGCTCTATCCCACTAAGGTGTGACAGCTGCCTTAGAAACAAACAGAGAAAAACTACTTTTGTATTTCCTTTATGAACTATAGACAGAGAGGAATAGAAAGAACTAACCTGTGTCTTGTGCTAATCCTTTGATCCAATCCCTCTCTCCTTTGACAATCTCTAGCTACCTGCTCCCTTACTTGCCCAGCTTCACCAAGTACCTGTAAGATCACAGAAGAACAAAACTATACAAAGACATGGATCTATATTCATAGACAACTTAGGATCAGATTTAAGTTAACCATACAAATGTAACAAGCATCAATGATACAAAAGCATGGAGGAAAAACTCAAATAGTTTTTATTGATAAACAAGAAGATCCAGGAGGAGTTACAACCGATGATTCCTGACCTAGCATCAACCTCCCAGCAAAGAAGCCCCTCTTCACCTCCAACAAAGCATAAATCACCCAATACTCTGATGTTTTTCTCAAAACCAACAACAATTCCTTACAATGTGCAAAATTCTAGCCTCTGGATCTCTGGGATGAGGGATCCATATATAGATGTATGTAAGGAGGATGAGTCATCTTGTGATTTGATTAGTGTCTTCTCTCTATCAGTTCTTGCTTCCACTTGGAGACCGAAAGCCTCTTACTCATCCTTGGTCGAATTCAGTGAGGCAAGTGTCATAGGAGAAGATTCTGGAAGCTTCCATTGTCTCTCCACCTCGCGGAATGGCACTGCCATTTGTCATTTCTCGCCCAACGCACCCTCATAGTGCATTTAGGTGCGTTGCAACGCACCTAGCTAGTGTGTTTAGGTGCTATGCAACGCACCTAGCCAGTGGAGCAGCTGAAATGACCCTGTTTTGACTTATTCTGAGCAGTTTCTGGTGGAGAACTTCTGGGAGAAGATGTAATTTGTTGACCTTGTTCCTTTAGGGGTTAGAACAACACTTTTAGGGACTTAGGAGCCCTTGGTTTATGGACATTTCATGCTTGGAGATGCAAGGCACAAAATGTCTATAACAATATGGCGCCCCACCATACTATATCTGAGGATTGAGAAAACCAAATTTGTCTTTCCAACAATTCCTTAGAGAAATATTCCTAAGGAAAATCTAAAGGAGCAAAAGGCCAATCATTATGAGTCTTCCATGAATGCCAAGGGCCTTCAACATCATTCAAACACCAATAATCCTATACTTTCATTGCTCCCAAAGAAGAATTAAAGCATCGAATTCCTTGAAAGTTCCATATTTCTGAGAGTTTGGGGAGTTATTGCCAGTAGTCTTCCCAAAAAAGTGTTGTACTTCCATTATGAATCTCCTAGAATACATGATCATCTACATTGTATCTATTATCCTAAGCTCAATTTCAAACACATGATCCTTTTATTTGAAAATCCCAATTTAATTTTGTTAGACACCTAATTCGCTAAGGGTTATGGTGTGGAAGTTGAACAATCAAAGGGAGTCCAAGAGACCTTGGAATATGAATCCAATGGTCGTAACAATGTATTATAAATGTAAAATTTTGTGAATAGAAATGCATCTCACGATTATCTTAATTTGTTGTCCGTTATTTGTGTTTGTGTTTAACATGGTATTAGAGAAAACATACTCCTTCCCAGCTTCAGTCTGAGCCACTATTTTTGTGCTTGTCAGTTCTGCCCTATCTACTTGTCAGAAGTGATCGTTCTATTTCTCATTTTGCACTTGTCCATAGGGATCTTAACACTCCACTAATTCGGTGTAACTCCTTTGGCCTGAATTACATGTATGAGAGGTAGAGAACTTGCAAAATCTGCCCATAATGGAAAATATGGATAGAGGGATGTGTTGAGTGTTTAATTTTTCTGTTACCAATCCTACATTTTAGCTAAATTCTAGGTGCATTCCGTGCCATTTGTGCCTCATTAAACCTATTAGTTCCATTTTATTTGTCTTCTTTCACGATGATATGCCTTAGCATGAGTGCTTTTCATTATAGCTTTATATGCCCAATATGCTCTAGCACTTGTTTCTCTTCTTTGTGTAGTGAGTGTTTTAAACTACGGCCATTTGCGCTCAAACTACATCTTGTGTTGTCAAAATAACCTGTATTTGAATGTTGGTTGAATGTAATTCTTCTTGGCTGCCATTGGAGTCTAGTTGATGATACCGAAGGTCGCAATGGAAACATTTGCACAATTTTTTGAAGGGAATAAAAAACATTGAATGATATCCAACAATTTCTATGTGTTAAAATTTTGGTTTCCCCTCGCATTGGAAGGAATATGCACAAAAGAATTTGTTTTCTAGGTAGTTGCTTGAGAAGAAAAAATCTGAATGCAGTTGTGAGTGAAAGAATAAATTTTTAGCGTTTGTCATTTTTCTGAAGCTGTGATGCATCTGTGTTTCTTCCCTAGTCGCTCAATTTCGTTGGACTATAACCACCTGTGTGGAAGAACCCGTGAATCATAGTAGCCATTTTATAGTCGATTTTTAATATTCTTTGAGGTCGTGCTTTAGTGCCTGGTCTTCTTCATGAAGAATCTCCATATTCAAACCATGATTGGAATCCTTAGAAAGGATATTACGAGTTATACTGCTGTTGGGCTAATTTATTGACTAAATTAACACAAGTATTTAATTATCAATCCGGGTTTGTAAAACTTGGAGGCAAATCCACTGTATATGGACATCAGATATAATCAAGTTTAGAAGATAAAATTTGAAGAATTAAGGAAGTACATATTAGAAATATAAACCTATTTTAACAATTTCTACTTCATTTATGTAATATATGAGGGAAGAGGCTCCTAACTTAGGAGAACCAGGTTGTTCTTCCCTACAATACTACTTTCATGAAGATAAATCTAAGAGCACTAATTAACAATGGCTTATGATGCAGAAGATGTAAAAGAAGATGCTCCTAACTAAGGAGGTCTAGATTGTCCTTCTTCACAATCCTACTATATCACAATCACCATTGCTTCAAACCAGAAATGCATAAATAACTTCAAATGAGAAATGGAGAATGAAATCCAGTTTTAGTTCAAGATCAAATAGAAGGGGAATTTAACTTAAATTCCTTTGTGTTCCTTCATATGTAGATTAGAATTAAACCAATATTCATTCAGCAATCATCACACATCTAAATACATTTGAAACAAAAACTAGTCTATGAAAACTATGAAAATTGAACCAAGAAGTGTACTTAGCTTGGTGTGGGGGCCCTCCACCCTTGCCTTGCACACTTGAAGAAATCTCAGCTACAACAACTTTAGTAAATCAACCAAGCATGAACAACAAATTGGAATGAAAACAAGTTCTTCAAATTAGCTCCCAACTCAAATTATACAACAGTTACATACAAATTCCATTACAAAAGCCATCAAAGTCTTGGCTTTAAATAGAGGTTTAATGAAAAAAACTGATCTATATTATCTCTAACACTCATATATACTCATATCCACCTATCTAAGTCGAACTCATCCAATCCATCCCAAGAAATATGGGCAATCCCATAAAATCTCAAAACTGCCCTATTTCCTAGGGATTTTCTGGTGACTAGTCATGTTTGACCAGCCTTGACCGGGCCTAATAAAGCTTGTTCTGGCTGAACCAAGTGGAGTTAGCTTAGTCCTAGTTCCCAAGCTGTCCATCCATGCATCAAACTCGAGCCCAAGTGTCCTGCAAATAGGTCATCCACATAGCTATTACGGGAATTTCTGATTCAGTCCAAAATTGCACTTGAAACTCAATTTTCATAAAAACTTCTAGAAATTGCAAAATTAAAATTAAACACCTGAATATGCATAAAATACATCAAAATGAGATGGATGTGATGGAAAAAGGATGGAAAATATAAGAATTAAGTAGGTTTCCCTAAGCAAAAATAGACCAAAACTCAGGGCCAACATCTCCCCCTTGCTGATCTTCAAGCATGTCCTCATGCTTGTCTTTATCTCATTGATCTTCTGCCTCTATATGCTGACCTCCCTTGTTGTTCTACCAATGGCTCTGTCCCTTGAAGATGAAGCTTTCTCTTGATCTACCTGTAAAAGGATATATATGCCTTCATGTACTTCTTCTCTTTTCTTGTGGATGACTTTCTTTACCAATATATCATTCTGGATGAGCAGCTTCAGATGACAAATAAAACTTGAATTTTGCAATACATTCCGACACAGGATTCATGTCCCTCTCAAATCAACAATTTTACTCAAAGGATCCAATATCCAGTTTCTCTTACATCTTATTAAAAGAAGCAAAATTTTTTTATGTCTAGGCTTTCACTTTCAATTTAGCCACTGGTTTACCCATGCAATCGGCAAAATATGGGTCAAAAGAACCATAAAAATATCTCAAATAGAAATGAATTTGAGAAAATTGTTTGCATGGAGTCTAATTAGGCTCGTTCTAAAGAAAACCCATGTTTTCATTTTTCAAATTTCATGTTATTTTACTCAGAAAAAGCCATGAAAAATAGTAGCTTCTCAAAATTGAAATGCATTCCTGAGATTGAATGATTATTCAATTTGAAATCAATTTTTTTCTCTTCAAATTTTTCTTCAGTATCCTGCTTACCTTTTTACTAATGCCCTTGATAAAGAGATGAGACCAATCCTCAAAAATATGAAGTTACTGCTTCCGCAAACACAAAGCTTTGATATAAAAAGATTATAAAAACACAATAAACATGTTTTTATTAATCTATTTCTTTTATTCTATCCTCTGTTTCATCAATTTTTTTTTAAACTCCTTTGTCTCTGTCTTTTCAGCATCTCTGCTCTGTTCATGCAAACAAAATATCCATCTTTATACACTTTGCAGCATCTCTGCTCTGTTCATGCAAACAAAATATCCATCTTTATACACTTCTTCTGAAGCTCTGTTTTGAGAAAAATGTGCCCAACGTGTCAGGAAAAAAATGATATAAAAGTTGCGCTCATTATGCTTAGAAAATGCTCACTGTGTATATAACAGAACTCTCATATTTCCCAAGGACCAATATCAAACACTACATCAACATATGATAGTTAATGTAACTTTGGCTCTGCGTATTCAAATGTAAACCCAAATCTTCAAACACGAGCGCACACTTTGTTTTTAAAGACCCATTCCTTCATGCATCAAACTGAAACTCGGTTTTTTATCATACTCTTTGTCCTCATGTACAGGTGTAGCTTTTAGGCTTGGCATGCTTTCAAAACTTTCTCATTTATTATTTCAACACGCAGTCAACTAGAACAAACACCCTGTTCGTGGAAAATCTGATCTGTGAAGACACCCTGGCCAAGATTTGTTTTGATTTTTCTATCCTACGTTAACAAATCACATGTTAACCTGAAGCTACTTCCTCGTGCATGCAAGCAAACTCATTGTGTAATTAATCTGCAGCCATGTCACCGTTTATTGATTGTGCAATTAAGCCCATTGCATGTGCATTTAAGCTCACTGTATAAACACTTCTTTTTATTAGCAGACTTGGCGATTTCATGGAATATCGAAATCGATTTACCAGATTGTTGTTGAAGTGTCGTGATCCCCTTGATTCGTGGCCCAATTCGCTGCATTTCATATCATTTCTCCCTATTAAACACGCTTATTTGTTGACTGGTGGCATAAAGGAATTTTAAATAAATGACAGACAATTCTGAACAAAGACTTCGGCAATCATGATCCCGACTTTACCTCTGCGATCTTCTTCAAAATAGAAGGAAATCAAATCTAGTCTTATCTGATTTGTTTCCACGAGATTTTGGGCAACCAACGGCTCTATTTACCCACTTATCTCTGCATAGACTCAGCTATTTTTACTTACCTCCTCTGTCAAAACGTTTTTAATGCTTTTAATCCTTTGGCTGCTATTCTCCTGAGCTTTCAAGGGCTGTGATGGAAAAAATTCATGATTCTGAGCTGCAACAATGGTAGAGCTCTTCTTTGCTGAACGTACAGGGCTCATTTCAAAACGTTTTTACCTATTGACTGTGGTTGTAGCTCTTGTTAAAAACGCATAGGGTTTTTTTTACCAAAACGTTTGACTGTTTTCTTATTACCTTTGCTGTGCTCTGACTGGAATGCAACATGGTTTTTTTCTCTGTTTTTTTAGAACGTTTTGACCCATTTCCTTGTGACTGATATGCCGTGCATATATCCATCGAATTGCTGAATGGAACTGTGTTTAATTATGTTCATTGTGTTGTTGACACCATCCGGCATTCATACTTGATATCTTCCACGGTTCAGAGTCTCACAATTTTTACTATGGATATCCTTCTACAGTCTAGAGTATCCTCTACAGCACTATGCCACAACTCACATCGTTTCATAACTGCGTAATTTTTTAAGTTTCGGAACTGTAGACTTCTCTTTGAAAATTTGACTGTTTTGCTGTTGATGCTGCTGTAATTTAAAAATTTGTTTCAGAAGGTCGTAACTCATTCTATTGGATGCCCATAAACGTGGCTAATATTTTATGCAATCCTTCACATGCATTCTTTTATTTTCTTTCAAGAACATGGGTAAATGTTTCAAATGCAAACTATTATTCTTTCAATAGAATAATGCACATTATTTTAACCATGATGCACATTATTTGCATGGAGCCCTCTGGATTTTGATACTATGTATCTCACTTCATTATGAAACCTTCAAGAGTCATGCTCTCACTTGCCATCGTATTGCATTTTCTATGATAACCTCAATACATAAATCATTTCGATTTGTTTGATTTGATTATTTCTCAAAATGCACCTATTCCATATGTATTGCAATATATCTCCTTAATTTTAAAATGACCATTTTTAGGTCATGTTTAAAATTGTTTCAAGAAGGCTAATGCTTGCTTTGTTTGTGCAGGTTCAACCTTTTAAATTCTCACTTTGATCCTTTTTTCTTAGAAGAAAAATACTTAGGGTTAGGGTTTTGAAATGAATATGGAATATATGAAGGGAATGTAGAATATAAGGATAATGGCATATTAGGGTTATGGAATGAAAAATATGTACATATGTACATTGGATTAGGTCTAGGGTAAATGTAAATGTAGAATATAGGATAATGGGCATAAAAGAATGGATATAGGATGAAGGTAAATGTAATGAATATAAAATATGCATTCAGGTATTAACTCAATTTTAACAAAGTCTAAAAATTTCTACAAAAATTTGAATTTACAAGAGCAAAATTTTGTACTTACGATTCTTGTACTTCCCTGTAGTATTGGATGAATGTTGTTGTTCTTTAACAAGATTGGATGAAGTTGTCTTGATCAAATATCGTAGATAGATAGAGCTTATTTATGCTTTCTGTTCTAGCATCCTTCATTGATTCTGGTCCATTGCTTGTTGATGTCGTTCAGGTCCCTCTGCAATTGATTCTTAATAACTCAGGTCCCTTCTGTCATGTACATTTTTATGCAATATATACATGTTTTTGCTAACATTTCAGGTCCCTCTGCAATTGATTTCAAACATATTTCAGGTCCCACTGCCAACAATACAAGTTCCGTTTGTCAATGCAGCTGCATAACTAAGTTTCTTTTTGTGAACCTTCCCCCTTGCTGATGGGAAGACTTGTCCTCAAGTCTTCTTTATTTTGGAGGATGATTCCTGCAAACTCAAAATGAAGAAATGGTAAAACAAAATAGAGAATTCATATTGGCCAAGCTGGTTGGTTTTCCGATATGAATTCGAGTTTGTATTGTGCCACTTTCGTGGATTTTCACAACCAAACTCCTTTATTATTTTTGATCTTTTTCTATTTTTTTATTTTTTCCTTTTTTGAATGGAGGTGGGGTGTAATGGAGTAGGGAAGTATGAAAGCTGATGAAAATAGGTTATATTGAAGTCATGATGTAGTAGTAAGGCTGGACTTCAACATGCATGGTCGTGGAGCTTAACATACGGTATGGATGATGAACAATATGAATTCAAATCATGAACAAATGATGATGATCAAATCATGAACAATATGAATTCAATATGAAAGGCTTCTTTGAAGATTGATGTGACTTGACATAGTACTGAACTTGACTGCTTCTTCTAATGATTATCTTCATGTCTTTTTGCCTTGATCTTGATCATGTTGTAGGGTTTGTGGATGTTGTTGGTCAACATTGAAGAGCAAGCTTCAAGAGTTTGAGTTTCATTGAATGAACTCAACATCAGGTGTATCTTCACTTTTCTTTGACTTGAACATTTGTATTCATATTCTGAAATATGAATTTGATTTGGAAAATTACGTCATCTATGGAGTTCACTCCTTCATTCTTCCTATGACCTGCAAAAACATAGCACTTGCCTGCAATACAACATTAAATGATGGAGGAAGAGAGGTGTACAATCTCTCTTCTTCCAATATATATGTAAATCATTACAAGCATTGCTTAGAAAACAAGTCCAAAGATGATAGACAAACATAATGCATTTATTTACCCCTTTGAGGAATGGTGGCCAGCCTAGACCTCCTAGCGGTATTTTGTTTACAAAATATTTGTTTGATATCCAATTAGAGTGATTCCAAAGCCAAGTTGAAGTGAATTCATATGGCTACCTCCTGTATAAACAGGTTTTCAAAATGATATAAAATGATATGGTAAAAATTATAAGGAGTGCCATGTTTGATAGAGCTTCTTGTTAATTTTTAACTAGACCAACAGTCACTATTTGAAGCGTAACTTCTTCGATAAAGATCAGATCAATGTGATTCCACTTGGATATTAAATTATATTCATTTTTGTATTTCCAGTAGAAACAGGTTTTAAAAATTCTTAGGCTTGATATCACAAAATTGGTGATGAACAGGCCTAGGAGGCAGAGTTTTACTATGCTGGTTTGAAGACATGCAGTCATTAAATGTGGCATAAATTTTTCATTTCACCTCCAAATGGGATGATTCAAATTGTTTATTAAGATAGAATTGAATATGTATCTCCCATATAAACATGTTTTGAAAATAATGTGATTTGGTATTTCAAATATGCCAATGAACAGTCAAGACCTAGAATTGTCACCTTGCAGATTTTTCGACAAGCAGTTAGTATTTCAAGAATAACTTTTTCATATGATACCTGATTGAAGTGATTAAAATTGATTTAGAAACTAGATTCAAAGGGCTATCTTCCTTATGAATTTTAGATAAAAATGTTTCCATTAGACACTTCAAATATAGGTTGTACTAACTCTATCCTCAACATTTCACTTGAGACCTAGTTTTGATTTTGATCACATTTTTATTTGTGATATGAATTGAGAACTTCAAAATGGATTTCAAAACTAGATTTGAAGATATATGTAAAATAAACCATGATTTCAAAATGATCCTATATGGTTACCCAAAATAGGCTTGGTCTTACTGCATTTTGCCATGTAGTCCTTTCAAATGAATATTGAACAATGATTTGAAGAAATTGTTTGAAACAAATTTATTATGGAAGTCTTATTGCGAATTTATTCCACTTGTTTATTTATTCTATTCTATCCTATTCTATTTTAGAAAGATAATTCATTCTCTCAAGTATAAGAGAATTTCCAATGCATCCATTTTCGTAACAAGATCATAAGTAAACTCATATCCAAATTTGAAAAATATACTTTAATGAAATTTTGGACATGAAGATTTATTTGATCATTAAGATTTGATGAGAAAGAATGTTGAATAATGGAGTAGTGTTGTGAGCTAATGACTAGTTGAAACCAAGTTTTAAGATGATCTTTGTCTGCTTGGTTCTCATTAATTGTCATAGCACAAAACTCTTCTTGTGGTACTTGTTCAAAATCTTGTATGCACAAGGGATCGTGTGATATACTTGCTAGAAATTCTTCAATTTCTGGCTCTAATGTTTGATCTTCATTGCCTGTGATCCATGATTCATTCACCTCCTCACAAAGATAGCTAGAAGAAAGTTCTAGGTTCTCTTCCCGTGGATCATCATCATGGACGTTTTGACATAAAGATTCAACCCTAGTGAGCATTCTAAATTGAGGACAAGGACTTGAAAATAGTTTTGTGGTAGCATACCCTCCTTCTCTAAATGATTTCTTTAACATCATTCTTTAGATCTTGTCTTGCAAATGGATTTTGTAGTTATTTTTTTTTTTTTTTATGTTTTTGTTGGGGGGTCTTGTTTTGGGAAATATACTTCTAGGATCTCTATTTCTAAGCATAAAGAAACATAACTAAGAGAAATGCATACTAACTAGATTTTTAGTGTTTTTGTTTATCTTCTATTTGACTATGCTGATAATTACCTCCCCGGCAACGGTGCCAAAATGTTGGGCTAATTTATTGACTAAATTAACACAAGTATTTAATTATCAATCCGGGTTTGTAAAACTTGGAGGCAAATCCACTGTATATGGACATCAGATATAATCAAGTTTAGAAGATAAAATTTGAAGAATCAAGGAAGTACATATTACAAATATAAACCTATTTTAACAATTTCTACTTCATTTATGTAATATATGAGGGAAGAGGCTCCTAACTTAGGAGAACCAGGTTGTTCTTCCCTACAATACTACTTTCATGAAGATAAATCTAAGAGCACTAATTAACAATGGCTTATGATGCAGAAGATGTAAAAGAAGATGCTCCTAACTAAGGAGGTCTAGATTGTCCTTCTTCACAATCCTACTATATCACAATCACCATTGCTTCAAACCAGAAATGCATAAATAACTTCAAATGAGAAATGGAGAATGAAATCCAGTTTTAGTTCAAGATCAAATAGAAGGGGAATTTAACTTAAATTCCTTTGTGTTCCTTCATATGTAGATTAGAATTAAACCAATATTCATTCAGCAATCATCACACATCTAAATACATTTGAAACAAAAACTAGTCTATGAAAACTATGAAAATTGAACCAAGAAGTGTACTTAGCTTGGTGTGGGGGCCCTCCACCCTTGCCTTGCACACTTGAAGAAATCTCAGCTACAACAACTTTAGTAAATCAACCAAGCATGAACAACAAATTGGAATGAAAACAAGTTCTTCAAATTAGCTCCCAACTCAAATTATACAACAGTTACATACAAATTCCATTACAAAAGCCATCAAAGTCTTGGCTTTAAATAGAGGTTTAATGAAACAAACTGATCTATATTATCTCTAACACTCATATCTACTCATATCCACCTATCTAAGTCGAACTCATCCAATCCATCCCAAGAAATATGGTCAATCCCATAAAATCTCAAAACTGCCCTATTTCCTAGGGATTTTCTGGTGACTAGTCATGTTTGACCAGCCTTGACCGGGCCTAATAAAGCTTGTTCTGGCTGAACCAAGTGGAGTTAGCTTAGTCCTAGTTCCCAAGCTGTCCATCCATGCATCAAACTCGAGCCCAAGTGTCCTGCAAATAGGTCATCCACATAGCTATTACGGGGATTTCTGATTCAGTCCAAAATTGCACTTGAAACTCAATTTTCATAAAAACTTCTAGAAATTGCAAAATTAAAATTAAACACCTGAATATGCATAAAATACATCAAAATGAGATGGATGTGATGGAAAAAGGATGGAAAATATAAGAATTAAGTAGGTTTCCCTAAGCAAAAATAGACCAAAACTTAGGGCCAACAACTGCTGCATAAAGGAGAGAAGAAGAAAAGCTCAGAACGCGCTTCGTGTTCAAGAGGCACAAGGAAATTTTTAGTCGCAGGAGTCACTCACCTCTATCTTCTGTGCATGTGGTCATTGTTTGACAACCCATCATTTTAACATTTAATTCAAGATCCATTTATCTGTGCATTGAATAACGTGCTCCTTGTTGCTCCATGCAATAGAACATTGACTCTCAGTCCCTCCACGAATTTTGTGAATGAACTAGCACCTAGCACGAACGAAGCCCTCTAATTTAAATCCCTAATTATTTGTTTAATAGTTTTAAAGATGTGCAGTGATATAGAGATGATGTTGTTGTTGTGGCTATCGTGAGTGGCTTGGATTGGGTGGACAGTGACATCAGACAATTACAAACCTAGACGATTTGGGTATTAAGTCATTCTTAACATTATTTGCTATTATATGAGGTGAAGTCTTTTCAAAGTTACACATGATTGCATTTGCGATAACTATGAACCATTGAGTCCGTGTGTAATGGTATGAACCCCTGAGGGTTGTTTTGGTTGTTGTTAGCACTGTTATACTGTCTTGAGTATTTTTTGCCTTAAATGTTTTCTATAAATGAACTAAGGAGAGATACTTTCAGGCTCTAATTTGGTTGTGGGCTATGGAAAATCATTGTACTTTCCAATTCATATGAGAGCACGAGAGAGCCACCAAATATTTGACAGAGAGAGCAGTTTTTTAAAATTATTGGATAAGAGCAGGAAGTGATTCAAAGACTCAGCTTTATCTCTTGAACAAACTTCAGTGCCTCCATGCAAGTTCAATCCACTGGGAGTTCTATATGCTGAAAAATTGAGCCATGTTTTTTCCATCTAGTCCATAACAAGCAGAGGTATTGTATGCAATTATGGTGCATTTGATCTTTGTGCATTTAGTTGGGGATTTTGTCGACTTGTGTATTCAAGGGAGTACCAAGCAAATTGGCTCCTGGATTTATTTTCTTTGTTACTCGAGTTGAAAGGAAAGTGCAGGATATGGTCATGTTGCAACTTAGTTACTTAGAAGCAACAAAGATAAATGAAGTGTAATATTCTTGCAAAAACATATGGGTCTGCATTTTTGAACAACAAATTCTTTCCAGGATACTTTTTGACCAGATTCTTTTTCTTCTTCTTGATTTGTTGAGAGTCCAAGCTGGTATTTGTTTTATCCTCACTATTTTTTCAATTTGTAAAGGGCAGAGTTACAAGAAACCCTTGAGGTCTTTAAATGGCTCTAATTGGTGAAGTATTAGAGTTCCTAAAAACTCTAATACAATCTACTATTGATGATACAATGAAAATCAACAAAGCCTCTCTTTCTAACATTAAAACCTGTCTACAATATGCACAAGAAAACATTGAATTTTTGCAGCTTGAGTCACAGTTACAACAAGATGAGTTACATCAATGTAAGCATCATTTTGAACTTGTTTTTGTTTAGAACAATCCTCTCTTTAAGATTGAGATAAAATCCCATTAGCAAAAAGAAATTAAATCTAAGGTTCATTCATATCAAGTCCCAATTTCAGGAGCAGTTTTTTCTAAAGATGCAGAAGTTCAGGTTCCACTTCCCAAGCCCATTATCAGACCTTGGGAATATATTATGAACAAAAAAAACCGAACTGGTCTTGTATATGACAAGGAGGTTTTTCTTCACACTCCAGACTATTCCAAGCCCATCTAGTTTCACAGTGTTGGGTTTCTACATGATGATTCATATTCACCTGTTTCAAATCCTGCTCCTCATCCTCTTTCACAACCGATTGTCACATGTCAACATTGTGATAGAGTTGGCCATGTGAAAGATCATTGTTTTAATCTTGCATTGTGGTTAGCACACTCATCATTCAAACAAATGCTTCAAAAATAAGCCTCCTACAAGAACAAAGATTCATCTTGGATGGATTGCTTCTTGGCAACGTGCTTCAACAACCAAGAATATATTTCACTCATACCACATGATTTGTTCTCGAGTATTGAAAAGTCTTGTAGTTGAGATATCTTCATCTTCTCGCCCTGTATTTGACAGGGGCAATTAATGGTCATCTACAAGTTTCAAAGATAAATCAAGCGAGCTTGCGCCACAACCTGAACATGTTGCCTAAGCCTATAGTCAGAGACATCCATACCGAGATTCATATTTGTATCCAGAGACAAAGAAGCCCCTAAGCATGCCTTTAGTTGGTGGCCTTCCTTAAACCACCGCATGTTGAAGACTTCCCTTTTTCCAGGTTGAAGGTTTCCCTTTTCAAAACAATAAGGAGCACTTCCTCTATCAAAAGACTTCAAATTATTGCTAGATTTGTAAGAGTTCTAGGAATTGTACTAAGCGTTCCAGCGTTTGTGGTCATCCTTAAATCACCACCAATTGGGACCTAGATTTCTCCCACCTTATGCCAACATCTCAAAGATCACATTTAGCTTCTTATTGTTATGCATTATTGTATTTTTATATTAGATCTCTCTTCTTGGACTTGTATATACCCCTTCAGATTAACAGGGGAATGTTAAATGCCCAATCTGCTAAGGGTTATGGTGTGGAAGTTGAACAATCAAAGGGAGTCCAAGATGTTATCACCCTGTAATTTGAAGGCTATAGGATAAATCACAAGAATGTAACATCAAACCAACTTCAGGATGGGAATCTAGCCCTTCCAATCCCAGAGAGAGCTCTCTCTATAAAATTTATCTTTGTTGCTTGAAAATCTTAGAGTAGTTATGATAGTACTTGTGTTTTGGGTTTTGGAAGACTGATTGTATTCAATTTAATTAGCATCTATTGGTAAATGGAGTCAAAAGGTAAATTGGATGGTTGCATCAATTTTTCACAGAGTAAACTCACGGAAAGTTAGAAATATTTACTGGACATTTTATAATAATAAGTGGATGATGGGAGAACAATGAAAACCTTTAGCAGAACTAAAGAGAAATTAAGAATTATTTAGTGTGGCATTCAGTCAATCACGAAGAACTAAAGAGCAGTCAAGAATTATTTAGTATGGCCTTCAATAGAAAACATATAGATTGCAAAAGTAGTCCGAATAAGGTACTCAAAAGTAAATCCTATTTATCACATTTTTTGTTTTGCAATTGGAAGAGCAGTCAAGAATTATTTAGTATGGCCTTCAGTAGAAAACATATAGATTCCAAAAGTAGTCCGAATAAGGTACTCAAAAGTAAATCCTATTTATCACATTTTTTGTTTTGCAATTGGAATTTAGATTATTACAGTGAAGAGATGACAGTGAAATGCTTTAACATAAGAAAAACATCACTAGTATTTAAGCCACAAAAATCCTATGAAAGGTCTGCTTAGTATTGATGCTCCAGTGCTTTTAAAAAAACTTACAATGCTCCAACAGATCACTAATATTTCTGATCTCAAACAATCAACCTCTAATACTTCAAAATCAGAAGTATTTATACAAAATTTACAAACTATTTACAATAAATGTTGTCTCTAACAAACATGAAATTTTTAGACTATAGATGAACTAAAAGATCAAATTGCTGCAGATTAATAGTTCTAGTGAATGTACTGTGCAAATGCTATTGCCGTGGAAGTGGGAGCAGGTAGGATGTAGACCCAAATTTGTGGTTTTGCTAGCAGATGAACTAGTAGATGCAAATGTATCTCTCTCTTTCTTAGTAATTCACTCAACTACTTGCTGATCCTTTGACTTGATAATCTCAGACTTCCCTCAATGATGGCTAATCTTGTGACTGCCCTGCTGTTTTATCATTCATTAGTGTCACAAAATATATATATATATATATATATATATATATATATATATATATATATATATATATATATTAGAATAATATTTCCAAAATATTTTAAATGAAATTTATAATTAAATTTCTACAAAATCATGTGTTGTTTCCAATCCATGGTTTTGTTTTCTCTTTCCATGAATTCACAAAACCATGGGTAGTTTTGTTTCTATTACTCCTTCCTCTGTAAATTCATTTTATCTGTATGTAAATTCCTTTTACCCTTGTAGAATACCTGGATGGTTTTACAAAACCATGTTTTGATTTGTATGGTTGGAAGAATATTTTCACTTTACTCTTTTACTTTCACCTGCAACATGATTTTACACCTGTAAATTGATTTCACTATGCCTGTAAATTGATTTCACCCTAATCTTCTATCTGAAATGCATTTACATGAATGCTATCTTTGCTCTCCTGTACATTAATCTCATGTGAATTTTTCCCTTTTATTTCTTGTGATAAATGATAAATTCATGGAATCCGTGAATTTTATTTCAATGCGTGGCTATAAAACCATTTTACCTTTGAATCTCATTCCACAACCTTAGTCTCATATTGCCTATAGCTATATAATTTTACCTCAAGTATGGTTTCACCCATAGCTCTGAAATACTATTGCATCCTAATATCTCTGTATTTCACTTGAAATTAATCCACCCTATATTATAAGATTCAAAACCAAAACAGTTAATGGTTTATTGCATCGCTTTAAAGTGGTAGGTGGTATTATTTTGGAGGACACGATATAATGTGGGGCTACCACGTACCAAAAAGGTGGGTTGGGAAAACCACTAATCTCACGTGCTTTTTGATTGTTAACTGTTGGATGAGCTGAGCGCGGGATATGGAATTTTAACCGTTCATTTATTTTACGAATATCAAGGAAAATAAAAATGAAGGGGGTTTAATTCTTAGTGCTGGGTGGGCCATTGGTTGACTTTGCAGGGGGAAGAGGTAGTATAGGTTCGACGAGAGAAATTAATATAAAGTCCAAAACTTTATGTTAATAGGGTTTTGTGAAGTAAGGGGTAAAAATAGGGATTATATATATATATATATATATATATATATATATATATATATATATATATATATGGGATTTATCCAACATTCACAAGGGAACATTTTTCGTGATGGTTTATATAAGCCCATAGTTACATTGTGTTTTGACAGAATAAGCCCAAGGCTACCCTCTTGTGCTTAGTGTTAGGTGTGCTAGGCTTAGGTATTATGAATGCATGGAGATGGAGTGGGATCTAAGCTTCCAGACTTTTTTTTAATGCAAATTTCAAAAAAATCCAAGGCTTTAAAACGAGAAGCTCTGTAATATATAACCTTTTTGTCACACAAACCTATTCTTAATGATTTGAAAGCAGGTATTCGGGTTATGCTTGGGTAATATTCAGATGAATTAACAAGGAAAGTGGGTGATAAAGTAGGAAGCTGAGTAAAGGATGATGCAAAATGGAGAGGAAGCCCGGCCAGTCAACGAGCCAAAAGCTTCATCATGAAAGCAACAAATAATATCCAAATCATCAGATTTCCTATAATTATAAGACCCTAACACAAGAGACCTTGAGATATGAATCCAACGGTGATAAAAACGTATTATAAATGTATAATTTTTTGAATATACATGCATCTCACACTTATCTTAATGTGTTGTCCACTGTTTATGTTTGTGTAAGCAGGTATGTTGTCCACTTTTTATGTTTGTGTAAGCAGGTATTCGGCTTATGTTGGGGTATTATTCAAATGAATTAACAAGGAAAGTGGGTGATAAAGCAGGAAGCTGAGTAAAGGATGATGCAAAATGGAGAGGAAGTGGGGCGAGTTAGCGAGCCAAAAACTTCATCAAGAAAGCAACAAATAATATCTAAATCATCAGATTTCCTATAATTATAGGACCGTAACACAAGAGACCTTGAAATATGAATCCAACGGTGATAAAAATGTATTATAAATGTATAATTTTGTGAATATAAATGCATCTCACACTTATCTTAATCTGTTGTCCACTGTTTATGTTTGTATTTAACAAATTTATCAGTTTGTGTCATACACAAAGCATATCACATAAACCTCCAAAAAAAATTATATTCACATCTAATGAGTAAATTTTTTATTCAAAAATATTTTATATTGGAGTTCTAGTAATTCATTATTCAAATAAGCAGTGATACATATATTAATGATCATTATTCAAATAAGCAATGATACATATATTAATGATAATATTTAAAGATCATACAATAGTGATTCTGTATTAAAAAATTACAAATGTTTGCTATACAATACATTAAAAGAAATTTAAAAGAAATTTGATCTTTAAAGATCATGTTACAATAATAATTCTGTATTAAAAAATTACAAATATTTGCTATACAATGCATTGAAAGAAGTGTTTTCTTATAAATATATCTTACCCATATATTTCTTTTCACACACATACCTACTTCCACAATAAAATTCCCAAACTTAAAATTGTCATTAAAATTAAAAACCAAAAATTGTAATTAAAATTAAAAACCAAAAATTGTAATTAAAATTAAAAACCACTTATAAAATTTTGTAATAATCCACACGATTTAAAAAAAATATATTTTTTACTAATTCCAATAACCCATTATTCAAATAAATATTAATACATATATTAATGACCTCATTCAAATAAAGATTTATACATATATTAATGAGAATTTTTGGAATAAGGATCTATACATATATTAATGAGAATTTTTGGTGATGATGTTACGAGTGATATCATATTAATTTTGAGTGGTTAATCCTTTCCCTATTTTTGTACTTTACTATTACATATTTGCAACTAGGGAATTTAACTAATTTCATTATTGTTTCACTTTAAAAGTGTTTCACTTCAGGATGATAATCTAGATTCATCAACATTATAGATTCATGTGTGGCCTACAACAAAAGTTCAAAAAAATTGAAGCTTTTATCCCAAGTCATTTACTTAAGTAGGAGATGTTTGTAGCGAACACTCAACCAAATTTTCCATGAATTTAAAAGTGATTGGATGGTAACAAGCGAAGTCCACTCGCAACCAATTGTCAAGCACATAGCAAATTGAAGGCACTGGTCTCAATGACTTGATGGCAGCACGCTAGGTTCATTCACAACCAATTGTCTAGCACATAATAAACATCTAGACAATCTAGGCAAATTGAAAGCTTTCATCTAAAATTTAAGTATAAACATAAACCACTTTACTTATAAATTATTTAAAATGTTAATAAATTATTAAAATATGTGTTAATTGTGTAAGATAAGTCCATTCACATTGTAAACTTACACAATTAACTAAAACACAATGAACCCTTATAACAGTTTTTGTTCTAAATTTTAAAAATAAGAAATATATGAAGTTTCCTAACCATCAACTTCATAATCCCTTCAATGTAAAGTACTCAAAGAATAAGTTTTTGTTCTAAATTTTAAGAATAAGAAATACACGAACTAACCATCAACCTCATAATTACTTCAATGTAAACTACTCAAAGAATAAGTTTTTGTTCTAAATTTTAAGAATAAGAAATACATGAAGTTTCCTGACCATCAATTTCATAATCACTTCCATGTAAACTATTCAAAGAATTAAAACCTACCTCTTATAAATCAAAATCTCGTCATAAATTTTAGAATAATAGAATTCATAACCTAAACTAATAATCAAACTCCATAAACAAATCATTATACACTATAGTAACAAACAATAACATAAAAGATATTCATAACCTAAATTAGTAATCAACACCGCACACAAATCATTAGACACCGTAGTACCAAACACCAATTATCAAGCTCAAAAGCTCTGTGACTGTATGTCGCAATCAAAATTTTTGAACAGATAACCATCCACTTATATAGCTAATTGTAATTGTGGATATCATTTTCATTTTGAATAGATAACCATTCACTTAAATAGAGATGGATTGTAATTGTGGCTAAATGGGTTATTGTTAGAAAGATTAATGAAAAGAAACCTGCAATGTGGCCATTTAACTTTAGAAGACCAACAAATAAAACGAATACGAACTTAATCTTTGCAACGACAAGCAGTCTGCGACACTTGTTAGAAAAAAAGAACACAGGTGCCATTTGGCCACAGTACAGAAAACTATCTCGACACATAGAAATAAGCCTGTCCAGGTGGTGACTGCCCACTCTAAACGTGTGTTGGAAACCGAGAACGGCCTGAACAGCTAGATTTGGCGAGCGATAAACATAAAATCTCATCATCTCAATACTCACATCATAAACTGCTCTCATGTTATGCATTCCAGTTGGTATATGAGTCTGCCATCGAGTCATCTTCCTCGTCAAATCTGATCGGTGTTACTGGTTCCTCTAGCGGTGATAAAAGGGTTTTGCATCCTCAACCTCCTCGGCTATATCATTTCTCTGTGAGATCTTCAGTAACGATGTCGAAGAGCCAAACACCATCGTTTCCTCCACAGAAGCAAGATGTCCAGCCAGGCAAGGAGCATATCATGGATCCCAAGCCTCGGACTGCTAGACCGTCGTATAAGCCCGCAGGCAAATTGAACGTAAGATTTCTTCTGCATTTTTCTGGGAAGAATGAATCAGTGTGTTGGTTTTTACTTTTGAAATATAAGTCCAGGAGTTTTACTTTTTGGCGTTCCAGTTTCTTGGGCAATTTTGATTTGATACTTTTGGATCCGTCATATTAATAAGCTACATTTTAATTTTGATTTAATTGTTCCAGATCTATCATATCAATGAGCCCCACAGGCTTGTTAGTTCAAAATGTGAACCCACACACTGTTAGTTCAAAATGTCCGCCAAAAAAGCATATATTGGGATTGAGCTTTGATACTTCGGGATCCATCATATTCATGAATCACACCTCACTTGAAACGTTGATCAAAAATCATATATTGAGATTGATCAAAAATCATATATTGTCATTGAAACTTGAAACGTTGATAAAAAAACATATATTGTGATTGAAACTTAGGGATCCTATCATATTAATTAATGTCAGCCAGAAAATCATATATTGTGATTGAGCTTTGAATTAATGTCAGCCAAAAAATCATATATTGGGATTGAGCTTTGAATTAATGTCAGCCAAAAAATCATATATTGGGATTGAGCTTTGATACTTCGGGATCCATCATATTCATGAATTCATGAATCACAATTCACTTGAAACGTTGATAAAAAACCATATATTCAAAAATCATATATTGTGATTGAAACCTAGGGATCCTATCATATTAATTAATATGAGTCACACTTGAATTAGTCAAAATGTTAATCAAAATCATGTATTGCAAAATGTTAAACATTAATCAAAATCATGTATTGATATCAAATCAGAAATTCAGATTTGATACGTCCGGATCCAATTTGATATCTAAGTTGATAAAAATCATATATTGTGATTGAGCTGGAAGTATAAAATCAGAATTGCTCATTTGTTCATCTCACAAAACGATTAGCTCTGAGCTTCTCTGGCCATTAGTGAATATGATTATGATTCTGATGAGGACTTGTGCAGGGAAAAGTTGCGTTGGTGACGGGAGGAGACTCTGGTATTGGGAGAGCTGTGTGCCATCACTTTGCGTTGGAAGGAGCCACTGTTGCGTTTACTTATGTAAGTGGGCAGGAAGACAAGGATGCTATGGATACATTCAACATGTTAAAGGAAGTGAAGACTCCTCATGCCAAGGATCCTACCAAAATTAGCGTGGATTTGGGATATGATGAGAATTGCAAGAAGGTAAGACTCCTCCGAACTCGTTCATACCTCGGGTTGATGTATCTAGGTTTTAGAATACATTGGTTTTTATGCTATATGTATTATTGTTTGCTTTAGTTTCAATCAGTTTAGATTTTAGCATTATCCTCTTTCCTTTTTTTCGGTTTAGGAAAACGTAAATCATGTTTCTTTTTTGGGTCCACACAAAGCAGATGTGTGATGGGTTTGTCATGTAAATAATTGTAAAAACAATCTAGGTCCAAAAGGGGGGCATGCAAACAATTCACATTAAAGTTTCAAATTTGTCATACAATTTGATCCAATTGGTTTTTTTGGTTTTTTTTTGTTTTTTGGTTGTTGTATAAATTGACACAATTTGGGTTAAAGAACCTTGGGTGTGTGACGGAAAAGGGTTCAGGTTGGTCTGCAATTGACACAACTTGCGTCCCTTCGGTTGTTTGATATAGGGAAAAGGTTTGTGAGAGAAGGTTTCTGATTTTGAGAAAAGATCTTTCATCTTTACTTTTTAGATTCGTGGAGTGAGGGCATTTGGTGAAATTGGGGAAAATTTAGGATTTGGTGCCTTGAGGCGAAAGGGGAAATGGCTCACTCACCCTAGGGTATTGGGGGTGTTTGAGGGGGGAAGGAAAGCCAGGGGAAAAGAGAAAAAATGCGCTCTTCGAAAAGTCTTTTGTGAGGGGAGTAGGAAAACAAGGGGAAAAGAAAAAAAATGTTCTCTTCGAAAGGTCTTGTGGAAAAGTTTTGTATGGGGGTGTGTTGAGGGGAGCAAAACAAGGGAAATGGAACAACTTTTCTCTTGGAAAAGTCTTGTTTATAGTTCACATAATTTAGTTACCCATGGGTATGTGTTTGGGTGTATGAGGGGGTTATGTGTTTGGGTGTGTGAGAAGAGTATGAGGGGAGAAGGAAAACTCTTTGAAAAATCCCTTCGAAAAATATTTTCCCATGGGTATGTGGTTGGGTGTATGAGACCGGAAGGAAAACGAGGCTAAAAAAACTTTTCTCTCTTGGAAAAGTCAATCTTCTGTTTATACTAAACAGAATTTAGGTTCTCATGTGGTTATGGTTCGGTGTGAGTGGAGAACGAAACTGAAGGGAGAAGAGAAACGGTTCTTTAAGTTGTGATTGTAGTTGACACAATTTAGGTTCAATTTCCTTGGGAAAATGTTTGTGTTACCGACAGGGTGTGTGTCACGGAAAATTAAAAGGGAAAGGTTGAAGTCCTTTTGGGTGTGTCTCTTACCCTAGGTTCCTTGTGTCTCCTACGGTAAATATGTATAGATTTACTATGGAAAATGTGAGATTCTTTATGTCTTTACCTAAAGTTTACATAATTTAGGTTGAATTCCCTTGAGAAAAAGGGTGTCTTAAACATTTATGTCCCTTGGGTGTGTTAGGTAAAAATTTATGTCCCTTGGGTGTTAGGTAAAAGGTGAGATTCTTTATGCCTTTACCTGAAGTTTACATAATTTAGGTTGAATTCCCTTGAGAAAAGAGGTGTCTTAAACATTTATGTTCCCTCGGTGTGTTACATAAAAATTTATGTCCCTTGGGTCTTAAATAAAAGAAGTAAAAGAACATGGTGTCTTAAACATTTATGGATCTTAAGTAAAAGAACACGGTGTCTTAAACATTTATGTTCCTTGGGTGTGTTAGGTAAAAATTTATCAAGGTAAAAGGTGAGAGATTCTTTATACCTTTACTTATATAAAAGTGAAAAGTGAGTGAAAAGTGATTTTCTTCTAGAGTTGGGTTTCACTTTGGGGAAGTGATTTTCCAAATTATGAGGATGCAAAGGAGATGGATTCATTATGAGGATGCAAGGATCATAAGGATTATGAGGACATGGGTTCATCCTTATGAGGATGAGGATTATGAGGAGATGGGTTCATTATTAAAAGTGAAAAGTGAGTGAAAAGTGATTAAAGTGAGTGAAAAGTGATTTTCTTCTAGAGTTGGGTTTCACTTTGGGGAAGTGATTTTCCAAATTATGAGGATGCAAAGGAGATGGATTCATTATGAGGATGCAAGGATCATAAGGATTATGAGGACATGGGTTCATCCTTATGAGGATGAGGATTATGAGGAGATGGGTTCATTATGAGGAGTGGAGGATGTAAGGAGATGGGTTTGGTAAGAGGAGTTAGGTCCTCTTCATTTGCGTGATTTCACCCTATTTGGGTGAAAGTGATTTCCCTCCTCATTAGGTCTCGATTTGGGTTTGGGTGAGTTTCTCGTGCATAGGGGATTAGGGGATGAAGTTGGGGTTGGAGTTGGGTTTTGTTTTCCTTATGAGGAGTGAAGGAGTTGGGTTGGGTTTAGGTGAAATGTGAAGTTGGGGGTAGGGGATTAGGGGATGAAGTTGGGGTTGGAGTTGGGTTTTGTTTTCCTTATGAGGAGTGAAGGAGTTGGGTTGGGTTTAGGTGAAATGTGAAGTTGGGGTTGGAGTTGGGTTGGGTTTAGGAGAAAGTGTAATATTTCCTTGCGTAAAGGAGTGGAGGAGTTAAAGGGTTGGGTTCGGATGAAAATATGATATGTTCTATTGTATAAAGAGAGTTTGGTCCAAATGAAAATATCTTTTTCTTTGTATAAAGAGAGTTTGGTCCAAATGAAAATATGATGTTCTTTGTAGAAAGAGGGTTTGCTCCAAATGAGGGTATAAAGAGAGTTTGGTTCCAATGAAAATATCTTTTTCTTTGTATAAAGAGAGTTTGGTCCAAATGAGGGTTGGGGGTTGGGTTCCATCCTTATCAAAGGAGAGGTGGGTTGGTGTGGAGTTTTGGGTTTGCTATAAAGGATTTTTTTTTTCCTTTTCAATGGGGGGGTTTGCTATAAAGTTGGACTTGTGTATGAAAGTGATGGGGTGATTTCCCTCCCATCTTCCTTTTAGTTGAGTTCATGAAAGTAGTGAAAGTGATTTAGGTCCTTTAGCCAAGTAGTGAAAGTGATTTAGGTAAAAGTGATTTCATCCAAGTAGTGAAAGTGATTTAGGTAAAAGTGATTTCCTCGTCATTAAAATAATTTTTTGTTTTCATTAGAGGGGTTATATGAGTTGGGTTCATTATGAGTAGTCGGCTTGTTTCTTCATTAGAGGGGTTATATGTGTTGGGTTGGGGGTTATGAGCTGGGTTCATTATGAGTAGCAGTTGGGTTGGGGGGTCGGCTTGTTTCTTCATTAGAGGGGTTATATGTGTTGGGTTGGGGGTTATGAGCTGGGTTCATTATGAGTAGCAGTTGGGTTGGGGGTTATGACTTGGGTTCATTATGGGTACTCGGCTTGAGTTTGAATGAAAATGTGCAACCTCACTAGTGGTTGGGGATTCGTATAGAGTCTCTTCGTCAATACGAGTTGGATTCATTATGAGGATTTGGGTTCACTAAAGGAGTTAGCCCATGGCTAGTTGGGTTTGAGTGGAAGTGTACCCGAGTCCCTTCCTCTTCATTATGAGGAGTTGGGTAGGCTTTCAATGAAAATGTAACCTCACCATTTGTAGGGGCTCGGGTTGTTATAGAGTCTGGTCCTCCTCCCCCATACAAGTAACTGAATACCAACCCAACTCAACTCGTGAGGTTGCAGACTGTCACTCGAACCCAACAAGGGTTGCTCTAACTCTTTTAATGAACCAAATCCTCAACTCCTCATAAAGAACCCAACTCATAATGAGGAGGGAAAGACTTTATACCAACCCCCTACAAGCAGGCACAGAGTTAGTCTTCGCTAAAACTGTGCAACCCAGGGCCCTTGAGGAATAGGGTAACAGTGGGCAATCCTAAGCCCCTCCTTGAGACGTAGGTAGAGTAGAGTATCTTATCAAAAGACACATGGAGCGTTGGTGGAGTCTCATGGGTGTGAGGAGGAGGTTTATTGTGACGTAGGTAGAGTAGAGTATCTTATCAAAAGACACATGGAGCGTTGGTGGAGTCTCATGGGTGTGAGGAGGAGGTTTATTGTGTATGTCGAGGTGTTTGGTATGAGAAGCAAAGTGTGTTAGTGAATTTGGGTGAAAACGTAGTGGACAACCCTAGGTTTCCTTCCCACGTAGGTTTTCTAAGTTTTATGAGTTGATTCGGGTGAAAGTGTGAAACCCTACTTCTCCCGTGTTCGTTTCCTCCAGCGTGAAGGATCTAACACATGCCCCTTTTCCTCCATTGTCAAAGGGTCCACCTTCTATAGGTCCGGAACGATTTACCGCTTCCCTTGGGGCCGAAGGGAATAACCAGCCAATGCCTTTCTGATTTTTTTTTCTCTTTCTTTGCTCTCTTATCATCAAAGGGTACAAACGGGATTTAACATATTTTGTCATCAAAGGTTGCAAAATATTTTTCCCGTTAAGAATGTCTTAAATGCCTTTCTGATATTTTTTCTCTTTCTTTGCTCTCTTATCATCAAAGGGTACAAACGGGATTTAACATATGGTCATCATGAAAGGTTGCAAAATATTTTTCCCGTCAAGAATGTCTTAAAGTTAATGTGATTTAACACGTCTAACCAATTGAACTAACCTATCACAATCATGGTTTAATTTTATCCCTTTTAATACCTTGACTTCTTTGGTGGGGAGGTGTGTTTTGTGAAATGACATAAACTGAGGAAAAGTTTAGAAAAAGTTTTGTAAGATTTCTAATGCTATTCCTTCCTTTGCAATGCAGGTGGTAGACGAAGTTGTGAAGGCATATGGCCAGATTGATATTTTGGTAAACAATGCAGCTGAACAACATGCAGTCCAAAGTATTGAGGATTTGGAACCAGATCAGCTAGAGCGTGTGTTTAGAACCAATATCTTTTCAATGTTCTATTTGGTCCGGTATGGCTCTTATTATTTCTCGCTGCCCGCCATTAAAAACATCCTAATGTTTTTCTTCTATAGGTGGTGTAATCTAATCTGTATATATATGTATTACACAGTCACGCACTGAAGCACATGAAAGAGGGGAGCTGCATCATCAACTCAACTTCTGTGAATGCTTATAAAGGGAATGCCACTCTGTTGGACTATACTTCAACCAAGGGAGCAATTGTCGCGTTCACCAGAGGCTTGGCTTTGCAGCTTGTGAAGCGGGGAATACGCGTTAATGGTATTTTGAAGACATTGTGATCATATTAGACTAAGATTTTTGTATAGAGAGGATTCTGATACTAGATAAGATTTTTCTATAAAAAGGATTCCGATATTAGATAAGATTTTTGTATAGAAAGGATTCTGATATTAGATAAGATTTTTGTATATAAAGGATTCTGATACATGGATGGTTATTTTATATTATTGTTGGTAATGCAGGTGTTGCACCAGGTCCAGTCTGGACTCCTTTAATACCAGCTTCAGTGACTTCTGATAAGTCTATAGAGCATTTTGGAGAACAAGTGCCAATGGGCAGGGCTGGACAACCTGATGAAGTGGCATCGTCATACGTTTTTCTTGCATCAGAAGATTCTTCTTATTTCACTGGCCAAGTTCTTCATCCCAATGGTAATCCTTGTGCTCTCTAAATTTTTATATTGAATTTCATTGTGTAATACCAAAGAACAAATATTCTAAATTTTTATATAATGCAATGAATTTCATTCTGTAATACCTAAGAACAAATATTCTAGGTCATGTAGCCTATGAGATTAAACTTATCTTTTTCTTTTCATCGTTAATTTTTATATAGTGCAATGGATTTCATTGTGTAATACCTAAGAACAAATATTCTGAATTTTTATACAGTGCAATGAATTTCATTCTGTAATAATACCTAATAACAAATATTCTAAATTTTTATACAGTGCAATGAATTTCATTCTGTAATAATATCTAAGAACAAATATTCTAGGTCATGTAGCCTATGAGATTAAACTTATATTTTTCTTTTCATCGTTCTGATAATAATGTTTACTGGTTGCAGGTGGAACTATTGTGAATGCATGAATGTATTCCGGAACAGATGAAATGCTCGTACATGTTTTGTTTTTATTCAAATATGTAATTAAGTAGTTGTTTAGGTCATACAGCTATCCTGTAAATAATAATTTTGTACTATTTTGTAAGTGGAATAAATGGAAACCTATAATTTTGTAACTATTTTGTAAGTGGAATAAATAGAAATCCATATGTAAGTAATAATTTTGCCACTATCTTCTAAGTGGAATAAATAGAAACCCATATGCATAAAGTAATAATTTTGCCACTATCTTCTAAGTGGAATAAATAGAAATCCAGATGCAAGTAATAATTTTGTGACTATCTTGTAAGTCGAATAAATAGAAGCCCATATAGTAAGGAATAAATAGAAACCCATATGGTAAGTAATAATTTTGTGACTATCTTGTAAGTGGAATAAATAGAAACCTGTAAGTAATAATTTTGCGACTATCTTCTAAGTGGAATAAATAGAAATCCAGATGTAAGTAATAATTTTGTGACTATCTTGTAAGTCGAATAAATAGAAACCCATATAGTAAGGAATAAATAGAAACCCATATAGTAAGTAATAATTTTGTGACTATCTTGTAAGTGGAATAAATAAACCTGTAAGGAATAAATAGAAACCCATATAGTAAGTAATAATTTTGTGACTATCTTGTAAGTGGAATAAATAGAAACCTGTAAGTAATAATTTTGCGACTATCTTGTAAGTGGAATAAATAGAAATCCAGATGTAAGTAATAATTTTGTGACTATCTTGTAAGTCGAATAAATAGAAACCCATATAGTAAGTAATAATTTTGTGACTATCTTGTAAGTGGAATAAATAAACCTGTAAGGAATAAATAGAAACCCATATAGTAAGTAATAATTTTGTGACTATCTTGTAAGTGGAATAAATAGAAACCTGTAAGTAATAATTTTGCGACTATCTTGTAAGTGGAATAAATAGAAATCCAGATGTAAGTAATAATTTTGTGACTATCTTGTAAGTCGAATAAATAGAAACCCATATAGTAAGGAATAAATAGAAACACATATAGTAAGTAATAATTTTGTGACTATCTTGTAAGTGGAATAAATAGAAACCCATATAGTAAGTAATAATTTTGTGACTATCTTGTAAGTGGAATAAATAGAAGCCTGTAAGTAAGTAATTTTTGTGACTATCTTGTAAGTGGAATAAATAAAATTGGATAGAAAGCCATAATTGAGACACAGAGACACTAAAGAAAGGGGGGCTATTTAAGTTTTTTTTAATCCTTTTTTAATCCTGTAAGGGGGGCTATTTAAGTTAGGGGGGCTATTTAAGTTTTTTTTAATCCTGTAAGGGGGCCCATTTAAGTTTTTTTTAATCCTGTTACTTGTTCTTATTCTGCTACTCTTTTTTCTCCTCCATTTTAGCTACTTGTTCTTCATTATTTGCTTACTAATCACATAATAGCCGTTAGATGCTTTCATTATATGCTTTTATATAAAGCAAGCATTATATAAATATATCACTCTGGCGTTCACATATGATGTATTTCTCCATGAGACACTAAAGAAAGGGTGGTTGTTTAAGTTTTTTTTCAATCCTGTATAATTTGAAACCACATCTTAACATACTTGTTCTTTCATTCTTTGCTTACTGATCACATAATCAGAAACCCATATAGTAATAGTATCTTGTAAGTGGAATAAATAGAAACCCATATACCACTCCTTTTTCTCCTCCATTTAGCTACTTATTCTTTCATTCTTTGCTTACTGATCACACAAACAGTTACTGATCACACAAACAGAAACCCATATAGTAATTAATAATTAAGTAATAATTTTGTGACTATTCTTTCATTCTTTGCTTACTGATCACATAAACAGAAACCCATATAGTAAGTAATAATTTTGTGACTATCTTGTAAGTGGAATAAATAGAAACCCATATAGCTGTAGCTTGAAAGTAATTAGCACATTTATGTAACTAACCCATATAGTAAGTGGTCATTATTAAGTAATAATTGTGTGACTATCTTGTAAGTGGAATAAATAGAAACCCATATAGCTAGTAGCTTCAAAGTAATTAGCACATTTATGTAACTATTATGTAAGTGGATAGATAATGATTAATTGAGACACTGAGACACTAAAGATTATTTGTTTACTGATCAAATAAACAGAATATTTGTTTTCTGATCGAATAAACATATAGCCGTTCATTATATGATTCATTAAATGTTTTTATATAATGCTTGTTTACTGATCAAATAAACATATAGCCGTTAGATGCTTTCAATATATGTTATATAGCCGTAAGATGCTTTCAATATATGTTTTTATATAATGCTTGTTTACTGATCAAGTAAACATATAGCCGTTAGATGCTTCCATTATATGTTTTTATATAGAGCCAGCACTATATAAATATATCACTCTGGCGTTCACATATGATGTATTTCTCCACGAGACACTGAGACAGCAAAGAAAGGATGGTTATTTAAGTTTTTTTTAATCCTGTTACTTGTTTTGCCACTCTTTTTTCTCCTCCATTTAGCTACTTTGTTCTGCCACTTTTTTTTCCCTTTCTTTCATTCTTTGCTCACTGATCACATAAACAGTTTTGCTGACTGATCACATAAACAGAAACCCATATACTAAGTAATAATTTTGTGACTATCTTGTAAGTGGAATAAATAGAAACCCATATAGCTAGTAGCTTGTAGTAGCTTGAAAGTAATTAGCACATTTCTGTAACTATCTTCTAATGGGATAGAAAGCCATAGAAACCCATATAGCTAGTAGCTTGAAAGTAATTAGCACATTTCTGTAACTATCTTCTAATGGGATAGAAAGCCATAGAAACCCATATAGCTAGTAGCTTGAAAGTAATTAGCACATTTCTGTAACTATCTTCTAATGGGATAGAAAGCCATAGAAACCCATATAGCTAGTAGCTTGAAAGTAATTAGCACATTTCTGTAACTATCTTCTAATGGGATAGAAAGCCATAATAATTAATAGAAAGCCATAATAATTAATTGAGACACTAAAGTAAAGGTGGCTATTTAAGTTTTTTTTAATCCTCTCCTCCATTTTAGCTACTTTGTTATTTCATTATTTGCTTACTGATCACATAAACCTATAGCCGTTAGATGCTTGCATTATATGCTTTTATATAAATCCAGCATTATATAAATATATCACTCTGGCGTTCACATATAATTAATAATTAATTGAGACATTAAAGAAAAGCTGGCTATTTAAGAATTTTTTAATCCTCTCTCTATTTTAGCTACTTTGTTCTATCAATATTTGCTTACTGATCACATAAACATATAGCAGTTAGATGCTTTCATTATATGCTTTTATATGAAGCAAGCATTATATAAGTATATCACTCTGGCGTTCACATATGATGTATTTCTCCATGAGACACTCAGACACTAAAGAAAGGGTGGCTGTTTAAGTTTTTTTTAATCCTGCTACTTGTTCTTTCATTAAGCAATCTTCTTTCTCCTCTATTTAGCTACTTGTTGTTTAATTTTTTTTTTAATCCTGCTACTTGTTCTTTCATTAAGCACTCTTCTTTCTCCTCTATTTAGCTACTTGTTCTTTCACCTCTATTTAGCTACTTGTTCTTTCATTAAGCACTCTTCTTTCTCCTCTTTTTAGCTACTTGTCCTTTCATTCTTTGCTTACTGATCACATAATCAGAAACCCATATAGTAAGTAATAATTTAAAACCCATATAGTAAGTAATATTTTTGTGACTATCTTGTGAGTGGAATAAATAGAAATCCATATAACACTCTTTTTTCTCCTCCATTTAGCTACTTATTCTTTCATTCTTTGCTTACTGATCACATAAACAGAAACCCATATAATTAAGTAATAATTTTGTGACCCATATAATTAAGTAATAATTTTGTGACTATCTTGTAAGTGGAATAAACCCATATAATTAAGTAATAATTTTGTGACCATCTTGTAAGTGGAATAAATAGAAACCCATATAGCTAGTAGTTTGAAAGTAATTTGCACTATTTTGCACATTTATGTAACTATTTTGTAATTGGATAGAAAGCCATAATAATTAATTGAGACACTGAGACATTGTAATTGGATAGAAAGCCATAATAATTAATTGAGACACCGAGACACTAAATATTATTTGTTTACCTATCAAATAAACATATAGCCGTTAGATGCTTTCATTATATGTTTTTATATAATGCTTGTTTACTGATCAAATAAACATATAGGTGTTAGATGCTTTCATTATATGTTTTATATAAAGCGAGCATTATATAAATATATCACTCTGGGCTTCACATATGATGTATTTCTCCATGAGACACCGAGACAGTAAAGAAAGGGTGGTTATTCAGTTTTTTTTAATCCTATTACTTGTGCCCCTGTTTTTTCTCCTCCATTTAGCTCATATAAAGCAAGCATTATATAAATATCTCACTCTAGGGTTCACATATGATGTGTTTCTCCCTGAGACACCGAGACAGTAAAGAAAGGGTGGTTATTATTTTTTTTTACAATCACAATGCATCATATATCGAGGTTCTCTTAAAGTCAACAAAATACAAAGTGACAAAGAATAAGCCTTTCTAGGAATAGTAGTTACATTTTTCTACCTGCCCAAGTGGAAAGAGTACTAATCACCAGAAATATCCCATTCCGAATCATCTTATTGTATGAATATTCTAACTGGAAAATAATCGCTTCAGATGAAATCAGAAGATTTAGCAGGAACAATATATGTAAGCCATCTAAACTAATAAAAAAGTGAAAAATATCATGCAAAGAATGCAGTCATGCTTATGCTCATAAACAATAGATATATGAGTTGAGACCCATATTTTCAAGTTGAAGAGGCCCTTTATGAGTTGAAACAGGCACCATTTGCATGGCACTCCAAGATCAATAAGATCCGTGAGTAGGTGTGGAAGGTGTCGTGCGGATCCGTGTGTATATATTTACATGGAGAAATGATGCGCGGATCTGTTCAACCCTGCAATAAACAATGCAATCAACTCTTCAAGCCAGACAAGAGGAATCCTTTAAGGAGCAAGAGAATAGATCCAGATATAAGTGCTACAAAATTAGCTGGCAGTCATTCTCCTTCTATAGCATATTCTTCTTGCATCAGTTGGTTAACTAACATGTCACTATGTAACAAAAGGAAAACGTCAATTAGGCATTGAGATATCAGATTAGAGGAACCAGGCTTGCATGAGCATTCTGAAGACAATTGTATCTCTCCAAGAGTATGCTAAAAAAATTCATTTTGTCAAATATACATTGTTCAACCAATCTAGCAATTTCCTGCATGTTAATGTTATATTTATGGTACACGATGAATCCATTCATGTTGAAATTGAATTGCATTTCTTTTATGCCTTATCATGAGCAAAGCTTTGGAAATCTATGGTTGGTATGACTACTGCTAGTTTTAATTTTGATATTAGTGAGTTTTAACATTTGAGAATGAATTTTTTGCAAACTTTCTCCAACTCCCTCAATATCCACTGCATCCTCGCAGGTCTTCTTTCAACTCTTGATTCTCCTCACAAATCACAGAACTATAATCAAGCTCTTTTGAGTACAAAATTACTGGGCTGCTGAGTGTGACTTCTTCTTCAGGGGGGAAATGCATCCTACTATCACTATTGGAAGGAAAGGAATCTGAACTTTTCACATAATAACTATCAAATGTTCTTCTCAGCTTTTCTTGTTGCAACAACAGACCTGTATTGCTATTCTCAATGAAAATATGGAATTTTGTGCAATGTGTTTGCTTGCTTCAAAAGAGAGTTTGTGGTAATTGGTCAATTTGCAAAGGCCCATTTCTTCTTCTTCAGACAAAGTTGGGTCTACCTATTCAAAAAACAAATTTAGATCATTATGATGTAGGGAAAAAATCATATTCAAGGACATTTTTCTACAAGCAACATAGATTCTGAGAATCAGAATTTCTCAAACCAGCTTCTAATAAACATACTCAGTTGTACTTCAATTCTAAGAAATCAATAGAAGTGATAAAGAACCCAAGGTTAAGAAGTCTGTTCACATTATGAACGATTCAGGTCAGATGAAGGAAACCATAGCTATTGATACAGACTTAGTTTTAAGGTTGATTTCAGAGAAACAATTTGGATTTTCTGAAAAATTCTCATGTGCTTAAATTCTGACATGAGCTTAAATTCAAAGAACAAAGATTGTATTGACTTAGATTTTCTGAAAAATTCTCATGTTCTTAACTTCTGACTTGAGCTTAAATTCAAAGAACCAAGTGGCATTGATTGAGGTTGCATTAATGGCCCAAGTTAAAGAAATCAGGTTTGACTTAAAGAATCCACAATAGATGTGAAGAATAAATATGAGAAGACTTGTTGCATTTGTGTGCCAGTCATAGTTAGAGAACCCACTAGTATAGATTCATACCAAGTTAAAAGCCTCATTGATAACAACATACAATTGACACACATTCACGCTGAAATAATGAAACATATTTTAATTATTTGACCTTGGATTCAAGAAACTCCTGCATATTCTCTCAGGGTAGGATCATAATTACTTTCAATTGATTCCGACTTAATTCATGAAAATGTACAGTATTAACTCAGGTTTCTATACGGAGGAATGTATATGATTCAAACAACACAAACCCAATTGATATGAAGCCACTTTAAAGAACCTCTTATTGTTAATGCAGGCTTACTTGGATCATTTATTTGGAATGGTTGAGCTTAGATTAAAGAATATATTTGGTGTTAATACATTAGGGCTTACCTCAAGATATATATCCAAGGCTCTGTAAAGCACATCACAGGAATCTCTGGCATCATCTGGCAATGATTAAGAAGCAAATGAAATTTGGAGGGCTTGAAATTGAACGAAGCCAATCTGGCAATGATTCAAGAAGCAAATGAAATTTGGAGGGCTTGAGATTGAACGAAGCCATTCATGTTGAAATGTAATTTCACCTGCCGCATTTAATTCCAGAAAACCACCAGTACTTCCATCGCACCGCTTTTGCGAGTTAATGGTATTCCTCCATAGGGCAGCGCTACAATCACCATTTGACACGTGTCCACAAGCTTTTTGAAAACCACTTTTTTCCCGGAACGTAAATCTCATTTGGTTTGACCAAGTGTCAGTCGTCAAATCTCATTTGGTTTGACCAAGTGTCATTCGTCCGCTGATTAAAGCCAACGATACAATCGCCATTTGACACGTGTCCACAAGCTTTTTGAAAACCACTTTTTTGCCGGAACGTAAATCTCATTTGGTTTGACCAAGTGTCAGTCGTCCGCTGATTAAAGCCGCCAAAGCTGCGTTCAGGCCTGCAGTAAATGAATATTGTGTGAAGTGAAAGTTTTTGACCACAGTAAAACAATAAGTAAAATTAATTGAGGTTTGTAAATATAGATAAAAGATTTTAGTTCATTTTGTACGGGAGTATGGCACGATTAAAAGAAAGGTATGGGCATGGTTTTTTTAATTGTTAAAAATATATGCAATGAAATATGTAATATGAAAAATGTTTTTTTGGTTGTTCATTGGAATATGTAATGTAAGGGAAGAAATGCATAGTAGTGCGAAACAAAAAACAGAGCAGAGGGCAAATGTAATTTTGTTAAAAAGGGAAATGCAATGAAAACGCAGCAGCGTGAGGGAAATATATGCAGTAGCGCATATGTTTTTTTTTGTTTATTGATTGAAATGTAATGTGAAGAACACAAGAAGGCATATGTAAGAATTTTTTTAGCAGTAAATGTAAGAAATTTTTACACACAGTAGTGTAAAAATTTTCAAGAGAGGGACAGAGTAATTTTTTGTTTTGTTTTGGAATTGAAGTGTTCTTGGAGAATCCCTCTGTGAGAGGAAGAAGTCTGTAATAGGCAGTCTTTTATTAATGAATACAAGTTTTTTTATGTGTGTGAAAGACTCAGTTCTTCAGAAAGAAAATTTAGCTTCCCTGTGTTAAGATCCTGTGAAAAACAGAGCATTTTCTAAGTTCTGTTCAGTTAATTTGTTTTGGAATTAAACAGAAAATTTCCAACAGTGGTATCAGAGCATGTCCAGGCTCTTTGAAGGTGTCAAAGAAGCTGAAGGAATGATTTTTTTGTTGAAGTAGCTTCTCTAGTAAAGTGAAGACTCAGTCAAAAATCCAAGGTATTTCTCAAGATTTTTTTTGTGTGTTGAAGACAGTCAATGATTTTAAATACACAGTCAAATAATTGAAGCATAGTTAAAAGTGCAAGAATGGCTGGCTCCAACACCAGCACTAGCATAGGTATCTTTAATACTTAGCTCCCACAGTTTAATGGAAAAAACTATGACTATTGGGCAATAACCATGAGTGCTTTGTTTGCCTCACAAGATTTATGGGAATTTGTTGAAGATGGATTTGAAGAACTAGCAGATGAAGATGAGTTTAATAGGTTAACTCAGGCAGAGAAAGATCTGTTGAAGAGCTATAAGAAGAAGGATTCAAAAGCCCTCGTATTTTTGTATCAAGCAGTGCATGAGAGTGTGTTTCCAAGGATAGCAGCAGCAAAGACATCCAAATAAGCATGGCAAACTCTCAAGACAGCCTATCAAGGCATGGAGAAAGTGAAAACAACAAAACTACAGTTGCTGAGGAGAGATTTTGAAAATCTATGCATGAAGGAGTCAGAAAATATTGACTCATTCTTCACACATGTGATTGGTCTGGTCACGCAGATAAGGTCTCATGGAGAGATTCTTGAAGAAAGGAGGATTGTGGAGAAATTGTTGAGGGTCCTACCCTCAAAATTCGATGTGATTGTCACCACCATAGAAGAGACAAAGGATCTCACAAACTTCTCAGTTGACGAACTACATGCATCATTGATAACACATGAGAAGAGATTGAGTAGAAATGAAAACTCATTTCTAGAGCATGCCTTCAAGACCCAGATGTCCTTTGGAAGAGGAAGAGGTCAAGGCAGAGGAAACAAGAGAGGAAGAGGCAGAAGCCAAAACAGAGGTGGAAGAAATAGTCCAGCAAATGCTCAAGGAAGAGGCAGCAATCCAAATCAGAAACAAGGCCAAGGCAGCAACCAACAAAGTGGACAACATCATGCTCAAGGAAAAAGGTATGAAAAATCCAATGTCCAATGTTATTATTGTAAAAAATATGGGCATTATGCAAATGAATGTAGGAAGAAGCAGCATGATATGAACAATAGAACTAGTGCAAATTTCACTAGAGAAAATATCAACCAAAATAATTTATTTTTAGCTTGTAATATGGCTAAAGAAAAGAGTGAAGATATATGGTTTCTAGACTCTGGTTGCAGCAACCATATGACAGGAAACATAACCCTGTTTTCAATGTTAGATCAGAATGTGAAGTCACAAGTCACACTAGGGACTGATAATAAAGTTTCTGTTATGGGAAAATGAGAGGTAAATGTCTTAACAAAGAAAGGTGAAAAGAAAACCATAGCAGATGTTTATTATGTTCCTGGAATGAAATGTAACCTCTTAAGTATTGGACAACATGTTCAAAAGGGGTACAATGTTTTCTTTGTGAATGATGTATGCACCATCATGGATAGAGCACCCAAAAAACAATGTATTGTTGAAGTGAAGATGACAAGGAACGGGATGTTCCCTCTCAGAATGAAAGCAGATTTAAAAAATAAAGAAGTAATTGCAACAGTGACTCAAGAGGCTTTCCAAAGCGAACCAAAGGATGAGAATTGGTTGTGGCATTTGAGATTTGGACATCTCAACTTTTGAGGTCTTAATTTGTTGAGTAGAAAATGAATGGTAAGAGGATTACCATTGATAGAGAAACCAGACAACTTTTGTGAAGGTTGCATCTTGGGGAAACAACATAGAGAAAGTTTTCCATCAGGGAAAAGCATAAGGGCAAAAGCACCCTTAGAAATTGTCCACTCAGATTTATGTGGACCGATGCAAACTCCATCACTTGCAGGCATCCACTATATTCTAACATTCATTGATGATTTTACTAGAAAAACTTGGGTTTATTTCCTGAAGAATAAAAGTGAAGTGTTTGAAAGATTTTACAATTTCAAAGCACTTGTAGAAAACCAAAGCAAGCTGCATATCAAAGTTCTGAGAACTGATAGAGGAGGTGAGTATATCTCCAAGGAATTTCTAAGTTTTTGTAGAGAAAATGGAATTCATAAATAGTTTACCACTAGGTACACTCCGCAGCAAAATGGTGTTGCCGAAAGGAAGAATAGGACAATCATGGACATGGCGAGGAGTATGTTAAAGGCAAAGCATTTGCCAAATGATTATTGGGCTGAAGCTGTACATTGTGCAGCATACATTTTGAATATGTGCCCTACAAAAGCAATCATGAACAGAGTGCCGGAAGAAGCATGGAGTGGGAGAAAGCAAGGAGTCACCCACATGAAAGTTTTTGGATGTGTGGCTTATGCACACATTCAAGATCAGTTAAGGAAGAAGTTGGACAACAAAGGGGAGAAATGTATTCTCATTGGATACAATGAGGAACCCAAAGCTTACAGGTTGTATAACCCATCCACCAAGAAGCTTATTGTGAGTAGAGATGTTCAATTCATTGAGGAGGAAGCTTGGGATGGAAGCATAGAGAAAACAGTGAATGTTAAGAGCTTTTTGTCACATAATAAAGATGATGAGGAGATGGCTAAAATACATCCCCAAATAGCAGCACCAACACAAGGGCAGAAAAGGACACCCTTGAGGAGAAATGAAAGTGCTTCTCCAAGCATACCACAAGGAAGAAATTCAAGTGCTTCTTCAAGCACTTGCACACCAAATGAAAGAGGTAAGAAGTTCAGAAATTTAAGTGTTATTTATGAACAAGAGGCAGCAAATGAAGGTATGAACTCTTTGTTTTCTTTATATTGTCATGTTGATGATCCTGTTCATTTCGAAGAGGCAATTAAGGATAAGAAATGGATAGAAGCTATGGATGAGGAGATCAATGCCATAGAAAGAAACAAGACATGGGATTTGGTTGAACTTCCAAAAGGAAAGGAGGTCATTGGAGTTAAATGGGTCTACAAGACCAAGAGTAATGCTGAAGGAAAAATAGAAAGACACAAGGCAAGACTTGTTGTCAAAGGATATAAGCAGCAGTATGGGAGAGACTATGAGGAAACTTTTGCATCTGTTGCTAGAATGGAAACAGTGGGAGCAGTGCTGTCCATAGCAGCACAAAATAAGTGGAAAGTTTACCAAATGGACGTGAAGTCAACATTCTTGAATGAAGTGTTAAAGGAAGAGGTTTACATTGAACAACCTCCAGGCTATGAAAAGAAAGGCCAAGAGCACAAAGTGTGCAGATTGAAGAAAGCTCTTTATGGGCTAAAGCAAGCACCAAGAGCATGGTACAGTAGGATAGATTCCTATCTACTGGAAAACAGATTTGAAAAATGTGAAGGAGAACCCACCCTCTACATCGAAGAAAATGATGGTAAATTACTAATTGTTGTGTTATATGTTGATGATGTTATTTTCACAGGCAATGATGATTACCTTATTGAAAATTTCAAAATAGTCATGAAAGAAGAATTTGAAATGGCTGACATGAGTTTGTTGAGGTACTTCTTAGGAATAGAAGTAGAACAAAATGGAAATGGGATTTTTATCTCACAAGCAAAATATGTTAATGAAGTGTTGGAAAGATTTAATATGCAGGAGAGCAAAGCAGCGATTACTCCCACAGTGATGGGATTAAAACTCAGCAAAGAGGACATCAACAAGGATTTTGATCCTAGTTTGTACAAGAGCATAGTTGGCAGCCTCATGTATTTAACTACAGCTAGGCCGGATATAATGCATGCTGTTAGTTTAATTTCCAGATTCATGGAGAGGCCAAAAGAAGCACATTGGCAGGCAGCAAAAAGGATTCTGAGGTATGTTAATGGTACTAAAAGATTTGGCATTTTTATACTACTTCAGAATGTTTAGATTTAATTGGATGCATTGATAGTGATTGGGCTGGAAGTGTAGACGATTGGAAAAGCACATCCGGTTATGTTTTTCACATGGGTTCAGGAGCCGTTTCAAGGGCTTCTAAAAAATAGCCTATTGTAGCATTGTCTACAGCAGAAGCAGAATATATGGCAGCTACAGCAGCAACATGTCAAGCAGTTTGGATGAGAAGGAAGTTAAGGAGTTTAGGCCAAGAGCAGGCAAAAGGAACTGTGATTTTTTGTGACAATAGATCAGCTATTGCATTATCCAGGAATTCGGTGTTTCATAAGAGAACGAAACACATTGACACAAAGTTTCATTACATCAGGGAATTGGTAAACAGTGGAGAAATTGTCTTAGAACATTGTAGAACTTAGGAGCAGGTTGCTGACATTCTAACCAAACCATTGGGACAGAAAAGTTTTGAATTTTTGAGGAAATGTCTGGGTATGACTGATAACCCAGTAGTTGAAATTAAAGGGGAGTGTTGAAATGTAATTTCACCCACCGCATTTAATTCCAGAAAACCACCAGTACTTCCATCATACCGCTTTTGCGAGTTAATGGTATTCCTCCGGAGGGCAGCGATACAATCACCATTTGACGTGTGTCCACAAGCTTTTTTGAAAACCACTTTTTTCCCGGAACGTAAATCTCGTTTGGTTTGACCGAACGTCAATCGTTGGATTGAAAGGATGGTGGATGTCCGTTGATTAAAGCCAAAGCTGCGTTCAAGCCTGCAACAAATAAATATTGCATGAAGTGAAAGTCTTTGACCACCAGTAAAACAATAAGTAAAATTAATTGAGGTTCGTAAATATAGGTAAAAGATTTTAGTTCATTTTGTATGGGAGTATGGCACGATTAAAAGAAAGGTATGGACATTTTTTTTTATTGTTAAAAATATATGCAATGAAATATGTAATATGAAAAATGTTTTTTTTTATTGTTCATTCGAATATGTAATGTAAGGGAAGAAACGCATAGTAGTGCGAAAGAAAAAAATAGAGCTGAGGGCGAATGTAATTTTGTTAAAAAGGGAAATCCAATGAAAACACAACATCATGAGGGAAATATATGCAGCAGCGCATATGTATTTTTTTTTGTTTATTGATTGAAATGTAATGTGAAGAACGCAGCAGGGCATATGTAAGAATTTCTTTTCAACAGTAAATGTAAGAAATTTTTACACACAGTAGTGTAAAAATTTTCAAGAGAGGGATAGAGTAAATTTTTTTTTTGTTTTGAAACTGAAGTGTACTTGGAGAATCCCTATGTGAGAGGAAGAAGTCTGTAACAGGTATTCTTTTATTAATGAATACAAGTTTTTTATGTGTGTGAAAGACTCCGTTCTTCAAAAAGAAAATTTAGCTTCCCTGTGTTAAGATCCTGTGGAAAACAGAGCATTTTCTCTATTCTGTTCAGTTAATTTGTTTTGGAATTTAGCAGAAAATTCCCAACAACTCTTCACCTTGGGAACTTGGGTGCAGATTGTGTTTCACAAGGCCACCTCCTCTCCTACAGGTGGGATTTATCAAGGTTTTACGCAAGAATATGTATATGAGGTTTCACCATGAAAACACCCAAAAAGAAAGATACAGAGGCAAATAACATTGCATGCTCGCAAATCTGTAAGTAGTTCCATTTACATATGGTCCAACCCCAGTTCCAATACCACCTGCAACAGTTTGTCCGCAATTCCAGTACCACCTGCAGCAGTTCGTTTTCGTGATTCAGTTGTTGACTCAACAGTTTCACCCATTGAACTAGTAGTAGAGCCAACCACAGTATTAGATTCATATGTCAATGAAGCAGTAGTATATAGAAGCAAAGGCACAACCAGTAGTTCCAAAAGCAGTCGATCCAGCACGAGCAATTAAAGCTACAACAATGGTTGTTTCTGATGGAGAAGAGGCTATGTTGGAAGAAGCAGTAGAGCGTAAGGGAACCAGTCTAGCCTATTGCTCGAGTGTTTATATCATAGAAGGTATGCATTTTTCCCCTCACTGTATGGCTTAATTGTTTTCCTAACTATTAATCCAAGGGCTCAAAATTTTTTAATCGTCTAAAATCCGATCAAACCTTCCAAAAAAAGCATTGTGGCAATTTGGGAAATTGTTTTCAAAGCGTAATTGTTTTCCTAACTATTAATCCAAGGGCACAAATTTTTTTAATTGTCTAACATCATCTCAGCCCCAAAAAAAGCACTATGACAATTTGGGAAATTGTTTTCAAAGGAAAAAACCTTCACAATTAAAAGATTTTAACATAAATTTTCATATATAAACCAACCTCTTTTTTTATTAAATATGTTAGATGGTACCTAAATCAAAATATTTTTGGGAATTTGTTTTCAAAGAAAAATGCCTTCTGCATAATTAAAAGATTTTAACATAAATTTTCATATATAAACCAACCTCATCTTTTATTAAATGTGTTAGATGGTAACTAAATCAAAATATTTTAACATAAATTTTCATATAAAGGAGTAAACCAACCTCATTTTTTAAATTTTAACATAGATTTTCATATAAAGAATAAACCAACCTCATCTTTTTAATTTTAACATAGATTTTCATATATAAAAGGTAAACCAACCTCATCTTTTTAATTTTAACATAGATTATCATATATAATGAGTAAATCAACCTCATTTTTCAGCCCAATTTATTTTTTATTAGACGTGTTAGATAGTATCTAAACTGAGTAAACCAACCAAATCTTTTAGCCCAATTACCTCATTTTTCAGACCAATTTATTTTTTTATTAGATGTGTTGGATGGTACTAAACTGAGTAAACCAACCAAATCTTTTAGCCCAATTTATTTTTATTAGATGAATTAGATGGTACCTAAATTAAAATTAAACCAACCAAATCTTTCAGCCAATTTACTTTTTATTAGATGATACCTAAATTAAAAGAATTTCAATATAATTTTTTTACTGTAAATTTTATATATGCCTAAGACTAAGATAGCCTTATTTTTAAGCTTGTTTAATATTTATGATGAGAAATAATAAAATAAAAAGATTTGACAACAGTATTCTTAAGCTGGGACTCGGGAATAATTTTGACTGCCAATATAACTTTATTCTAACCCTTCATTTTAACATAGGGTAGACTCTTAGTTTTTCACTTGTATAATTGATTTTTTTTTTGCAGAGCAATGAAATATTTCTTCATTCTTAAATTTTAGTAAGCGTGGTTCCTACTTCCCTTACTCGAAGGTTTTCAAATCTCGCAGTTTGATATGTGGGTGTTTTTTCATGTTTCTTCATTATACTCTGATTAGAGGGGAAAAAAGACATTTTGCTTAAAAATATTTTTGTCAATATACCTTTGTTTACCTTTGTTAAACAAATGTATGATTCATTGCTTTAATTTATTTAATGTAAATTTTGATTTAGTAAAAAAGCAAAATATTATTGAGCTAATTTTCGGGATAGAACTGTGTGGAGGATTTTAAGTGGACACTCCACTCACCCATCATTTAATCTGAACAACTATGAAAATTTATACTCACCAAAATTATTGACCAGGAAAAAATATATTTTTTTAATTAAATGTTTTTATGTAAGTTTTCTGGGACATAGTATTGTTTTTTTTTGCATGCATGAACTTTTAAAAAAAAAGCGTAAACTTATGTCTATGGTAGATTTCTGAAGGTTTTGTTTTTTGTTTTGATGCATAAACTTATTTTTATGGCAGCGTCTAAGAAGGAGAAAGGTACAAAGAATTGACTTTTTCTTCATCATCAAATTTAAAAATATTTTTGGAATCTGTAATTATATTGATATCATATTTTGATATTATGTAAGAGCTAAATTTTTTTGACTATTAAATTCAAAGATATTCCTGAAATCTACAATTACATTAATATCATGTTTTAGTACTATGCAGGACTGAGATCTAAAAAATTATTTTGGTAGAAAAAGTGAAGTAACGCGGAAATACCAGTAAGAAAACTGCAAAATGATTTTTATGTTTTACTAAAAAGGTAATAAAAAACGAAGACGCAGTTCACTTTAAATAAATAATCATGAAAGAACGGACATAAATATTAAGGAGCGAATTTGAATAAATAATCATGAAAGAGCGGACAGAAATATTAGTAACGAATTTGCAGATTGATAGTGAATAAGAAGAGACAGAAAGAGCTTAGGGCGAAGATCTGGGACGATACATGCTAAGAAATACGCCTCGATAGTAACAAATACGTGCAGATGCACCGACAAACACTAACGGTAAATGATTCAATAGAATGTCAAAACAGTTTTACTCAGTTAGACCACTTTGTACCATGTGTATCTGAGTTTGAGTTCAATCCGAATAGATATTCTTTTTGGTAAATTTGCAGGATAGCGAAAAAAAACAGGTTTAGTATTTTTTTTCAAAAAATTGGGTACCAGAAGTATTTGAATCTTGTTTTTATAGTGGAAATAAATTCAGTATTATTAAAAAATTTTAGGAATTCAAAATTTTTGAAGCTTGACAACTTTAATTTGAGTATTGAACGGTTTTGACAGTGTATTATATTAGATATCATTTTTTGGGATTCAACTTCGTTAAGTAAGTCATTCATATATGACTATTTTCATGAGAGGATTCAACTCATTCATCTATGACCATTTTCATGAGAGAATTCTAGGATTCAACTTCGTCAAGTAAGTCATTCATCTATGACCATCATGAAATGACCATCATTTTCATGAGAGGATTCAACTGCGTTAAGTAAGTCAATCATCTATGACCATTTTATGAGAGGATTCAACTGCAAGTAAGTCCATCATCTATGACCATTTTATGAGAGGATTCAACTGCGTTAAGTAAGTCATTCATCTATGACCATTTTCAGAGGTAGTTGTAAGTGGGATTGAAACTAGTGAAATGAATAACTCCCCATTTTCATGAGAGTATTCAATGTAAGTCATTCATCTATGACCATTTTCAGAGGTAGTTGTAAGTGGGATTGAAACTAGTGATCTATGACCATTTTCAGAGGTAGTCCTAAGTGGGATTGAAACTAGTCGTAACTGGGATTGAAACTAGTGATCTATGACCATTTTCTCAGGTAGTAGTAAGTGGGATTGAAACTAGTGAAATGAATCACGCCCCAATAACCAAGACTTCCCGGGAGGTCACCCATCCCAGATCGCCTCTAACTCAAGCGCGCTTAAATGTAGAGTTTTCCCCACAATCAAGCCCACTTAGCTTACTACCCCATTTGCAAATGGGGTAGCAAGCTAAGTGGGCTTGATTGTGCGGAAAACTCCACACTTAAGCGCGTGCTTGAGCGAGACGCTCTCTCGGATGGGTGACCTCCGGGAAATCTTGGTTATCGGGTGCATACCTTGAAAGTGATGATTGATGATATGTGATTCATTTCAGTGATTTCAATCCCACTTCTTCATCCCTGTGAGCATCACCGAATGCAATGAGTGTTAAGTCGACTATTAAAAAATCATGAGAACTTAGTTACGACTACCTTACCTCTCGGGAAGTCTTGGTTATCGGGTGCAAGCCCTGAAGTGATGATTAACGTTAATGGACTATTAAAAAATCATGAGAAATTAGTCAGCTAGGATTACCTCTCACATAAATGGTCATAAATGAATAACTTACTTAACGCAATTAAATCCCAAAAACTGATATTTAACTATAATTTGAATATACAAAAATTTCTACTTCCATACTTTCCTAAGCAAATTTTAAAATATTACGCAAATTTAAAACCTCCTTGGACTACCACTATTTTTTATGGGCATGGTAGATAATCAGTATGTCACATGTAAACAGTAGGGCAACAATAAAGTCGTGAGTGGCATATGATTATATCTTATTTCATTGGATGGGAAATTAAAAGAAGTGGGAGAGGAGGAGAGTGTCATCTGTTTAGTTCGGTGAAAGTGGGTATTGATTCATGACTTTCTCTGCAAGAACTCTACGAGAAGGTGGAGTCTAATATTTGGTTTGTTTCTTATATTTTTTTCAGCGGTATTAAGTAAATATATATTTTTATTTTATTTTTCCGGAGATTTTAAATTTTTAATATTTAAAATGTATTTTTAAATTTATAAATAAATTTGTATTTTGGAATTTATGGATATAGTATTTTGAAAACAATTTCTGAGTTATACACCTTTTAAATGAGATTTTAGACCAAGTCTATCAATAAATATGATTTAAAAAAATTAAAATATAACAGTTAAATTAATTAATAATACTGCCAACTCTACAGTGTATCTCATAATTTTTAGATTTAGATTACAGATAGATTTAGTTTATTGAATATATTTTTGTGAATTTTAGACAAAGTTTATAGATAAATATGATTAAAAAAATAAACTAGTAATTATCTCTAAAAATGCAAAGGTACATCAAAATAATTTTAGATCTAATTTCTACACAAAGATGATCGTTAATTAAGTCTTTTTACTTTGCCAAAAAGTTGAACATTATTTGTGAATTTTAGACAAAGTCTATAGATAAATATGATTAAAAAAATAAACTAGTAATTATCTCTAAAAATACAAAGGTACACCAAAATAATTTTAGATCTTATTTCTCACACAAAGATGATCATTAATTAAGTCTTTTCACTTTGCGCAAAGGTTGGAAATTATACAGGAAGGAAATTACACACACTAGAACTTGGTCTTTACAGGCATGTTTACAATGTCCAACATGTCCCTAGCCCAACTAGGAGGAATTTCACACATGTGATTGTGGATTCTGGTAGTGTCTCCCCTTTGTACCATTGTCTAGAGCAGTAGTTGTGATGACATTGAAAGAGTCTAGGGTTGACAAGGACTAAGGATCTCCCAACCTCCTCGAATTGCAGCAAGTAGACTAGAAAATTTAGAAATAGACATGAATGAGATGGTGATTTGCTTAACAAGATTAAAAGGATTGTTTCTATTTTGTTTTTTTAAACAAATCCCTTAAATCTATCTTGAGTATTTTGAGTAGTCAGATATGATTCACAATAGCCATTTTTGTGTGGACTTTTCAAATCTATAACAATACTCATCGTAAGGAAAAATCTATCTTCTCATCCCAAAATCGATTTCATGATTCCCGTTCTAATCTATCTTCTCACCAGAAAATCAATTTCATGGTTCCCCATCTAATCTCTCTCGTACAATTGACAAAAAATATTGAGTGATCCAACGGTAAAGGTTTGACATAAAGAGCTACATACACCTTGAAAAACCCACTTCCATGAGAGCATAGAGTGGGTTAATGCACAAGAGATTTGGATTTGAACTAATGGCCAAGGAACAAGCACCAATTCTAATCCATCTTTATTAGAAAACAAAATAGAACCATTCGTAAGTTGAACTCCCTTGGTGGTTGAGGTCTTAAACTACACTCGTAAATAGTTGGATACACTTTAGGGGTGCATCCACAAAGCTCCATAGAATGTTTGGAGGTGTTTGAATAATTCCCCAAATCATGTGATTGGCAAGAGTGGATTTTGTGCTCCATACATATTAGTAAACTATGGGCTCATTTGTTTCAGAATGTAATAGCTCCAATCTACCAGTAGAAGGAAAGGAGAGTAATTGAGGGACAAAATGATTTTTCAAAGGTACATGGTTGCTTTTTGAGAGGAAATGTTTCCTAAAATTGGAACATGTTTAGGGCATGTGTAGACACATTCAAAATCATTCTCCCCAAAAGGATCTAAGAGAGTCACTCGGAACAGGGTAGGAGTAAATGATTAAGATCCATTAGTCTTTCTTGCATTCATTGAAGAAAGGGCAGGTCCTACGTGTACAAACATTGGTAGAATTCCTCTTATGAGATTCTATTGTTGGCATGTATCTCCCTAGCCATTCTAGGATGCCTACATCTAACATGTGGGGATATGCTATTGAGTCCCAAGTCTGACCCAATGTTACTAGACTCTCATGACTCTGAGTTGACTTCATAGTCTTTGAGGAAACTGAGTTGAGTCAATGCCTCTGATTCTGACTCAACCCTGAGTCATATTTTCAATTCTACTCTCAAGTCAAATGTGAGTTAGATTGACTTTGTTAGTCTAAGTTTCCTTATTCTAAAAAAATTGTCACCAATTTATTTGTTTATAAAATATGTAGATTGTATATTTGTTTAAGAAGACCTTGGGCTCCATAACTGGAGGTTTGCAATTAGTGGGAATTCATAAATAAATTCCCAAAATTGATAGTGCAGACCTTATAAGGCCATGGTGGGAAGTTGGGTTCCTAATGATAACATACTTACCTTTGCACCCCACTCAAACAAAAAAGTAATCTAAAGCTCTGAACATGCCTTCACAGACCCAAAATGGTAGAGCACTATAAAGTGCTAGTCCAACAAATTGAACAAGGTCCTAATCAACGTTTCTTCAACCACCAAAAACATCAAGAATTCAATATCCATTTAAAAAGCAAAGATAATTTACACAAATGTAAAACAAAGCAAACATAATGCACACAAACACTTACCAGACAACAAAATCAGAAAACAAAATGAGCTCATTCTGAGGCCTCCTCTATCCATTATTGAAGCTCCCATGACAGTAGCCTCTACACACTCAAGTCTGCTCATGCAGGGAAATGAGAGGAATTTATGAAGTGTGTCTTGTTGTTGTTGTGATGGCACATGTGCGTCTTGCAGTGACTCACTTGGTATTTTTTTTCTAGGAAGGTAGAAGTAGCACACTTATTCATAAGGCTTTAGTCGTAATTAGTTGGTGTCCTATCATATGTGAATTTTACCCTTTCCCGTCATGGGTGATGTCAATTTTAATCATAATTTAGGTATGTTTTGACCCTGAGGTTGAGGAAGAAACCATACATAAATAGGTCGAGGAAGAAACTGTACCTAAATTTCAAGGTCCATGCCTTGGAATTTCTCTTTCTCTTCGCGCTTTCTTAGGCCCCAAATGTGTACTTTGGGATTTTCCTAGGCTTGCTCAAAGATCAAATAGGTTCCAAGACTATTGTAGTGATTTTGATGGATTCTTGGCTTTGAATGAAGGCCCTCCATGCATGAGACTTGTTTTATGACTTGGAAGCATTGACCTGAAGGATTGCCTTCTCTTTGTTTCTCTTCATGAAAAAACTGTGGTAGAGAGGTGCTCTCTAGCCAAGTATGGTAGAGATGTTGTATCATTTAGCATTTTGACTAGGTCAAAATAAAACAAAAAATAAAATTAAAAGAAAATGATTTTTCCCATTGTATTCTTCTCTAATGTAGCCTATTTATCCCATGGTATTCTTAACCCATGGTTTTTCCCATGATATTCTTCTCTAATGTAACCCATTTAAAGACTGATAATTAACCAACCTATATCCATCTTAACTCTAGATCTACCAATCATCGAGAGGGACGTTCATATTATTATTAATCGCTTGGAAATTCAGTTTTGGTAGTCTCTTCTTATTGGTTCCTAAACTGTATCATCACCATTCACCTAAAGCTCCCAATCAAGTTCCCAATGCTTTTTGCCATGATCTTTTGATTCAATTAAGAATCCACAATATTGTCAACACTCATCATGGATCAACAAGTATGATTCAACATCTTGCAAATCAAGTTCTTGACTCAAAGACTCACCAAGATTTCAATTTTTCCTACTTGTCACTATGCAATCTATGTTTTCACAACACACTCAACATCAACTACCACAAGATAGGTTGCATAGAGACAAGGTAGGAAGTAGGAAGATTTCACTACTCCCTAGCTTGTCATTATGAAATCTATGTTTTAGCAGTACACTCAACATCAACTACCACAACATCTTTCATCTATCATGAAACCATTGGAGGTCAGTTCCCTTATTATTGGGAGGAATGACAGGGATATTTAGTTGATATATTTTCATTATTTTCTTGCAAGTGAAAATCAACATATGACAAATATTATCATGTGTTGTCAATTTGTTTCATGACATCTTATCTCTAACTATTTAATAAAGCAATTATTTGCTATTTTTTAGTACCTTGTTGAGATATGTGTTGTTAAAGGCATGTTAGTTTTTCCAATGTAAATTTGTTTAAGCTTTTTATTTCTTCAATTGCATAATCAATGATCTTTCATTCAAACTTCGATGTAGAACTCTCTTAGAGTGGTTCAGATCCACTTCAATCAGATAACTAAGCTATCATCAATATACAACAATTTCAAAGGAGTTTTTCACTAATATGGAAACACATATTTAGAGACAAATCCCATGGACATTTATTATTGTTTGAAAATTGCTTCTCACATAATACATAATATGTTACACCCAAAAGTTTCAGATCACTTACTATGAGGGGACAAGGAAACAATGAGATCCGATTTCAAAGCAAGATCTACAATTCTCGCTTTCTTCATAAAACTTCTAAAATTGGCCCTAGACCTGAAAAACAAATCCAAAAAACCCATGTATAATTTCGTCACATCTATGCTTCATAACAAAACAAAAAACCAACAATTATTCCAAAAGAAAAGAAAAATGTAAACTATCAATTGTTTTGATAGTAGAGGCTATCAAGTAAATACAACTATGAAAGATCTCAAATGTAACAATTTAGGCATAACATCATTGCAATTACTCGAAATAATATCTAAAAAGAAGAAATGACATCTACATTGAAATCCAAGAATTAGGTAATAACAAAATTTCTAAGAAAATATTTTTTTCAAGTAGTGAAAGGGTTTCCATCGATGCTTCATATCAACATTTCCTACAAAGAAAGAAAAATGTGCGCTTTACTTTTCTCAATTTCAGGTTGTCCAAATGACTCAATGCTTATCAGACACCCATACTCTCATCATGGCCGCGAGGCTTGGAGATGCACACTAGCCATTCCTTTTGTGTTTTCTATTATAGTTGACATACATTTAAACAACCTTCAAAAAACAAGAAACCCTCTTCCTCTCCCTCCCTTTGAAAATGAACCTATTGAATTCACAAATTTTCCTCTTCTCCTCCATATTGCGAATGTTCATGCTTTTATGTATCTAATGTAGAAATATGATGTAGAATTGCAATTTATAAATAAATTTTAATCTAAATCAAGAGACATAATCCTACTTTACTGATCTATGGAATTCAATTCACAATTTAGAACAACAATCACACACATGCACAATATTTTTCCCAGGGGAAAGAAAATGCTAAAAACCCCTTATACATGCTTGCATCATTTAGATGAATAGAGATGTATTACAATTGCTTGCACGCTCTGAGAACAACTTGCAAGTGAATAACCTATCTCTCTGCTCACTGAAAAGAGATGACCCAAACTTAGTCAATTTCTGCATTAGCTAGAGCCCCTATTTCCTTGTGCAATTCCCAAGGAATTAGGCCCCTATTATTTAGGAGTTTTCCTCCAATTGATTGTGCAATTCCTAATGTTGATCATTTGGTTGCATGCAACGCTTGTACACTCTAGAATAATCTACAATTGATGTTACACTACCTTGGAATCTCCACCATAGCCAGGGAACTCAAATTCTCTGCATGCACTAGCTATTTTGGGTTGATTGATCAATTGACTGGATGATCATTGAGTTAGATTGTTGTCCCACTACACAATTGACCTTCCACTAGTTCTATCAACAACTAGAACTAGTTTAACTAAAAACAACTTGAAATGTCTGACCTTGATTTCTAAAAATTAGTAATCACACATGCTTAACTGAACTCTAAGCCCTCTAACTCGAATTTACTAAGTAAACTAAGTGACATAAGCCATGTCACACAAGTTAACTGCATCCAAGTTGTCTGTTGATGTGGAAATTCAAATTTTCTCAATTTGACCAAGCGAAAATCAAAATGAGACTTTCTTGTTGCATTTCTCAACACTCCCTCTCAACAAGAAAGGGATTATCAACCACCCCTATCCTACACCCATGGAAATCAAACTTCCCTCTTGACAAGGCCTTTGTCAAAATGTCAGCATCTTGTTACTATGTCATAATATATTGTAGCAACATTATCTGCCTTTGTACACGGTTCTATAAATGATAATACCGTATATCTAAATGCTTGGATCGATCGTGAAATACCAAATTATGATAGAGCTTAAGGAAAATATGATTACCATAATAGATCACGATTGGATCCATCATCCAATCAAACAGTCCCACAAGTATCATTCTCATCTAGATCGCCTCACATGTTGCTTGACTTGCAACCATGTATTATGCTTCTGTTGAGCTAAGAAACACAGATCTTTACTTCATGCTGTACCTGGAAACTGTTACAGAACCAACATTGAAAATTCCACCTCATGTACTCTTTCGGTTGGATGGAATCCCTGCCCAATCTACATTTATGAAGCCACAAAACTTCACTCCCTCTATCTGTTTTTACCATAATCCATATTGGGCAGTGCCTCTGAGGTACCGTAAGACATGCTTTGCTACCTTCCAAAACAATTTGGTTAGTCTAACCATAACTTGGCTCAGCTTGTTGACTACATAGCACATATCTATTTGTGTGTTCACAAGATATATCAATGAACCCACTAGTTGTTGGTAAATCATAGCATCCACCTATTCACCTGAAGTGACAGTCTCCTTCCTCCAGTTGGTCGATAGACATGTCTCCATGGGCTTACAACTCTCGATGCAGAATCTCTGAAGTATATCATTTGCATACTTTCCTTGAGACACAAACAATTCCCCATTTCCTTGCCATCCTTCTAGCCTGAGGAAGTAGTCCATGAGACTCAAGTCCTTCATTTCGAAATCCCTTGCAAGGTCCTCCTTGAAAGAGTTGATCAACTTCTCATCACTAGTTAATATTAAATTATCAACATATAAAACAATGATAAGAAATTTACCTTCTACCAAAATATGATATAGGTTCTCTTCCGCTTCACTTTTTGTGAATCCTAAACCAATGAGATAATTGTCGATCCCCGTGTACCAAGAATGAGTTTCTTTTTTGAGACCATACAATGCTCGATTGAGTCTGAACACATGAGACTCCCGATCAAATGTCTCAAAACCTTATGGTTTCTCAATGTGCACCTCCTCCTCAATAACCCCATTGAGGAATGGTTTTTTTATATCCATCTAGTGGATCTTCCACCTCATTTGCGTAGCCAATGCAATAATTAATTTAATGGATGAATACCTTGCTACAGGAGCAAAGGTTTCCTCATAGTCAATTCCCTCAACTTGAGAGAATCCTTTGGCCACAAATCTGGCCTTATACTTCTCTATGTTTTCATATGTTGCATGCTTAATCTTGAAGATCCATATTAAACCTACAACTAATTTATCTGTTGGTCTTGGGACCACTTCCAAACATTTTTCTTCATGATGGATTCATATTTTTCCACCATTGTGTCAACCCAAACAGGTTGCTCCATTTCTTCCTCAAAAGAGGATGGCTCAATTTCTACTAGCTTAGTCATTAGAGCCATGTAGTCAATGTACCTCTTGGGTGACCTCCTTTTCCTACTCAAATTTGATGGAGCTCCCACATTCTCCCTCACATCCTACACAAGTCTATCAACTTCCCCAGTTCTTTTCTTGCCTTCTTTGGATGTTTCTACTTGAGTGGATGTCTCCACTCTTGATCTGAAATTAAAAACTTGAAGGTTTCATAAAAAATTTGCAAGCAAGTTTATGTCTTGTGGGAAATGGATAAATTTGCAAAAAACTTAGTGTTTTTGGTTAAGCTTTTCATAAATAAAACAAAGAATTAAACTATGAAAAACATCACACAAACAACAATTTGATGACGAAGTTCACCCTTCCTGGGATACATCTCTCGGTACAACTTCCAATGTTGGGCATTTAAATTATATGCTCAAATATGAAAGTACATCAGTTTACATAGCTCAAATTACAAAAATGACACTTACATTGTGTCCAGAATGCTAAAAAACCCTTATCTAGGCTCTTCTTGGGCTAAAAAAGGCTGCAGAATGACCAAGTTAGGCCTTTTTTCTAATTCTCTACTATATGTCCTACAAATTCACAAAATTGGCTAACTGTGCTACGAAATCCACCTTTCTGGTAACCACTGAGCGACAATTTCGCTTGGGACCAGTGGGATTCCCGCCACAATTGGTGTAATTTGTTTCCTACTTAATGATGCTCATAAGGCCTGAAGCATCACTTTTGTTGGCACCAGTCTTGGTTTCATGGGCCATGTGGTTGTAGGCAAGCGTCATGTGTCATCCCCTCCACCGTTAGCACTAGGTAATGGTCGCATGAAATTAATATGGCCAGGGGATAGGAACTATCTTAGCTTCCTCTCCTATCACGTTGGTCATGTGCAGTGTATTGTGCCTAGGGGCCAGGGCTAACTGCTTGGCCCCACGTACTCGAACTCGCATTTAAATTAAACCTCCAACTGTTATATGTTATGAAATAGTCTCTAGAGCATTGGTAATACATGCGGTTTGTTGTGAAGAGTTCCATGGGTCAAACCCCATCAAGGCTAGTTAGTTGGCCAATAAAAATTTTGGCTAATGATTGAGGGCCACGTGGCGCCCTCCCATTAGGTCATGTGGTACCTCTTCATTGGGCCACTTCAACAACCTGTTACTAATCAGAAATTTCCAACCCAACTGCATGACCCTGCCACGTGTCACTCCCAGATTGGTTCATCTGACATCGTAAACTACACAGTAAGTTGATGATGTCATCGTATGAGCTGCCTAGTTAACAACCCAATCAACCTTGTAAATTAACTTTTAGTTGTTAAGAAAAAACTTCAGAACGTCATAACTTTCTCATACAACGTCAGATTGAGGTGATTCAAGTGATGTTGGAATCAGGATGACGATAACTATGATTTAGCACTAGTTTTGAGCAATTTTGAGCATATTTTTTTTATCCCTTTAGATCACTCCTCCCCACTGGAATCTTTTGGACCACTAAAAGTATGTTTTTTACTCAACAAGTAAGTGAGGGTACAACTCCCTCACTTTTTTGATCTCAATCCACCTAGATTTACTTGGATCAGTTCCTTTGAGCCCCACATGAAGATACTCCACATTGCTTGTGCATGAAGTCCTTATCCTCTTGTCAAGAATAATATCTTGTTGTAATTATTTTAAATATTCAGGAGAAAAATATTAAATGGATGGAATTTGAACATTGTCTCCTTGATATTCAATCATAGGAGGCTCATATAATCTCATGTTTTCCACATTCACAACAACATAAATTTGCATGTATGGTGGAAAATCTAATCGGAAAGCATTATTACCAATCTTCTCCAAGATTTTGAAAGGAACATATATGATTGGCTTGATCTTCTTACCTTCACCTTGAAGTCTTTCCTTGTTGATATATAACCAAACTTGATCTCCCACCTAGACGTTATGGTCAACACGATGCTTGTCATGTCTCACTTTGTACTTGGCTTCACTTTTCTCCAACTGTTCCTGTACCATCTGATGCATCAATTGAATCTATTCAATGAAGTGCTTGGCTTTTTCTATAACATTGTGTCCATCCGTTGCAACATCTTTCCCAAAGATAAAATCTAAGGGAGATTTTGGTAAATATCCCAAACATCCTTTGAATGGAGATGTATGAGTCAAATAATGCTTGGTGCTATTGTAGGCATATTGCATGTAATGTAAGTGTTCATCCCAAACCTTAGGATGCTTGTTACAGTATCCACGAAGGATATGTACTATTTTTTTGTTCACTACTTATGTCTGGCTATCAGTTTGTGGATGAAATGTTGTGCTCTTCAACTTGGCATCCATGAGTTCCCATAAACTTGACCAAAATTTTCTGACAAATCGAGAATCTCGATTAGAAATAATAGAAGTGGGAAATCCAAAGTGTACCCATGCATTTTGGAAGAACATCTTTGTGGTTTGTTTAGCTGTAACTTGTTTCCTACATGGCATCAACACACACATTTTTTTTAAATGATCCACAACAACGTAAATATAATCATGAACTTTCTTTGACATTGGTAGTCCTCCTACAAATTCCATAGAAATACTTTCCCAGGGACAAGAAGGAATAGGAAGTGGAGTGTACAAATCTAATTTCCTATTTCTAGGCTTGCTAGTAGCACACATGGAACATCCTCTTATATATCTTGAAACAATTTTATTCATGTGAGGCCAATAACAATACATTTGAAGCTTTGCAATTGTTTTTCCTACACCAAAGTGACTAGAAATAGGAGAAGTGTGGGCTTCCCTTATGACATTGACTCTTTCCCCCTATAGAACACATAACTTGTGAAGATAATACAACAACTTGTTATGAACATGATAATCCAACTCTTCAACATGATTGCCTTGAATCAAAGTTACATAAACATCTTTAAAATCGTCATCTTGAGCATACTATTCAATATAACTTTCATGCATTATTGAGTTATGCTTAAGAATGACAGATGCATTAAAAATAGGCCTTGAAAACATATCAACAAATTTTTTGTATATACCTTTCTTATACCTGATTACCAAATGGAACTGCTATAAAAATCCCATCCACTTGAAATGTCTAGCTTGTTGTAGCTTTGTTTGCAATTGTAAATATTGCAAAGGTTGATGGTTGTTAGTATGAATAATCATTTCCTTACCTATCAAATAGTGCTTCCATTTCTTCACACTTTGTACCAAAGCATACAACTATTTATCATAAGTTGGATAGTTAATTACTGCATTGGTAAAGGTTTTAGAATGATAAAAAATAGGATTACCATGTTGCATAAAAAATTCTCCAATGGTTTCTTAAGATTTGGAAGTGCAAGAACTGGTGTTGTACTAATTTTCTCTTTCAATGTACAGAAGGATTTTTGTTGCTTTCCTGACCACTGAAATACTAGTTTCACACTTGTTAAAGCATGTAGTGGAGATGCAATAGATGATAAGTTAGAAATAGAATTTATCCAATATTGGGTTGCTCCCAAAAATCTCCTAACTTTTGTTACATTGTTGGGTTTAGGCCAATTCACAATGACTTCAAATTTTGAGGGATCAATCTTCAATTCACCTCCTCCTACAATATGACCCAAATATACCACAGAGTGTTTCCCAAATTCACACTTATCCATCTTCAGATACAATTTATCTTTCATTAAGACATATAAAACTTGCTTAACATGCTTGACATGCTCTTCAGGAGTCTTATTAAAAATCAGAATATCATCTAAGTAGACTATGACAAAATCATCAAGGAATGGTCTCAACACATCATTCATAACTCTCATGAATGTTGCAGGTGCATTGCAAATCCCAAATGACATAACTAACCATTGAAACAAACCTTGTTTTGTCTTGAAAGTAGTATTCCAAATATCACCTTCAACAAACCTGATTTGATGATAATTGCTTCTCAAGTCAAACCTAGTGAAATACACATCTTTTAATTGGTCTAGAAAATCATCAATATGAGGAAGAGGATAACGATTCTTTACCATGATTTTGTTCAAATTTCTAAATCACACACATGCACCATGTACCATCCTTCTTTAGAACAAAGACAATAGGAGACCCATAAGGATATGTACTAGGCCTGATGATCGCTTTGTCAAGAAACTCTTGAATTTTCTTCTTGATCTTTGAACTCTCCAAAACTGACATTCTATACATGCCAATGTTTGGAAGAGGTGCATCATACTGCAATTTAATCTCATGTTGGATTCCTGTTTTAGGAGGAAACCCTTTAGGTTCCTGATTCATCTTTATGATATGTGTTAACAACTTCAACCAAATCATGCTTGAGTTTTGCATCGCATCCTTGGAAGGCTTCAAATTCAACAGTATCTTTGGGTTTGGTCATGAAAAATAAAAAATTCTTACTAGCATTTACAAGCCTTTTCATTTGACTGACACTTACAAGAGACAATTTCATCTTCTTGCAATGTTCTCTAACAATATACTCAATTCCATCTTTAAAAAGACGATATTGTTCTCATGACAATAGAATATGGCTTTTTGATCATACAAATATGGACTCCCTAAAACAATTTCACATATGTCAAGTGGTACAACATCAAGATCTACCTCATTAATAAAGTTTGCAGTGATGGTGAATTTAAGTTTACATTTTCTTGTCACTTGCAATTTGGAATTTTCACATACCCAACCAAAAGGGTAAGGTTGAGGATGAGGTGTAGTTTCTAAGTTTATTTTCTTGACAATAGCTTCAAAAATAAGGTTAACTTCGGATCCATTGTCAAAAAAGTATCAAATTTGGTATGCTTTGTAATGACCCTAATATGGAAAAGCTCAATTATTTCCTTATCGTTTTGAGACTCAACAGGCTTACTGTAAGAGCTAGTACTTGCAATAGAAGCTTTACCTTTCATTCCCATGGTTGTGATTTTGGTCTCATCATCTGAATGAGATCCTAGATCTTGTTGAGTTGTTGTAGCAGTCTTTTGCTTCCCTTTTTGTTAAAATTCTTTGGTCTCAATTTTGGATGTAGTTTCCAACGATGGTCTTCATCATGGACTTCTTTAGAGAAATGTTTATAGGTAAGTTTATCTACCTCTTTCTTGATTGTAGCAGTCTTTTTACCTTTGCCTTTAAACTTCCCCTTTCCTTTGTCTCCATATTTGGATGGCTTCTTGCCAGTCTCTTGAGGAATTCTTCCCTCTTGCTTCTAAATGAGTTTCCTAAACACATACTTCATCTAGATTGGTGGGATTAAACCTAAGAATTGTATGCCTCAAATAACTATGTAATAAACCTATGTATTTAAGGAGAGTGCCTTGTGAAGACAAATCTACACCCAATATTAAAGCTCTTCTTCTAAATTCTTGTGTAAAATTTGAACACTCTTACCTTTAGCTTTTCTAAATTTTTTCCAATCCATAATTTATTTTTGCATGTAAGCTAATGGATAAAATTGGCTTCTTAGTGCAACTACAAAGTCATTCCAAGAAAAGATAATTTCACCACTTTTATTTAAGTCTTCTTGAGTTCTGGCCTCCCACCAGATGAGAGCTGCACTTTCTAAATGAAGAGAAGCAAATTGGATCTTGGTCACATCATCATCAATCCTTTGAATCTTGCAATAGACTTCAATTTGATGAACCCAATTATCCAACATTTAAACATTTACTTCCCCATTGTACATAGGAAATTCAAACTTGATATCAAGCTTCAATAAAGGAGACTTATCATGTCCTTTTGGAGATCTAGGAGGAGTATGTCTAGGTGTTGAAGGAGGTGAATATGGAGGTGTAGATGGAGGTGAATGAGGAGGTGGTGGTGGAGGCTTACTTCCATCACCACCATTACCTCTTTGTTGATTTGAACTCTCTCCTTGCAACCTTTATTTCCTCTCTTCAAACAAAACTTTCACCATCTCAGACATATCAAAGAAATCCATTCTAAAAGCTCTCTCATCCTCAAACATCATCTCATGTCCTTCTTCTTGTGCCATTACTAGTGGATTTTGAGGAGTTTGTGACTTCCTTGAATCAATTTGAGGGTTTTCCTCTTCAACCACTCCTTTCCTATTTTCAAATTTAACCTTGTAAGCATAAACAAACACTTGAAAACATAGTCAAACCTTCAAAACAACCAGGCTCTGATACCAAATTGATCTGAAATTAAAAACATGAAGGTTTCATAAAAATTTCTCAATCAATTTTATGTCTTGTGGGCAATGGATCAATTTGCAAAAGCTCATAAAATTAGTGTTTTTAGTTAAGTTTTGTAGAAATAAAACAAGGAATTAAACTAGGAACAACATCACACAAAAAACAATTTGATGATGGAGTTCACCCTTCTTGGGTTATGTTTCTGGGTCCATCTTCCAATGTTGGGCCTTTAAATTATATGCTAAAATATGCAATTACATTAGTTTACATAGATAAAATTGTAAAAATGAGACTTCTATTGTGTCCAATCCAAAATTCTCAAAAACCCCTATCTAGGCTCTTATTGAGCTCAAAAATGCTGCAAAATGACAAAGTTAGGCCTCTTTCTCTAATTCCCTACTATATGTCCCGCAAATTCACAAAACTAGCTAATTATGCTATGAACACCTTTATGTTGATCACCGAGCGACAATTTTGCTTAGAACCTGTGGGATTCTCATTGTAATTGGTGCAATTTTTTACCTACTTAACCATGCTTATAAGGCCTTAAGTGTTGATTTTGTTGGCACCGGTCCTAGTTTTATGGGCCATGTGGTCGTGGCTGTGGCATGCTTCAGGCCCCTCCGTCATTAGCATTGGGTAATGGTCATATGAAATTAATATGGTTGGCTTAGGTTCCTCTCTTGTCATGTTGGTCATGTGCGGTGATGAGGCTTATCAGTGGGTAAATTACATGTTTTGTTATAATTTTCTTAGTAAGAATGGTAAAGATGAGATTTCGTGTCTTGTGGTCTAATGTGCATTAATCACAAGTTTTGGAGAAAATTTTGGCTAATTAAAGTTTAGGAACTAGAAGTAGACAAGCAAGAGGAATTTTAGGAGATTGGATCTCCCTCCTTAACTCCTCACTCACTCGAAGATTCCTCCACCAAATCTCATTAGCTCAGAGTTACAAGCAGTCGAGCCATTAAGGTCATTGGTAGCCAAGCCAGTGATAATTGAGGACCAGTTGATCTTGAGTTGGGAAGAAAGCCTCCCTAAATTTAAGTAAGTTGTTGGTAGATTTAGTTGTATAAATAAGAAGGCCTAGAGCCTCATTAGGATTCGACTTTTTTATGTTGTAGCCAAGAGGAACTTTGGAGCTAAGACATTATGATTGATGACTCTTTTTTATATTTTAATGAAAATGAGAAGCATTCCCTTGATCTAGCACTGATTTGACTCAGAGGGTTGAATATCTTGGGTTAGGGCCCAACCCTAGCAGTAGAGGTTCCTCTTTTTGTACATGCATGCTTAGATTACATTCACAGTTAGCTGCTGAAGTAATTTTGGTTTTTTTAATCTGCAAGTATTTGGATGATTAATTAGTTTTCTTCCATTTGTGGATAGTTATATCAATGGTATCTTAGTAATAGAAAACACTCCAGAAAATCTTGTGATAGTGGCTTTCACCTCATCTCCCTTATGGGATCATGACTTGAGGGTTCCATTCACACAACCCAAAAACAGATTTCTTGTTTGATTACTTTAAAATAGAGGGTTTCTTGATGAATAGATAATTGTATTTGAGTTTCTTAGAATTACTTGCAATTCTCATTTTGATCTCTTGAGTCTTGCTATGGTTTAAAGCACTTCCATTCATGAACTTAGTTGTTAGCCAATAATAACTCCGTTTTCCTCCATTCAATAAATCTTTTCCATCTATAGATGAATTTGTTCATAAATAAAGACAAGAGTATATGTTGTTGCAAGAGCTTCTAATTTGTAGGCATACCTCATCTCATTCACCTCATCCAAGTCCTATCCATCCATGCTGGCAAGGTCCACTAAACCCTAAATTTTAATTCTTGTTTTGTAAGAAAAGTTGTCATTTCTATTGAGAAAATCCAACCATCTTGAAGCATTTGACTGAGCCTTGGATAGTTTTCACCTCATCCATGACTTATTTCCCCATTAGACACCTTTTCCACACTCCATTCTACCTTTCCTACCATCTTCTAAGCTTTTGGCCTGTTTTGTGTAGTAAAACAGAGCATCTTGTAGTAGAACTAGGACATCTTGTAGTACTACAGGAAACCGTGTAACAACCTGTTTTCAGCCCAAATTTAGCAAAAATTATCATTTAAGCTTAGATTAGGCCTCCACTTGGCTACCATACCCTTGAGACTAGTCCATACCTTTCCCTCCATAATTGTCTCCCCTGCCAAGGAACAAGTGAAAATTAACATTTCCATTCATAAAACTAAAACATCAAAAAATGATTTTTCTGCAATTTCTAAATTAGCAAATGCACGCAGTAGTCATAATACTTCTTAGTTAAGATTCCATGCTCAGTTAGTCTAGATCATCACATGTTATAAACAAGGTTAAGCTAGGTTTATTTTGTTAGCAAAATGTGTGAATGTGTAGCTAGATGATTTCATGTCACCCTATAGCATCTTCCAATTCAGTCTTTCATTTCCTAGAATAGGCAACACTCCTCTTTTTCATTAGGTATAAGTTTCCATTTTCCATTCAGTAGTCAGACTCCTTCTACTCAATAGAAGAGTGTTTTGAAAAACCCTAGTGGTCTATCGCCCCAATTGAAAAGTGACAAGAGTAGACCATTGCATCTATTGTGTATACAACATTGTCACCTCCAAGTTTGTATGAACCTCGGGTTGATGAAGTAAGTTGGTAGCCCCAGGAGTTTTAACATTCTTACTGCAACGCTAGTGCTCATCACTTTTTGGCGTTGTTTCTAGGGAGGTGTCTAAGTAGATGTTATTTCTGATTTCTTTCTTTCTTTATTTCTTTCTAATTCTGCAAGTAGTTGCAATTTTGTTTTTCTTTCTTTCCATTCTGCAAGTAGGTTTGGAAAAACACTAAAGAAAAAAAAAAACCTCCTTTCATGCCTCATAGGAGTAGAGACAGCATAGGGAAATTTTTTCCAAATACCCCCATTGTATCAAACAACCAACCTTCCCTCTTCTTTGATGGCTATGAGCTAGATGTCCCATTAGGCAAGCAACTAGATATTTTTGAAGAGCCTATTGGGGAAGAAGAAGAGACCATTCCACCAACCTACACCATGGCTAAAAATAGAAATGGGATTGGAGACAAAGATGGAGTTGAGAATTGAGCTAAGGGTGATTTTCCCATCAGAGAGACTAATGGGGATGCTAGGATGAAAAACATAAACCCCTCTCCTTTGTCACTTCCATTGCCTAACCTTAGAGGACCCGGATACCTTTTTGTTTGAATATTTTGTCATATGCAGAACTTATGGTTACACCTTTGATGACCAGAATTTGAAATTGTTCTCATCCACTCTCAAAGATCAGCCTTGCACTGGTTCATGGGCTTACCTAGGGACAACGTCACCACCTAGGCTCAGATGCAACAAGCCTTCAACAATAAGTATAGGGACTGCTGTAGGTCCAAACATACCAAAGAGGAAATTTTTAGAATGACCTTGGGACATGATGAATCTTTAGAAGATTATGAGGAAAGATTCCAACTCAATTACAAAAGGGCCAGGTGCACCCTTGAGCCTGAATCACTTAAGCTAGTCCTTCTTAGGGGGGTCAAGGAAGATCTCCTAAAAACCATAAACTTGATGTTATGAGGGGACATATATTAGTTACTCTATGATGATATCAACACAGGTTTCAAAAATCATTCTAGGGTAGCTAGAAAGAAGGGTAGGGATAGTCAAGCTTTGTCTAGTTCATCCTCCTCCAACACATACATAAAAAGTGAAATTGGTAACATGTTGGAAGTATTTAAGATTGAAATTTTGCATACCCTTGCTTTGCAAAAGGACACCATGCAGATCAAGAGGAAGCAGGAGGAAGCAGAGAGAGCCTTAGCTGTCTTTTTCCCTAGATGCACCAGGAGGCACCTTGTGAATGAATGTCCATTAAATCTTATAGAAATCTACTCAATTTGTGAGGAGAACCACTCCATAGACAAGTGCCCTTCTCTTCTTGGATTAAAATATGTGTATCAAGGAACTGAAGGGTTGACTAAACAACTTTCTATATCAACCAAAGGAGGCCTCAAGGACCTCAACCATACTAGCAAGGCATGCAAGGGGCATCCTATTCATATTACAACCCTATCCAGAATACATCCATTTCCCCTTGTTTCCCTCCTTCTCATCCTTCATGGTCCACAACTTCTCCCTGGTCTTTTTCACCTCAATAACATTCCCAACTTGCCAAACAACCATTTCAGCCATATGCTCCTCCACAACCTTAGTGGAATGCACCATCCCAGGGGTGGAGGCCCCCATACAACCAAGCTCCAACTTTACTACCTCCACCTCCATCTCAACCACAACTCCTACACCCTACTCCACCTAAGCAACCTCAGATGCCTACTCAACCAAATCCAAACCTGAACAACAGATAAGCACAACAGGTCTATAGTGGAGAAGCATCCTACCCTACCTATGTTGTGGAAATTCAAGAAATTAACCTTAGGTCTGGAAGAGTGCTTCCAGATAATCAACCTCCATCTCCACCTGAGGAGCGTGAAGAGGAAAAGGAGGAGAGTGTCCCTCAAGAAAATCCACCTCCTTTTCCTAAGAGATTAATCCATTATGTCTAGCACACACCAGAAGAGACTGAACTTATGGGTGAATTGAAAAATTGTGTGTTAAAATCCCTCTTCTCCAAGCTATTAAGGATGTCCCCATCTACAACAATTTAATCAAGGTGTTGATGGTGCTGGACCTACCAACATGTCAAGGGGATCTCCCCGGTAATAAGTCCCAACTAGACCTCAAACTATTTGGTGTAGGAGCCCCAGCAGTGGGTCGTAAGGTAATGCCTTGACCACAGTGTCGCACAGAGGCAAGTAAGATAACTCTGATAGTAGCAAGGGTGTGACTGATGTAGAAAGTCAAGGAATGTGTACGAGAGGTTACAACACTTTGAAGGGAGAGGAAGGTGAAGGTGAGTTCCAGGTTGAAAGGGATCATTCCCAACTCGACTAGGAACACACAACACAAAGGACATGCATAGCTTCCAGAAGAGCAGTCCACTCAGATGCTGCAGTCACAACATACAAGGTAAGATAACATGAACAACACTCATAGATCAATCTGAGATGAGTGTGGCAGTTGATATAGCAAGGTTCATGAGAAAGGTTTGTCTGATGTCCAATAGAGTAGTTGACATAGACGGTGACAACATTAACAACAAGATTCATATAATTGCATACAAATCAGTTCATATACAAGTACGTAAGTTAAACAACATATATCATTAAGGCAACTAGAATAGTCCAACTACAATAAAAACATATGCATGAAAATGTGTTGGCTCTTATTATTAAAGAAGTGTAAGTCACAATCATACAATACACCATGTAAACTTGCTAGCCCCAATAGTGAACGTTATAGCCACATTCGCCTGCTCCTCCAAAGAGATGTACTAGCTCTGTGAAGAGGAGAAGACAAGACGTGTTACAATACTATCCAAGCCTTCTTCAAGATAGTC